>CM055441.1:6706664-6834482 GCA_029228465.1 Salix viminalis | reverse complement strand
AATCTTGATCAGAGCACTCCACAGTCGTTCGATCTCACCGAATACATCTTCAGTTGGAAGCTGGAACCTGCAACATGGGCAAGTATTCGTCTTCTTTAGCCATGGCAGAATGCACATCCAATGAAACAAGTGCTCGCATGGCAACTCACACACATCTCTACCTTCACTCATCTCTTCCCTGCATATTACACACTCCTCGCCCACCTCCTCTCACCTCTACTGCCTGAAGCGCCACCACTACAGCCGGAGCTGCTGCCAACTCCCTCCCCTCCTTCACTAAACAGCCAGCCATCATGCCAACGAACCGCCAACACCTTATTATCACCTCAACATACGGTAGAAGGACACCACCGTAATGCACCCCAATGCTTGTTTGCCTTAGCACAGTTTCGGAGAAATGTTTGCTCAAACCCTCGCGCCATTCAGTGTGCGGCGTTTCTAGTATTCCGGGGTTTTCTTGATGCACATCACAAAGGAAAATAAGAAGCAATGCAGCGTCGAGGTCACGGTGTTTGAAGGTGGTGTTGGGGTGTGGCGGAGCAAGGGCTGTTGGGTGGAAGTGACGTGTGAGGTGGTAAAGGGATGAGAGGAGGTGTTTGGAAATGAGGAAGGTCTTCTGAGTGAGGGTGAGGGAGTGGAGATGGTGAAAGGTGAGGGAGAAAAGAGAGGGGGAGCAGAGGAGGGAGGAGAGGCGGCTGCGGTGGTGGACGGTCTGCGAGAGGATGGAGGTTGTGATATCTGTGAGTTGGGGAGAAGTGAGGGTGGAGAGTGCAGCCATTATGATTGTCTCTTCCATCGTGGGATCGTGTGCCTGGACTTTCACTTGAGCGTGGAAAGTTTGAGGAATGGATGGCTTTTTATGTGAGATTTACGGACCAACTTGCCATCATTTATTGTTCTAATGACAATTGTCTCCCTTGTATTATTATATTGCCATCATTAGAAAGAAAAAAAACTCAATCAATTAATTAGATCGGGAGAGCCATTGGCCTCTACTCCAAATTCTTCAAGACTCAATTTTTTGGATGATTGGAGGGTATCATATTTCTAGCAATTGTCAATTTGAGAAGTAAAAAATTTAAAAATTAAAATCAATTGCTGATAAAATTGTAAGAAAAAAAAAGGAATAGATACCAAAAATACAATTCAAAGATTTGCTTTAGAAGTTTTGGAAAGCTAAAATGAAACAATTAATAGCAAAAACTTATGATATATAAGGTCAGATTTCCTTAAAATTACAATCATCCAAACTCAAACTTATATATATATATATATATATATATATATATATATATATATATATATATATATATATATATAGCATGCTCTAATAGATTTTATACAAGAAATAATTAATTAAATGTTAAAAACATTGTGGACATTCAAATATCCAAAAAAGGTTTATATACTTGAGAAAGTGCTTATATTGCCAGCGAATTTTTTTCTTCTTCAAGTGAGAAAGTTTTCAGGTTATTAGAAATTAAAAATCTTCCATAACACTTTTCTTACAATGTTAGCTCATGACCTACTTGAGAACACACACACACACACACACACATATATATGATGCACAAAAAAAGAAGATATTTTGGTTAATCGTTATATGTTTAGGGCATATATATCGAAGCCCTCACAATTCGATTACAATACATTTTCAAGAACCAACAACACTGAGAATATGGCAGGTATTTTTTTCCATTTGTCTGTGTCGAGAGTGCAGACACGTTTCACATTCCTTTCTTTTGATTATCTCGATCGGATTAGCATGCTGTATTCTTAAAAGCAACAAAATTAACGAGTGGAAGAGGGAAAATAATCATTCGGCCCATCCATGAATTCTTTCTTTTGTCTACGTACATTATTGGCTAATAAAAAAGGATTCATCCTTCATGGAAGTTAGCAAGCACACTACTCTTGCCCTTCTCACGGCCTACTGTCACCCTTCTCGTTTGCATGCACCGCGCGCCATTGTCTCCCGTCGACCAGTTTTTCCAACAGAGTAAATACACCTCGTAAAATTGGAAGATCATACTTGATCAGAGCTTAAATAACAAGATTGTAAGATGAAGAGTCAGGATGTACCTGAGCATTCTTTGAGCCCTTATCCTTTTTAATTATTTATTAATATGAATTGATTTGATCTATCATAAGTGACCAAAACCTAGTTCTTACCTCTTCTTCCACTCTCACATGCATGATGGGATCAACAATTTCATTAATTATGCAAAACTCGTACTAAACAAATACGACACTTTGAGAGCTCGATTGCTATACATTTGTTAAGCACATAAAACTTCTCAAATAATGGGACATAGAGTAGATACAATATGTAGTGTCCTTGATCATTTATCATTACTATTTTCTTATCTCTCATGATCTTCTTCGCTATACTTTTTGTTTTAATAACTATATCTTATCACTTAGAAAAACATAATTGGTCAACCAAACAATAAAAGTCGATGTGATAATATTAAAACAATCTTATTTTTTCTCTTGATTTTCTCAACTTTTACTAATTCGCTTTTCTAGTGATGTCCTTGTAGATCAAATCATTCATAGTTCTTTGGTAACATACTATGATAGTGAACATCAATCTAAGTGTTGAGAAACATTTGAGAGTCTCAACAGATTACTAATAATCTTTAGGGTTTCACTCAAAAATCAAATTGAGATCTTACACATGATATGGTATCATCTCCTTTTCCCTTTGAGTATATGTGTTTATCAATAATATCATACATATGATAGTTCAAACATATTCAATATATAATTTTGATTCCACTTATCAATTAATTCTCTTTTGGTTCATTAGAACCCATATCTAGCAATAAGATTGATTTAGTGATATTTTAAATAATTACTTAGAATCACATTATTCCAATGACCTTTCTATATATTTTCTATTTAAGACGACACTTTATATATTTATCTTAAGTGTTCTTCTATAACTTAGATGACAAACTTCAAATTATCTCATCTTTATTCATCACAATATAATGGAAACAATTGCTTATATGAGAAGGTTAATCTTTTATTTTTCTGACATACATCTTATAATTTGTTTTTATATGTATTTATAGGTTATGATGAGAAATAAATGGCTGTAGATAAATCAACTCACCAAGAAATTAAGAGTGGAAAAGATGACCTAGATTTAAGAATAGATGAGCTTAAACGTACTCGTTCAACCAGGTTTTAACTATTTGCAGTATATCCATGCTCATTATATCAATTCACCAAGCAATTGAGAATGGAAAGGATGACCTTGATTTTAGAATGAACATGCTTAAACCTACTCATTTACCTAGGGTTTAACTCATTGTAGTGGATCTATTTTAACCATGTACCATTGGTAGATTATGCACAATAGACTATTAGGAATATAAAACAAGTAGTAATGCAGCCTGTCTCAAGTAGATATTCTCTAACATAATTAGTCTCATATCTTGGAATTTTAAAGATTAATTAAGGTTTCTAGTGACCATAGTGTTAAATGATGAATCATTTTCATAATATAAGATCTTATTCTCCCTTATAACATGAAAAAAAATCCGTTGTAAAAAAAAAAAAAAAAGGAGCCACCATAATGTTGGGTGCAACAATAAATAACTATATAACTTGATTGTCAAGAATAAATTTTCCATTCCATTTATTGATTGCTTGATTTATGAATTAGACAGTTCTTGATTTCTTTTAAAGCTAGATATAAAGGTCTAGATATCATCAGGTGAGAATATTTTAAAAGGATGTCAAGAAAATAACTTTAAGAACTTATCATAAGCATTAAAGAGTTTAACTAATACCATTCGGCTTAACTGATACACCAACCATATTTCAAGCCCTTGATGAAACAATATATTGGAGCCAATTTTGAGAAGTTTCATGTTGGTATTCTTTGATGATATTTTGATAAATAGTTCAAGCCCTAAAACTACATTTCAATCATTTAAAGGTAGTATTGGAAACATTGAATGATATTTAATTGTTTACAAAACAATCAAATGTCATTTTTATACACGTTACAAGTTAAGTAGTCGAGACACAGTCTCATTAGAAGGTAACAACTAATCCAAGAAAGATAAAAATTGTGAAAAAAAATAGCCTATTCCATATTCAGTGAAAGAATTAAAGAGGTTTTTGGGGATTGACAAACCATTATGAAAAGCTTATCAAGGGGCTTCAAATCATTAGCAAGCCCTTAATTGAATTGTTAAATAAGGATAATTTTAGTTGGAGTAAGAAGATTACGAGGCTGTTGACAAGCTAAGAGATGCCATGTGTAAGGCTCTAGTGTTTCTATTATCAAATTTCAAGAACATTTTTGTATCGGAGACTAATGCATGTTCATTGTGATTGAGTGCAGTTTTCTTATTTAAAAATCATTGAGCTCATGGCATCAAAGGCTATCAATTTATGAGAAACAATATATGGTTATATTGATGGTTGTTTAGAGATGAAAGACATTACATAGAGTATGATCAATTCATCACTAAAATTTATCATAAGACTTTAAAAGATATAGTGTCATATAAGATTCATGCTCCTATATAAAATAAAGGTTTAACTAAACTATTGGGGTTAATATATGTAATTAAATACAGAAAATATGACAGCAAATACTTTATCTAAAAGAGCTGGAAAAAAAAAGTTCAGCAGCTTAAAGATGAAGTAACTGAGAAGGGAATTCAAAGTTATAGAGTTATTTCTGCAGTGGTAAGAATATGGTATAAAGAGGTAAGTGAAACTTATAGGAATGATCCTCAATTACAATGGATTATTGCTGGAAAAATATTATGTGCAATTAGCTTGCTAGATTACACTTTTGTAGGGCAAAAAAATATAATATAAAAGAGCACAATAGTCATTAGAAAGAAAGAAATTTGAGAGAAAGGCTGGTGAGAGTTGCAAATGATTCATATATAGGGGTCCTGCAGGAATATATAATTCTTACAAGAGGCTTAAGTCAATGTTCTGTTGGTCTTCAATGAAAATACTAGCTATAAGGTTTGTGGAAGAATGTGATACTTGTAAATAGGTCAAAATGAAAAGAAAAAAAAAACATATCTTGGATTACTTCGATCCTCTGTCAATAATAGAAATTTGGAAAGATATAGATATGGATTTTATAGGGCTGCCAAAATTCTGGAGAAATGACACAATCATAGTGATAATTGATAGATTCACCAAGTATGAACACTTCATTCTACTAGAAAACTCATTTAAATCCTAGGAGATACCTTAGATATTCATGGATCATTTCTGGAAATCCCATGAATCGGCAATAATTATTGTCACAGGTAGTGATAAGGTTTTCACTAGCATATTCTGGAGAGAGTTGTTTGAAATGTTAGGGCTAAAGCTACTAATGAGTTTGCCATACCATCCATAGACTGATGGCCATACACAGAGTTAATCAGCTTATAGAGACCTATTTAAGATGTATAACTAAACATAATTCAAAGAAATGAAATCACTGGCTGTATTTGGTCCCAATAACGATGCAATTCCATCTTTTATTTTGCTATCAAAATGAGTTATTTCCAAGCTTTATATGGATACAATCCACCAAGTAGATAATTGACCACACAAGAAACTAAAACAGTGTTTTTAATTGAAGAGGCAATTAGATGGACTTACAATTGGAAGCCCTAAGTGATTTAAAGACAATTGGAAGTGACCAGACATGAAATGAAATAGATTGCAGACAAAGGAAAAACATAAAGAGAATTTGGAGTCGGGGATACGATGAACCTCAAACTTCAACCCTACAAGTAGACTAACATGGCATTAAGGAAGAGTGTTGAGTTGAGTCCCAGGTTTATACAAGATTACACGAAGGATTGGAATAGTATCCTTGCAAGAAGAAGATACTAGGAACATGTTTAGCAAGAATCAGTTAGAGCACTGGTAGAATGCAGTTGTTAAAATTGCTTCAAGAGAATAAAATATGGTAAAATTAGTTAGCCAGATAGATAGCAGTTAGTTACAATTTAGTCTAAATTCTTGTATAAAAGGACAAATGCATAGAAACTTGCAAGACAAGCAATGAGAATTTCCAATCTTTTTTTTCCGTACTCTCTCTATCTCTTCTTCTTCTCATTCTTTTCTCCTACATTTCTTAAGATCACATTGTTTTGTTTAAGGATATCTTAACATTTTCCTCAATTTGTGATGAATGTAAGGTTTTGTTAGGAATGGATTAGACAAGATGGATTGCTTTTCATTTTCAAACAAATTGGCATGCTTGCAATCTAAAGCTGATTAAGAAAGAGTGTTGGAAATGGATAGCATAAGCAAAGAGCTAGAATTGGAGTTTTAACCACCAGGGATTTTTGAGTTGCTTGGGATGCCAGCGATGGTTACCAATGGCGTGCCAGCCATCTCTCCGAGTGAGGGTGTTGTTGTTCTCTCAAGTAGTGTAAGTGATGCGGAATCACAAGGAGATACAAGTCAAATCAAAATGCAGAATTTCTTGGAAATTCAGGTTTTGGTGAGCGATTGGAAGGAAGAGATTGTTTGGGGAGCACTATTATAGTGGTACCTTAACTAAGTGGCTGGTACAAGCTGACTGGAAAGAGTTGCAACAGGTTATTCTGCCTCTGGATAATACAGTTCCAGTGAAGCCATGAGCACTGAATATCATCAAGAAGAGTCAGAAGACAGTTCAAAAAAGAGTAAAAAGTCTGACCAAATATTTAAATGGGTGGTGTTATTCTGCAGAAGGAACAGAGTTGTCGGTAATGCAGCTTGAAAGCTTCCCTTGGATAACTATTTCTTAAGACCGAGTATATATATCTAGTAAATCCAACTGAATTCTTTACTGTGATACCATCCATTTCAGAGTAATGTGCCAATAAGCTGTCGCTCATTCACATCATTCCAATCCCCTGCAGAATTTTGGTTTCAGTCTCCTGGTACACCATAGATTAAATTAAACTAGAAGGTGGTTGACATTTAAACAAATCAAACTTATTTCCAAGTTTACATGGCAGGTATAGGCTCAGACAAATTGAACATTCATTTAACCGTTAGGACCAGTGCAGAGCCTTAGATGCTGTGAGGGGAAGGAATTGGAAAATAAATTATTGTTAAACAGAAGTGAACGAGTTGAATGCTACTTCCTGTAGATATTCTTCTGCAAGTATGTGCATAATGATCCTGTTACTGTGTCTTTATTGTCTTTCAGTTTCTCCACCTCAGTTGATGGCCGTGAGAGTAACTCTCGAATTATTCAAGGAGTGAAGAACAGACTCGCAGACATCTGACAGAATAATATTTTGATCCCCAGTTTCTTGCTGCTCTGATGAATCTCCTGAAAATGGTCTTGTCAACTTTAGAAATGTTGGACTTCTGAGTTCTTCAATGGATTCTGTTCTTGGTATATTTGATGGTCTCTTTTCAAGTGTCAAACAGTAAGGCCCATCCACCTGTTTTGTGTACATAAATAGGTACCCATGTATATTTTGAAATTAGCAATAAGATTTGAGCAGAGAATCAAGAAATTCATTCTGCTTCTTCTTAATTGGTACCTCAGATGAGTAATTGTTTGCCTTTGAAATTACTAAAAGGCCAATGTATTAGATGCTCTGCATGGTTAAAGAAGAATGAGCTGCAAACAATCAAGTTCCTGAAGATCTTACCTTGTATTCATCAAGAAAACATTTCCCAGCTTCCTTGATCTTAAGAATTGTGTGGTAGTGTTTGTTTCCCAATCCTTTCATGTCTTCAAAAGAAGGAGCAACAATGGAACGGATGTTCTTATGAGCTTCATGATCTAGTTTCAACAAATCTGCAAGCATTGTTTCTTCAGTTTTTCATTAAAAGCTGTACGAGGGTACAAGCTTGTATGCAAAATGAAACTCACTCTCAATGGAGGAAAGAAGAGACTTGTCTGCCATGCCAGTTTCTTCAAGTGCAGATAAAGCAAGCGAAGAAGCTCTTGATAGGATCATTCGGCTGGTTTCCAATTCATTCCTAATAAAACAGGCCAATAAAATATCAGATTCTTAACCAGAAACATACAGAAGTTTTCAAGAGTATTGCTTACCTGACAATGGAATCAAGAGAACCAAAGTTTCTTTTCTGTAGATCAAGAACTGATTCTTGGGCATTCCTTAACTGCGAAACACCCATCCTTGACTCTGACATGCTAAAAGATCGATAATAAAAAATAAAAATGGGAGACCATAGCTCCAATAGAATACTTAAGCTTAAGGAAATGCAGAACGAAATCCCTAGATTATAATAATCGTTGTTAGGTGACTGGGTACCATTGTTGAAGGCATTTTTCCAAACCATCCTTGCCGTTATCCATCACAGATGTAGCGACAAGATAGTTGGTTGCTATTGTTTCCATGTGAGTTGTCAACTCAGATTCAACAGAACAGGAAAAATCTTGCAAATTTGACATTTCGTTCTGCATCTTGCAGGTTCTGCTGGCTGTGCTCTCCAAAAGGCTATTAATTGCTGTTTGAACCTGAAAACAAAGAAAGAAAAGCCTAATTAATAAAAGTAGTCCAAATATACGTTAACTATAGATCTTTTGAAGACGCAGAAACTTATCTGTGATCTAATGCCTGAAGAAACAAAAACATTATTTCAAGAAAGAGGGGGACGGGGGTGGGGAAGATTTCGTTCATTCCCTGATTTTTTCCATTGATCCAATGATAAAAAAATAAGTAGGAAGCTGATGATTTCCAATGAATATATTTAGATTACTTCTAAGCAATGTGTCATGATTTGATGTTCATGTTACAGCTTTATCGATTCATTAAGTCTTCATTACTAAACATCCGAATTCTTTATCACTCTATCAACATAATATAACAACAGAACTCATCGGTTTATTCTATAGTTGAAATCAAAGCATCTGCGCAAACCAGATTTTTCTTCCTGTCATTTGATATATCCAGAAGCTCAGCTACTTTTTCCAAGAGTTGCCTTTTCTCAAAAGCAGCGCAATCCTACAGATGCAAGTCATTTTATAAGTAACCGTAAATGGAAGATGTTGCACCGAAACTAGAGTGTATGAAAATGAAAGGAAAAAAAAGTAGCCACCTCAAACTCCTTTGCAAGATCATAGAGTTTCTGCCCGTTTATTTTTTGGGTCCCTTCCATAATTCGGGTCAAACTAGAAGTGTGTGTGCCTAAAGTCTCAAAGAACTTCATCATAGCTTCAGACATGGATCTTGTCAACTGTAATGTTTTGGAATGACCCTGTAGACAATTTCATTTCATGGAGGAAACTAATTTGATGAGAAAGGAACTACCCACAGCTCAAGAAATAATAAAATAAAAAGAACGGAATAGAATAATTAAATAAAAACAACAATTTGGTCCTCATGCACATCACTGTAATAAGAATTTCAGTCAATAACCTGGCGTTGCTGTTCTGCGAATTCAGCAAGCTTTTCCTGTTGATTAAAGAGATCCCTTTGTATATCATCAAGAATGTCATTTATCTCCAGAAATTTCTCTTCGAAATGCTGTATAAAAATAAAGATAAAGCACACGGACAATAAGATTGCAATCAATAGGAGGTTCATTAACATAGCAATCAATACCTACACCAACAAGAGCAGAAGAGTTCCTAGACACTTCTGAAGTTAAATTTGAAAATGCTGATCGATAACTCATATCAAGCTCTTCAGATATATCATCCAAAGATTTAATGCCAGATTCATGCGTTTTTTTTAGATGTCTGACTTGGGCTGTGAGTTCTTGAATACCCTGCAAATAGCCAAAACCACCAGCAAACTTATGTAAGTCATGTCTACTAAAAAAGGACTGATACGCAGACACAACCTACCCCCATTTTTTTAGACAGAGAGTAATCGAAATCTTTTTCCATTGATTTCAGGTGCTCCTCCTGTTGTGTTACAGAGGCTGCAACAGTTTGTTGCAAAACATCGAGTTGCTTGGCTAAATGAGTTTGGAATTTCTGGACAAGAATTTTGTTCCCATTTTCCAATTTGTCCTGATGTTCTGTAAAGTGTAAACCAGAGAAGGAGTAAGATGTAAGGATTCTCTTTTTGGCATGTATAACTTCAACATGTAAAACTGAGTGCAGACCAAGTTTGGAAAACAAGTTGGATGCCTCAGAAGTCGCATGCTCCAGCTCTTCCAGCAGCTCCGATGCTTGTTTTGTAAGGGATTTTTCTAAACAAAACAGTAACAAACATTATTTTTGGAAAGTTGTCATAAACATAATCAGAACTGTATTTTTTTTATTCCATTCAAAAAAATGCAGTTTTACTTTCTAAACTCTGAAAGCAAACATATAAGTGGAGGTGTCTGGCTTGGGACTGCTTATGAAATAGGTTGATTCAAGTTTGTTATACTGTTATGATTTCAATACTCCATGTTCTCCCCATTCAAGAATTTTTCACGTATTATCAAAAAAAAAGTAAGTGCTCTTGTGGTAATGTTATACCAAAAGAACAAAGGAGACAGGACTGACGAGCGTGTGCTATGTTCCTAGTCTGTTGGCCTAATAGTTGTGCCCCATAAATTCTTCTTGTGTCCTTTCCATTTGAATGTAACAAATTAGGATAAAAAAAAATTTTATACAACTAATGCTGAATATTTCCTAAGAGTTCCTGTGTCCTTTTTTTCTTACCTGATTGGAGAAGATGAGAAATCAAGTGTTCCTTCTCTTTTATCGTTGCATTTGCCTTTCTATTTCTGCCTTCAATTTCAAGCAAAGTATTTTGAGTTTTCTCAAGATCTTTCTGCAGTTAAAAATTATATGAAAAAGGAGTTGATTAGTCCTGTCAGAGAACTAAAATATTTATCACTTTCAAAGGGTTCATTACTTGTGTCATTTGGAGTTTTTCACTTAATTCAGCTGTCAAAGTTTGCTGCGTATCGTGAAGCTTCTGAAGCCCCATGAGTTCCTGGTCAATGGTCAAAGGCATAATTTGTATTATTTGGTACACCTTCTATATAATACATGGAAAGAGTCCAGCATATTTCTCCAAAATAAGGTGTTTACCTTGTCTTTAAACACTAAGTCAAATTCCATGTTCTTAATCTGCTCAACCAAGGCCTACACAAGAGCATTCAAGAGATAACACAGTGTCTATTGAGTACGGAAGTCTTAACAATGGTGAGAAATCAACAAAATTTTGTACCTTCCTCTCAGCTTCTTCAATCTGGAAACGGTCGTGTGGTGTATAAATGCCATTCTTTTCCCTTTCATCATATATTTCTATACATGGAATTAGCAAACAGAAATTATCCCCGACACATTGATGCCAATTAGGTGTTTATCATATCTTAACAAAATAGCTCTTAACAACCTTGCCTGAGGCGCTCTATCTCCTTTATACAGATCCTTGATCAGCTCAGATTTGGCCACCCTCTGATTGACCTAGATTAGTAACAAGATGAAATTGTTATTGTTGGTTTGAAGATGAGATGGAGAAACTAGGAGAAGACATGGTATGACAAAACAGGAAACAAGTGAAGTACCTCTGGTCTGTTCTTGATTTTCTTGGCACGGTGAGCATAATCTAGAGTGTTGAGGGTCTCTTCCAAGGAATGGATAGATGGCGATACTGTAGCAATTATGCACGTCTTTGTATTCCCACCAAGCGAATCTCTCAACAATCTTGTTAACTTACTGTCCCTGTTATTACAAGAATAACAAAAAAAATCATTATAAATGTCAGTTTTTGCAGTGTCTAGAGATTTCAGCAGGGCATTATCTGTTTCATCAACTCCCAATATGATGTACCTGTATGGAACATGCCCAGAGTGCTCAACTAGTGCATTAATAACTCTACCGAGCGTGAGCAAGCTTTTATTGATCTCCCCAGCTTCCCTAACTCTTCCCTATGCGATTGTGTGTCAGATGAGAAGATGCAGCAATACAATGGAAATAGATTACAAATACAACGAAATAACCAGTTATGCCGAGACAGTAGGCACATCTAAAGCAAATAAAATACAAAACAAGAACGATGATGGTAACTTTATAGTGTCCGTACCTCTTTTGCACCAGACCGAACCACATTCTCAGAGCCAGCAAGATCAACAAGATTAAGTTTTCCACACTTCATTAGCTCCTCCCCATTGGAAGAGCTCTCTTTGACATGAATAGTAATGGAAAATATAGTGTGAGAGCGGCTGCTTTGCATATTGAGCAGAGAGTCAGCAGTGTGCCGTTTTGCTGACCCTTTCTCCAGGATTTTATATATTCTATCTGCAGTGCAAACAACTTCCTGCTCCAAACCTCTTATAAAAACACCACCTCTGCCATCTTCCATAAGGGCTATTGGCTTCCTGGACTTGTCATCCGGGCCATTTAAACTTTCATCTGGTGCAAGTAGGTCCATTATGTCTTCATTGTAAAGCTCTAGAAAGGTAACTTTCATGCTATAGTCCTCATCTCTAGCTTCAAGAACATCAAAAATTTGCTGAACTGCCCTTGGAATTATTCCTACATCTCTAGGAAATTCTCCACTCTGCCAAAGAAAAGGAGAAAATAGATGAATTGAAATGCAAAAGTACTCAATCAAAAGTACTAGAAAACAGAATTATGAAGGCCCCCATGTAGGCAAAACTATTTAAGAACCTCTACTACTCCTACTCTGCCGCCTTCCATTGTGTAAGTTTTGCCCGTTCCTGTCTGACCATATGCAAAGATAGTGCAATTGTAGCCCTCAAGAACTTCATTCACAATAGGAGAGATGGCTTCATCAAACAACTCTTTTTGCTGCGATGTGGGACCAAAAACCTAAACCAAAATATATGAAGTAGTAGTCAAAATTGGAAAACATAATGCATTAATCAACACAGCTTAAGTTTTCCAATTCAAGAAACACAATAAAGAACCGAACCTTGTCAAAGGAAAAGGTTTTATCTATCTGCTTATAAGCTGTGTTTTGGACCACGGAAACTTCTCCTCTATCCTCATGGCATGAAATCACTACAGGTAGCCTTTAGCTCCTTCTCGTCGTCATTCAATGGCCTAAAGCGTTAATTGTTAGGATTATTTGACCACTCCAAGAAAGCATGCAATAAATAGTTTGTTTACCTGCAACGCAGAATGACCTCCACGTTGACTCCTCTATCAGGCTTGACATTCGAACCCCACAGGTCCATCGACAACGAATCCCTCAAGCTCCTTCTCACGCTAGATCGCGGAGTTTGAGCTGGAGAAAGCAGGACTGTGTTGCATCTCTTTTGCTGCTGCGAATGATCCATAACTGGTTGATTCTTCTACACAAATTCGTATCTCGCTGCAATAGTTTCACAAAAACAAAGGTCCTAGTCAGTACTCAGCTGGCTGCGATGAACTCACGAAAAAAAGTCCTACTGCATATGATCATTAACCAAACAGCACTCAATCTCTGTACCTGATAGATAAAATAAAAACCGGAACGATCTATCCGAGAAAGAGAAACTAATGTGAGAAGAGTGAATCAGAGTCCAAAAAACCAATATTGAGACCTGGATGGTGTTGCACACAAAACTCAACTCGAGCAATCAGCTTTCTGTCATCTCACTGTCTACAAGCGAGAGAGTTACGGGGTGAACGAAATGGAAATGGAATCGAATGGCGTTATTTTTGGGTTTAGCGGAGAGAGTAGAAGGAGGGAGTTTTAATTCTTGGACCGCAGCAAGCAATAAATGTGAAAGATTTCATTCCTTTCGTTTCGTTTTGAAAGTGATTTGTGGTTTCAGAAGAGCGCGCGCTTCTCTCATGGCTCATGAAACGGAGACGATGGATTAATGGCGGGCAGCGTGATTACTTACACTCATGTGATCATCAAAAATTACTCCCATGATTGACGACAATGCACTCGATTCACTGGGTTTTTCAAGCTACCATTTTTGAACAAAAAGGAAGCCAGCAAATTGGAGATTGCAGCCGCAAATCAAGGGGTTTTGCTGGCTAATGATCTAATCTTGTGAATTAAGCTACCCCCCCCAACTTTCTTGTCCAAACATACATGAGGAGCGTCATGACTATTGATTCTATTTTGCTTTGCTAACAAAGGTTGCTTCCCGATTGTTCATTAACCACCTTCATAATAGTTTATCTAATGATTATCTATTACATAGATTGTATATCATTTTTACTTTTATTTTGCTTCGTTGAAGGAATTTGTTATGCGTGCATGTAATGAGCTTGTTGCCAAAACATGTTTTGAGATTCTGCCAATGAATTAGGATGTCTTGAGATCAATTTGTCTCCATTTCCTTGCTTGTCAAAACCCAATTTTTTATCCTCCTTTTCTTATAATTCAAATCAGTGTTATCAATCTCGTTTTGTTTTTGTCGAAACATTTTGTACCAGTCAAAAAAATAAAATAAAATAGCATTGTTTTTGTCTCGATTTAAATTCTAGTCTGTTCCGGATTTTTTGGCCATATACTGGCTGAAAGCATGTTGTTTACGCCATTTCGGCCATGAAAAAAATAATTAAAAAAGAAATGAATTATCTAGCCATTGATGATTTTAAAGTTAAAACGTGGTCATGTTGATGAGGTTACCTTTTTTATTGCAGCTCAATAATTGCTCATGGGTGGGCTCCATCATCATTGTTTCATATTCTTTGTGTTTTGTTTTTTTTATTAACTTATAGAGTTTCTTTTAATTAAAATTATATTTTTTAAGTGAATATATATTCTCTTAGTTTTTTTTTCATATAAAAAGAAAATTAAAAAATACTAAAAAGAATAAAAAATAAACCGACATGTAATTAAAATCTTCAAATAATTTTTAGTTTTCAAGTAACTTTCCAATAACAATAATAACAAAGAAAATCATTTATTTTGTTTCTTAATACAATCTATTTAATACAAAGATAAATAGTATTAAAAATTAAAAATCAAAATTAAAAGTATAGATATATAAATACAAATAAAAAATAAAAACTATCACAAAAAAACCAAAAAAAATAAAAATATCAAAACTAAACCAAAAAATAAAAAAAAAGTAAAAAAAAAATACACATATTAAAAAATTAAAAAAAATCTTGTTTTATTACAAGACGGGATCTACACTATCCCACTAGATTGACAATTAAGGCCTTAATTACTCTTGAAATTTTAATTATATTTTTTCAATTAATATTTTAATTTTTTATATATATATAATTAATTAATTATATATGAATAGTACAATCACGAAACAACACTCTAAAGCCGAAATATTTTGTACCAATAGAAAAAACAAAACTCCAACCGAAGCGGAATTGACAACCTTGCTTCAGATAAAAACATAAATTCTAAAAAATATATCTTTTAGTCAATTTTAATTACAATAATAACAAAGAAAATCATTTATTTTGTTTCTTAATACAATCTATTTAATACAAAGATAAATAGTATTAAAAATTAAAAATCAAAATTAAGAGTATAGATATATAAATACAAATAAAAAATAAAAACTATCACAAAAAAACCAAAAAAAAATAAAAAGATCAAAACTAAACCAAAAAAATAAAATTAAAATTAAAAAAAAAATAACTATATTCAAAAAAGTACAAAAAGAATTCTCGTTTTATTACAAGATGGGACCTACACTATCCCACTAGATTGACAATTAAGGCCTTAATTACTCTTTAAATTTTAATTATATTTGTTAAATTAATATTTTAATTTTATATATATATATATAATTATATATGAATAGTACAATCACAAAACGGCACTCAAATGAGATTGGTTTTATTTTTCTTGAATTTGTTCCTCTTATATTTTATACATATTAGTTGTATTTATATAATATTTATAAAACATAAAAAATATTATTATAAATGTTAGTTAGCCACTAAAATAAAATAAATGAAAATATATAGAAGAAAAATTGATGTAAAGTATATGCATATACATATATCTTTTGCTTCAACTATAAATATTAGTTTCTCGCTTTAGTATTAACTAGTTAATTACCCTCACTACGTTGCGGATCGAGCAAATATTTTTTATGATTGTTGGGATTGAAACAATTAATAGATTTTGCTAGTTCAAAAAATAAAATATAACATCTATATATGTAAGGTTTGATATAATGAAACACATTAACACATCCTATTATAACAATAACAACATCAAAGGCTTAACATCTAAAAATATCATTACTATTACTGCTAAAAAAATAAAAATTATTAAATTATCCCGAGGAAAAAAATCAAAAACATTAACAAAAGAGGAAACAAAAAAAATATTATTATTATTATTACGTTAATAATGGGAAAAAATTCAACCGAAGTTCACTCAACTGTCTAGATATGCTGAACATCTTCTACCTACAGAAGAGTGGAGAGTGAAGAGATTCATTAGAGGACTTAAATCCTCTATGTTCATAGTGATGGTGTCCCAGGTGTTTCCATCTTACTCCTCAGCTGTTGATTGCGCTAGGTTGATAGAGGCGCGAGAATTTGAGGACATGGGTGTAGATCAACCTAAGAGGTCTATAGAAGAGGGTCAGTCTTCTAGACAACCAGGAGGATCAAGTGTAGGTCCGTTTAGTGGATGAAGTGGTCGCCAGGATTCATGGGTTCAAAGGAGGTTTAGATTGAGAACTACAGTTAGTGGCTCAAACAATCAGAGTGGTGGTGGTGGTGTTCAGAGTTATGGTCAAAGTTCAGTTCAAATTGCACCTCGTAGCTCATTTGTTCTATCTGGGGATAATTCTTTATGTCAGTATTATGGAGGAGATCATACTAGTGCAGAGTGTTGTAAAAGGGTTGGAGCTTGTTTTAGTTGTGGCCAGATAGGCCACAAGGTTAGAGAGTGCCCTAGGAGACAGTTGTCAGCTTCAGGGGCATCTAGTTCAGTTCAACGTCCTATTCAGACATCGTCAACGGGACAGTCTATAGCTCATGGTGGTAGAGGTTTTGGTGGTCGTGGTCAGAGAGGCCATGGTGCAGGTGATAGAGGTCAGATGCGGCAGAGTCAGGGACATGCTAGAGTCTTTGCCTTAACTCAGCAGGATGCTCAGACATCCAACACAGTTGTCTTAGGTATTCTTCCTGTTTGCTCTTTTGAAGCAAAAGTTTTGTTTGATATTGGTGCAACTCATTAATTTATGTCCCTATATTTTACCATGAGGTTAGATAGGCGACCAACTCTAATAGGATCTCCTATTTTAGCTTCTACTCCTTTGGATGAATCAATATTGGTGAAGTATGTGTATCAAAATTGTGAGATAAAAATTGGACTTAAGATCCTTATGGGAGACTTGAATGTTTTAGATATGGTTGATTTTGATGTGATTTTGGGAATGGATCAGTTGTCAAAGCATAGGGCTTCAGTAAATTGTTAAGGATAAGGAAAGAAGACATTCCAAAAAAAAAAAAACAGCTTTTAGAACACGGTATAGTCATTCAATTGAAGAAGCAACATGGGAACTTGAGGAAAAGATGTGTGAGGAATATCCTCATCTTTTTGATAATCCCGATATGTATTCAAACATTTTATTTAGTTTCGAGGACGAAACTTTTATAAGGTAGGGAGATTGTAGGGTTTTGAGATTTTAAATAGGAAAAGAATTTTAGGGTTTTGAAACTTTGAATAGAAAAGGCATTAATATCCTTAATGACTTAAGATTAGGTATAAATGAATTAAAGATATAGTAATAACTTGAAAAATATAAATAGAAAAAAGAAGAGAAGAGAAGCAAATCTCAAAAATTGAGAGTGAGCCGAAAGAGATGAGAAAGGAGAAGAAAAGGAGAGAAAAGAGGAAGGGAGAAAGGAAGGAGGAGGAATAAGTATTAAGGTAATGTGTATGTGTTATTATGTAAAAGTATTGTTTAATAGTTAAGCTAATTGCTTGCATTGGTGATTAGGAAGGAGCCTCATGCTCATTGCATTATGATTTTCTGACGAGTTATACCTATTATCTCCTTGATATGACCTATTTGAGAAATTTTCTTGTAAGAACCCCGAGCCGATTCGATAATATATTTCTCATTGTTGTATTATCTCGCATGTGTATATTAGATGTTATCTACTCACTGAGTTGTTGAAAGCACCCCCTCATTATTTATTATTTTCAGGCTCGTAGCTCGTTAGCAGATCATTATCATTGAAATTTCAGAACTTATTATTTTGGTTGTAATTGACATTTTTATTTTTATTTTTATGTCTAGTTAGCGCTCCACTATTATAACAAGATTATTCAACTTTTGTATTAAGACATTCAAATTATGTTATAAAGTCTACTTTGTTATTTTTGCTGCGTTGAACTCTGAATATGAATGTTAAGTTGTGTGTAAGTTTGGGTTCGCATAGGTGTGGAACCTTGGAGGGGAACCATATCTATGTGCCTGTCACGGATCCGGGAATCGAGTCGTGACAAGTAAGTTGGCGAACCGACTGACCCGAAAACTGAGCAACACTATTGTAATCAACAGTGATTTATCTCATAAGCTACAATAACTGAATTATGACCTCTTTTAGTATATAGTATAATAGTTTCTATGACCCACTATGTGGTTGAGGGTTTTTTTTTTAATTGATTTTTTTTAATATTTCAATATTAGATTTAATTGAGAATTAGACTTCAAAATTTTATTTTATTTTGCATTCTGAGATTTATCCCGATTTTATGACATGGATCATAGGTTTAGTCGATGGATTTGTTTTTTTTTAATCTTACCTTTCAACATAAATTATAGATTGATTGAAAATTAAATTTTATAATTTATTTGAATTATTTCTACAAAGTTATTATAGTTTTATGATTCATATTTAATAAGTTAACTCAAATTTACTTCAGCTAAGTTTTGTAGTTGAATGATGTTTTTAGTTTTCTATAGTGCTTTAGATCTCATGACTTTATAGTGAGTTATTAAATTAACTCGAGATTATTTGAATTTATCTAATATATAAACATTTCAATATTTAAAAAATATTTTTTTTTTATTTTTTAAAATCCAACTATATTTTTATTGATTAAGTTTATCTTTGAATTTGTCAAGTCAACAAAATCACATTAGATCAATTCTCGTATAATTTAATATTTTGTTTGGATAAAAAACACATTAACATCTGAATAAGTTTTTGATAGTTAAAAAAAAATCCGATCCATAAAATAACATAAAACATAAGATAAACAAGTACAGATTTAGTAACATCAAATAGTGGGGTTAAACACAAAAGTTACAAAGCTTCCAAAATTATTAAGTTAATGGCAAGATATAGAAACAGTTAAAAACCTAAGCCAAGGAAGTGAATCAAACTACACTAAGATTGTTAGCACTTAGCACTACAACAGGAAGACATTACCAAAGAATTGACGCTCTTTTACAGAGCATTCGCGTTTTAGGAATGTATATATCCACGTTACGGCAAGTGTACAATTCCATGATAAAGCCAATGTTAATGTATCAATTGAGAACCATTGCAATTTTCTTTTTAAGCCGCCAAAAATTATCACCAAGCCACCTAGCTTTTGGCAATGACTGATTATAAAACCTTTTAACAAAGATGTTTATCCCGATACACATTGGATGAAATGCACAAGTTCCAATCAAGCATGAAATCGACACATCTATCAACCTTCAGAGCAGAAACCATCAGCCAAAATGCTATCAGAATTGAGCACCGCGGGTCACATCAATGTGGCATGGAGAATGTTGAATAAATTAAGCATGTCCACCAACTAAGAATCCTTGTTAAAACTCGATCCACATTTTAAAAAATTATGGTAGAATCTACAGGATGGAAACAAAAAAAATTGAACCCAGTTCAAGATGAAACAGCAAAATTCCCAGTTTCCTCAAAAATTCACTTGACAGGGTCTAACCTCTACTTCTTCTCTTCCTTCTCGGCTTCTGCAGCCCTCTTCAACCTTGCACCAACATGGCGTGCGTTTGTACGCTCCACACGGAGCTTGTCATAAGCCTTGAATGACTTCATCTCCTCAGTGACCTTCACAAGCTCCACGGATGGCTTCTCAAGTGCAATAGGCATAAAACATCCTTGTACTTGAGTAGCAGTTGCCAGTTCCTCAGGAGCAGAATCACCAGCCTGCAAGAATACATGTATAAAAATGAAATTCCACGTAGAAAACCAGTCGGTCAACATATTAATCAGGCATATCCAAGAAAATACCTTGAGCTTGCGAGCATGTCTTGGGAAGACAACCAATTTGGCCTTGTATGTTTTCAGCCTCTGAATGTTAGTCTGGAGTCCCTCCAAGGAGCGATTCCTGCGACGGTGATCAACTGCAATTCCTATTGTAGGAGCAAGTTTCTTTGGAATACCAGCTGCCTGGAGAAGGAAAAGGAATTGGGTTATTCATCCTACAAAACTAAATAAAAGTATCCATGGATGCCATAGAACAGCAGGTATCCAATATTACATAGAAGGTGAAAACAATTCCCAAGACCTTTACAAGGCTGAAAACAAATTCACAAAGAAATGTGTAATGCATACGAAAAGCACATATATATACATCTCCAATTACTGTTATTACAAAACACTTCAAGTAGAATGGGAAACCCAACTAACCTTGAGTTCTTCAAGAGAAAACCCCCTACCAGCTCTCACTTTCATGTTATACTTCAAAGTCTGGCCATGTACAACAGGTCGAAGAGGTCCGGCAGTAGGACGAGGAAAGATTTTGACCGCCTTCTTCTGACGAGCTACAAATGATTTCATAGATAATGCCGAAATGAATATTGTTAATAAAGTACTTCCAAATAAGGACCCTAGAAACAATGGGAGCAGCACGTGTATATAGGGACCAGAGATGGGCAAGTCCCATTACAAAATAAAGGTAAAGTAGAAGCTACTCACCAATGCGTCTGCGAGTCTTTCGAGCTGGTTGGTTAAACCATGTCTTGACATAATTTTGCCAGTGCTTCTTGAAGTGCCCATTTGGCACAACATTGTTATGCTTAACCATGTCTTACCTAAAAGAGTATATGAGTTAGAGTTAGAAAAATGACAGTCCGTACCATTCAGAAAGTGATAGGAATCAAGCTGAAAGCATAAAAAAGGTAAGACTTAAGCTAACTATAATACAACAAAAGTACAATCTCAATTAGTTTCTATTGAAACACCATGAGCACTTAAGTTAACCAATATAAGTCTTCCTATTCATTCATAGATGGAAATGAGAAACCAAAGAAAGCATTCAACGGCAGGCTGCGAAGAAAGCAAAAGCAAGCAACAAATAACTCATAATCACTATACCCACTTCCACACTCATTAGAAGAAACTTAAAATTCTAACCTGGAGGCGCAATTGTTCAATCATTCCAAAAATTATGGGCTCGTCACAAGAATTGAGAGCTTAAATATTGAGCTGAAACTAGCAGTTAAAATCTCTCCAAACATTTTTTTTCTCATCATTTTATTAGACAGCAACAAGCCACGCATCAAAATCAAAGCAGCAGGGCCGATAAAAACGCATAATAACTAAAGAGGTTTCATTTGTATCTATTTAACCTTTCATTTTATCAGTAGCCAAACATGCAGAGTACATAAAGGAAAATAACCTAAGATCCAATAATGTTCTTCGTCCGGAAAGCAAACAAAATACAAGACAAAGATTACTCCAAGTTCTGGGTTACTTGCAAAACACAAAAAACAGCAACATAAGAATTCAACAGCGCAAGTATGTGAAAACGTAAAATCGAAACTCAAGTGAAAGGGAAGAAGCTAGGAGATGCGAAGGGAGAGATACCTGTTACAGAGAGAGGCGCGGCTGTCAACGAGGGATGAAGGCTTTGCGGTTTTTCAAGGGTTTGTGTAAAAATGAAAGACCTATTTCTGGAGCCCTAGTTATGGTTGTGGGGATCGGTTAGCGACTCTCTTCGATGAGCTCTTCGGAGTTATCGAATTCGGCCCAGTTCACCGTAATCCTTTGGAAACTTGGAAGGTGTGTGTTTTACTCTTCAGGGTCCAGGTTGGGGTTTGGGTCAATCCTAAAACAGGCCTGGTTATTTTTAGCTAGGCTCGAGTTTTTGTTGCAGGTGGCCGGATTATAAAACAATAGGCAGATACAAAGATTAGAGAGAAAACCAAACTTATAACTCACAAAAAAAAAAAACTATTTGTATTTATTTGTTAAAAAAGTAGATTTAGAATTAACTACTAAAATATCACAAGTTACTCTGTGAGTACCATAAAAAATTTCCTTAAAATTAACAAGCTCTAAATTTATTCACTAATTTCAAGTTCATAATAAAACACCAAAAAACATGAAACAACATTAATTTCAATTAAATGTAAGAAACCATAAAAAAAAATCCTAATCTTGATTTGAAAACAAGAAATTTACATGGTTAAAGTTTTCAGGTTCATGTGAATACTTTTTATTAAATAAAATAAAGTCAAATTTATACATTATAAGGTTAAAGCTTATATAACATTATTTCTCATTTATCGAGTCAGCATATCTACTATCAAAATAGAAAATATAGAGCAAACAAACCATTCTTTAATCAACTCTCGAGATGCTTAAATGGATACCTTGCCAACTATTCATATAAGGACTCTAATAGGAAAGTTCAAATTATTTTATATACTAAAAAAATTCATCATTAAAAGGAAGATGAAAAGCAATTTCTTTAAAATACAAGTTTGAAGGTTCTCTTTTTCTAGATCTATGATAAAAGTTTGAGATTTCATTATATGACTCAAATTCAAGAATATGATCAAAGATTAGATCTTATTATGTAATTTCTACCTAACAAAGATTAGGAGACTACTCATCTTCATCTGACTTTGACTCTCAAATGTCAATCATGACCATTAATTCATTACTTTTTTAAAGATCATATCCATCAAATGTCTCTTAAAATTGAGAAGATGAAAGGTACATTGAGGAAATGGATGATCAAATTACTATGTAGATGGACCAATTAAAAAAGAAAAAACCACATGCTAAAAATACTAGAAAGTTTGGAGGTCATGTTTAGAAATAATGATCATCATCAATATCCTTGGGAAAACTAAGATGCTCCTAAAAAACAACTAAAACAAGAGCAATATGATTGAATAGTCATGGAAAATGCCCTTATAAACAATGTTGGATCATTAATTAGCCCATTTCCTCTCCAACAACAAGAAGATATGATTATAGTCATTATTCACGCCTAGTACATAGGTTCTCCCCAATCTTCTTTTATGTATGTCAAGTCATACATTAAAAACAAATTTGAATATTCATTTATGTGCATACATACTAATGATAAAGGTTAACTGGTATTGATATTGATTAGTCATCCATATTTATGAAGGTTAATGATATTATTGTAGTTGATATTGATTAGTCATCCATGTGTGTAGAGGCTAATAATATTGGTGGTGTCAATATTGATATTGATTAGCTATCCACATGTGTTGAGGCTAATGATACCAATTCATCTGGTATCAACATTGTTGTTATTGTCCACATATATGAATAACAAGGAAAGAATTTAAAATTAGTCTTTCGAAATCAAGTGGGGAAACTTGTTGTGATAAACTATGATTACAAATTATGAATTTAAAACAAGATTATATACATGTTATGCCTTAAGAGGAATTATATACAAAGCCTCTTTTAAATAGAAAAAAAATAGATTTTGATACACAAATTAATGGTGAGGGTTAATACATGAAAGAAAATTAGTTATAATGGCAAGGACCAAGAAATGTTCTAAAGCTTGAGTTATAAATAATAAAACGAGCTAAAGGACTTGGACAACGTAGAACAAGGAGTCCATTTACCAAAATGAATCGAAAGAGTACATGGTTAATATTATTATTTAACCTAGGCATGAATTAGTTAATCGAAGAGTACATTTACCCTATGGTATGAATTTCATGATAGAATATGTTGAGACTAATGTTATTATTTACAAGTAAATTTAAAATTAGGATGAAGTTTCAAATTGAGCTCCCTTGTTGAGGGGATCTCTATAATTGTTTTTTTGTTAAAATATATAATTCATCACTTTAATAAAAAAGAAAACCCTTATAATATGGATAATGATATGAAATATGGAAAACGAATAGATATTGACAAAAAAAATAGATATTGAAATCGAGTGGTGGAATGGAGTGACATGATATGTTGAACATTGATTTGGGTTATGAAAACGGATTTATGGTAACAAATGGAAGGGATTTATTTGTCATGAAAAGAACCTCTAAATATATAGTGATGTAAGGCACAAGATGGTTAAAAAAAAAGAAGGAAATGTTGAATGAATATGAATAGGTTAATGAAATCATAACCAAAGTACAGTTTAAATTTAGTGTGTGAAATAGAGTTCAAGAATCTATAAATGGATTAAGATATGGTCTTAAGTATCAAATAGGATGGATATAAGTCTTAAGCTAAAGTTATTGAAATTATTAACAAATACGATTAGCTTAAAGTAAGGGTGAGGATTAAAGGAAAATAAAAAAAAAATGTTCCTATAGTTGATGAAATTGTGATCCAATCTTAAAGGCAAATAGCCTATAACATATAATAAAGGGAAGGCTAGAATAATAGTAAATGGTATTAATGTAATGAGTTAGAAAAACAATATAGATTAAATATGCATATGAGAAGCTAGATGATTTTGAAACCCCATAAAATTGTTCTAGAAAACTTTAATATAAGTAAGAAAAATATTAGTTAAAATTGGTTTTGTTTTTCATTCCTATGCATGGGATTTTCAAAGAAAAGTTAGATCTTAGATACTAGTTAGAGACATGTTGTGTAATGTTAACTAACTATCTTAACATCAACAAACAAAACAGAGTGAGCATCTAGTTGGATGTTTAGCATCATCAATGAATATTATAGTGTTATTTTCACTTAACTCAAACAAACATTTATCAAGTTTTTTATTAATTATTTGTTGCACCCTTAAACCAGTTTTTAATATATATATATATATATATATAGTATTTACGGGGTATAAACATACATCATAAGATAACTATCAAAATTTCCTCTTTTATAAAAAGCATGAAGATAGTTTCCAAGTTAATTTAAATGCAAACACAAATGTATCTAAGGAAAGTAAGTGTATAAGCAACAAGATAAAGTATAGACAAACAAATGAAGTTTTTGAATGTATCTTTAAAATGAAAGAATATAAGAAAAGAAAGAATAATAGCTTAATAATCATTGCAAAAATAGGATATTAAATGTCAATGAGGAATTGTGTGTACTCTAGGACATCAATTATTTTTTCCTATCACATGTAATGGGATGCATATTTCTCTCTCAAACTCAAAGACTACAATGTAAGAAAATAAAGTTTTGAACAAAACCATTTACTTTATAAACTAAACGGATTGAAAGGAAATTAACAAAATCCAATGGCAAGTTTAAGAAGGAAATTAACAAAATCCAATGGCAAGTTTAAGCGAAAAGACGTTAACATTTTTTTTCTTTAAAAGCCATTTCATTTGTTGTATGTTTCAATTTTGATCCCTTGATTTTTATTTTTTTTATCAAAACAATAATATCATATTGCTTTTTTGTAATATTAAACACCAACACAGTAGTGAGTGTTTTTTTTTAAAATTGAGATAACTATATAAAAAATAGAATGAAACAAATTATCAACTTCAAATCTCAATTAATACAATATTAAAGTATATATTTGAAAAGAAAAAAAAATCAATGACTGAAGATGAAAAAAAAAAAGAAGAAATAAAACCTCATTTGATATTTTTAATATTTTTGCAAGCAATAAAACTATTTTGTTTTTGTGAAAATCAGCATCAATTCAATATTAAAATATTTTTTCATGATTATGATACAACATGAGAGAGACACACTCAATCAACAAAATATATATATAAAAAAAATGATTAAAGAAGAAGAAGAAGAAGAAGACAACAATAAAAAAACAGAGAAACCGTGCTAAACCACATTAATTCTCCTCGCAGTCTACAATGTGCCCCTGAAATCATTTCATTTAATGGAGATTATAGATTCTATACCTGTAAAAAGACATATTTTGCAAACGAGCTTTCGCTGTAAACCAGAAGTGAACCTCAACTGTGACCGAAAGGGCAGCATTTTTATGGTGAATAAGTTTGGGTTCCAAACCAAGTTTACATCTTGATTATCAAGAGCAGCAACTTCTCAATTCTTCGAAGGAAAAGGGATTCACAAACCACAATGGAACATCACTTCACAACATGTTTGTGAGCTCCATCACCTCAGCAAATTGCGTGAAAAGGTATAGTAATCAAATGTTTGCTCATCTGACTTGGGATCATTCATGTGTAACCCATTCAGCAGTTTCGTTGGATATGAAAGAATTTTCTCATGGGTCGGCATGAATATTGTTTTACTTCAAACACGATTTAGGAAGAAACTCCCTTGTGCCACACAAGCTTTTCCAAACTCTATCACAGCATAGGCCTTTCTCTTCTCACAAATTCAGACGCACAACACAGACCAAACGTTTAGACAAGGCACTCAGAATTCTAGACATTATAACCCCCAGACCAACCGCTCCCAGCAAATGGGCAGAACCATATTCGTCTCATTCAGGACATTTTACAAACACATTCAGATAGAACAAGTGAACAACGTTTAAGAAATGATCTCGTATCTCCGAACTCAGATGTTGGAGACTTCAGCGTGTTTGATGAAATTCTTGAATCTTGTTTTATAAACAACGAAGAAGACTCTAACGCTACGAGCTTGAGTTTCGATGCGAGTGTTTTGTCGAATGCTGTGAGTTCTTGTGCGTCCACGAGGGATCTTCGCAGTGGTATTCAGTATCATTGCTTGGCAATAAGTACTGGCTTTATCGCCAATGCTTACATTGGAAGTTCTCTGATTACTTTTTATGGCAAAATGCGGTGACTTGGAAGATGCTTACAAAGTGTTCAAAGAAATGCCTGTGAGAAATGTGGTGTCATGGACAGCCATCATTTCTGGGTTTGCACAGGAATGGCAAATTGATATGTGCTCACAGCTATATTGTTTAATGAGAAACTCAACACTGAAACCCAATGATTTCACATTTACTAGTCTTTTGAGTGCGTGCACTGGTAGTGGAGCTCTTGGGCAAGGTAGAAGTGCTCATTGTCAAATAATTGAAATGGGTTTTGTTTCATATTTGCATATAGCAAATGCTCTTGTATCTATGTACTGCAAGTGTGGGAACGTAGAGGATGCATTTCACATATTTGAGAACATGGTTGGCAAAGATATTGTGTCATGGAACTCAATGATTGTTGGCTATGCTCAACATGGACTAGCAGTGCAGGGGATTGGGCTTTTTGAAAGGATGAAGAGTCAAGGGGTGAAACCTGATGCCATTTACTTTTCTTGGTGTTTTATCTTCATGTCGACATGCAGGTTTTGTTGAAGGAGGGAGGAATTTCTTCAATTCAATGGTTGAATATGGCGTGAAGCCACAGCTAGACCACTATTCATGCATAGTTGATCTTCTTGGTCGTGCTGGATTACTGGAGGAGGCTCGATATTTTATTGAAAGGATGCCCGTATCTCCCAATGCTGTTATATGGGGTTCCCTATTATCTTCCTGCAGGCTTCATGGGAGTGTTTGGATTGGCATACAGGCTGCAGAGAACATGCTGTTGCTGGAACCAGAGTGCGCTTCTACCCACTTGCAGCTGGCAAATTTGTATGCCTGCGTGGGATTCTGGGATCAGGCAGCTAGAGTGAGAAAATTGATGAAGGATAGAAGACTTAAAACAAACCCTGGCTGCAGCTGGATTGAGATCAAGAATGAGGTTTATAGATTTAGAGCAGAAGACTGTTCAAACAATAGAGTAAGTGAAATACATAATGTTCTGGACTGGCTGGTAGATCACATGATAACTTTAGGACGTGCGCCTGAAATGCAAGAGGTCGGTGAAGCTATACACGATAATGTGTGTCCATAAGCTCATGCAAAATTACCCTTTTTGTGTACTTGTGTTAATGCCTTGTTTCTGGGAGCACGGCGATGCCAAGACAAAAACCTGGGTTCTAGGTGGGTGGCCAGCAATGGATTCTGCAGTGGCGACATGATTTTATGTCCAAGACATTGAGAAGTGAAAAGCACTTGTTTTTGCAGCAAAAGAAGGGAGCTTAATTTGATCGCTCTCAACGTTCATGGAGTTAGTTGCTTGTCTTTCAAGCATGCTGATCTCTTTTACCACCATCTTCCAATAAAACAGCTCTTATGAATGGTTTTCAGTCTTGTTCTTTTGAAGGCTTCACATCGTCCAAATTGGATTTGGAATACTTAAGGTATCTTATAATTCACATTTCCATTCTTCCATTCCTATACAGCATACCAAAATTCAATATGGTTTCTAACTTAGGGCACTTCCATTGAGAAAGGGGATAGCTGAACAAGTTTGTTTGCCTCAGGTAACATCTTTGGGAGATGATTTTCCGTCATTGTGTATCGTTTTATGCCGATTATAAAACAAACAAGAGGCAAATATGGTTTTTAATTTTTTCTCCTCTAGTTTTTTTGTCCAAATATCTATTGTAAGTTTGTAACCAACTAGCTAAGCCACAGGTGGCTATTCTTCTACAAAATAGGAACCTCCTAGCTTGATCCGCACGTAACCTATCCACTTTTAACCATTTTTTAAAGACATAAATTAAATGATACGCTGTAAAACCAGTGATCCTTTCAATTCCCATCAACCCTAATTTCCTTCTACTCAGCCCTTTCCTTTGCCCTAATTTTCCCTTTTTACACAACAATTGCCCTTTTATAGGCACTCTCTTGTCCTCAAGGAAGAAATCTAGAAATATGATGCAGAAGTCTTCCGAGTATTCGCACGTGGCTTCTGTTGGTGGCATTGGTGGTAGTCCTTTTCAAAGCATAAAAATTTGGGCGACAACAATATAATATACTGTTTGGGGTTGCAACTTAGGCTCATCAGCCATATCAAGTAATTCCTCGTATACTCTCTCGTCTCCAGTATGTTTTTTTGAGTTATGAAACATGAAAGAGAGGATGGATAGAGGCAGTGGTAGACAATTTCAATTTGTACATCACTACATTTATTCATGCAATAACTTTATTTGACCTATGATACTTAACATATTATATATGGAATGATCTCTGAACTTAGTCTATATCTTTTTGATTTTATATATACTTAGTCTCCAGTGTTGATTGTTCTTTTGTTTTTTTCTTTTATCTCTTAATTGAACCATTATGTGTTGAGTTGCACTTAAATTACTCTTAAGTACTTTGGACATTCATTTCTAATTGCTTAGATACTCATCAATTGCCTCCACATTTAGAATCTTTAGGAAATTAGGGAATGTGGAGTGGAGGTATATATCTATAGATAACCTCAAAGAGAGTCAATCGTATTAATGTATGATAATTGGTGATATGCCACCATTATGCTAGAGAGAGCCATCTGCACCACTATTGAGGAGAGTTCTCTGCCATAAACGTCAAGACATCTATTTACAACTTTAGTATGCCTATCTGTTTACAGATGGTAGGCAGTAGGGTATAAGAGGTCCCTTTCTTTGTAGACAAACAAATTCCTCCAAAATTGACTTCGAAACATTACGCCTATATCACTGATTATAGTTACAGGAAATCCATGTAGCCTATACATATTATCCATGAAAGCCTCAGCTATTGTAGTGGTTGGATAAGGGTGTGATAATAGTTACAAACCCTTGCCCTCCACTACAATAGCTGAGGCTTTTTACTTCTCAAAGGTTTAGATGGTTTTATAAGGACTTTTCTATCAAAGTTTTGTGTAGGGGTAGACAACACGCCACTCTAGAAAGATGGTAGTCTGTTGGGGTTTAATGTGGTCAAGCTTCTGTAATGTTTTGGGTAGTGGATGGCTTTTATGTGAGTAGTTTGTATCAAAACTTGGTTGGTAATTTTACACGAGTTTGGGGTGATTTTGTCCGTAAGCAATGGCGTTTTCCTATAATCTAGCAAAAGATTGTAGGCTTTTTTAAGTGATTTAAGCTCAAACATTTTAACCAGGTTTTTTATCTTAATTTCCAAGCCCTCGATGAAAAACAACAGAGGTTATTTCTTTGAGATGTTAGCCTTATTCCACAATATATTAAATTCTTATATGTATGTCTCCAGTTCTCCTGTTTGTCTCAGCTCAACCTGCTCTTTCAATGGGCCTTTTGACCCTCAAATTTAGCATATAAAGCCTCCACATACTTATTCCAAGAGACTCCACAGATTCCTCAACTCCTTATAAAATTCTAGTGCCAATACAAAGTTATTCCATCAAAATAACAGGAAGCTAATTTTGAGCTTCTCCGAGTCTTCTATATCTTCTACTTCAAAGTACTGGTTACACTTACAGAGCCACTTATGAATATCCTTAACTTCAAAAACTAGGAAATCCCTCTTAGGGCTATGCACTCTGTGATGGTTATATCCTCCTTCACAACCAAAATAGTTCTTGACCATAGTTTCATCTCCAGGAAAAGGGCTGTCTTTCTAGATATGTGCTTGTTTCACCAGTTGATTTTTGCAAGGTTTGTAAGATGGAAGACTGCATAAGAACCAAAAAACTTCATCACCTGCTCATAATTCTCTTTTTGTTCCTTGTTGACAGTTTTGAGGGATCTTTCAAGTTGCTTGAGCTCTTAAGACCAAGAGCTGAAGCTCTAATACCACTTGAAGCAAGTATAGTTGGAATGATTAAATACAATGTTGGAGAATAATAAAGTTAGGGTTTTGGGAGAGGAAGGGGGGGAAATCCGACACTCGGATCATCATTGTCTTGACTGTATTTATTAGGCTTAGCTGATTTAAATTACACGGATAAAAATATTTAACAAAAATAAATAAACATGAAGAAAACCTTACAGTGAAAAAGGATCTCCAGGGGATGCCATCATTTTAAAAAAGAAGCAAGAAAATTAGAGACATTAGTCAATAACTTGAGTGGGTGTACTAAGCTTAGTTAATAATTTAATAATATGATAAAAATCATTGACAGTAAATAAAATGATAAAAAAAATACTAGCAACAATTAAATATAAAATATAAGCTGTCAACATCATACTCGAGTTGAGAAGAAAGAAAAGTTAATTGGAGGCTCACAATTGCTTCGTCTGCCCCACCATGACAAAGAGATCATCAAAAGGGTTGTCATGTCACTACAAAGTACAAACAGGTTGCACAACGATACCAGAAAAGATTGCATGCACCGTCAGAGCAATAACTTAAAAAGGAAACCAATTAAATTCATTTATGCTTATATTTAATAAATGAATTTAATTTGATAAAATTCTTTTTTCTCTAAAAAAATGTTAAATTTGACAAAGAATGACAAATTAAAGGACTTGAGATAACCCAGGTGATTTTCTATTAAAAAAAAATAATAATAATAGAGTCTAATCTCTAATTAAATAAATATCAAGGATAAAATTCTTTAAAAAAATAAGCAACTTTTGTGAATCTTCTAAACCTAGGTTAGTCCCTCAAACTCATAACATATAAAATTGTAAACACGAATTCAATTAAGAAACTCAATTTTCAATCAACTTAATATGGACGGATGAAATCAAAAAAAAAGATATCAATTTAAAAATTTGTCAATGTAAAAACAATTATTAATCAAAAGAATGATGTTAAAACATGGTAGGAAAAAAAATGAAGGAGGGTGAAATTATAAGAAAACTTCAACTTTAAAAAACATCTCAAATAAAAAAAAAAACAATCAGAATAATAGAGATCAAGTCTAATAGATAAAAAAAAATGATTTGATTGGAAAAAAGACCCTAATTCTATAAATTATTTCAAATAAAAAAAAGCATGGACCAAGTTTGGAGGAAAATAATTTAAAACATAGTTGTCAATACTCGTTCGGTCGCCGTTCCGGTTTTTCGATTGGAACGAAACGTTCCGGTTTCGGAGCGTTTTAGCTTGCCGTTTCGGTGTTGTACTGTTCATATATAATTAAATATATATATATATATATATGAAAAAAAAATATTGATTTAACAAACATAATTAAAATTTGAATTCTTTTTATTTAAAATATTTTGGTGTTTTTAAATTATTTTGATGTATAAATATCAAAAATAATTTTTTTTTAAAAAAAAATAGATTTTGAACCCAGAACGGAACCGAGGCGTTCCGACCGGAATTTGGTCGGAATTTCCGGATCGGGCCGGAATTAAAACCGAGATGAAAACGACATCGTTTTATCTTGGTTTGTTGAACGGAACAAAACATTCTGGCCAAAACGGCTGAAACAGAACGAAACTAACAACTATAATTTTAAAGAGTCGCTTTCAAGGTTATCGGTGCCAAATTGAAGGTCCATTCACCTCAGGAGCTATTTAGGGATGAAGGTACCCTCGAGACTCTTCGAATGTCATCCTGAAAATTATTGCTTTGCCCACCAAATATCACCCCATAATCCAACCAAATAACACACGAACTAGCCTTATTTGTACTTTAAATTATTATTTTTTGGTGGGCAAACAATATATTTTTATTTGTACTTTAAATTATTATTTTTATGTTTTTAGATCATTTTTATGTGTTAATGACAAAAATAATTTTAAAAAAATCATTTTAATGTATTATAAATAAAAAACAATTTAAAAAATAAAACCAATCCCAAAAAAAAATCATTAAATTTAACCACAGTAAAGTATAAACATCTAGATATAACAACCCACCGTCCAAGATCCCAACGCCCCTGCGTGAACTCTCCACAATTAATTAAATAAATGACAGGGTCATGCACTAAGAACTGCGCGGAATTGTTAACGGGATTGATTTTTAAATATATTTTTTAAAATGAATTAAAATAATATATATTTTTAAAAAAAAATTTAATATTAGCATATTAAAATAATCTAAGAATACTAAAAAATAAATTTAAAATAAATAAATAAATGTATTTTTTTTCAAAAAACATTTCTAAAAGAGCATGAAACTGGGGTATTTCTTAAAATTTATTTATTTATTATAGGGGTAGAGTTAACTTATTTATGCCTTCGGCTATGGACTTGTTCGTTTATATCTTCTCGGGGAATCTTGCGTGCGACCAAAACAAAAGAATCCACGGACTGTGGCCCCTCATATCGCTATCCTCACGTGCCAGAATTACTTTATTGAAGAGATGCTGACAAATTATTCCAATAATTGTTTCTAGCCTGTCTATATGTTGTTGCCATATTATTCCAATTTAGTTTTTAGCTTAAGAAAATGCATAAGCTTTGTAGTATTTTTAATTAATGAGTGCGTTTAATAATAAATAAATGTTCATAAAAATTAAAATAACATTAAATACTATACAAAATGTAATCGTTAATTTAAATTATCTTTTTTTGTTATTAATATATTCTTTTAACAAAAAAAATATCTTTTCTTGATCTATTTTATTTATTGAATATAAGCTATGAGAAATTAAAATCAACATTTATAAAAAAAATATCTCTTTTGATTAAATCTTTTTTACTACAAAACATAAAAGAAAATCCTATGAACCTCTACAAGCTCATTCTAACAATAAAACACATTCTAAATGATGTAAAAATTAAAAAAAAACAATTTATTATCTTTAATGTATTTTTTTTTGACATTATTGAAGATGGTAATCACCTCTATTGAGTTTTTTCGAACCAAAGCTAAATTCATATACATGAAAATCAAAGTTATTAATAGGTAGAATCTAGTTGCCAAAGAACTTTCTCTCTCCTTAATCTTTTTTTATGAGTTCACTTTTCATCTCTCAAGATCTCGAAACTAAAATACAAAATAACTAAGTTTGAGACCTGATAAAAAAATCCAAACATAAGAGATCAAATGTAATTTTTTTTTAAAAAAAAAAACAATGGACAAGAGTGTAGATTAATAAGCATCTTGAACATCAAACATAGGAAAAATGCAATCAACTTTTGTTAATGTTGATTTTGGTCTTCCTCTTAAAATATTGTGAATAAATTGCAATAAAAAGAAAGAAAGAAAGAAATTACATAAATATTCTGAAATAAATTGTGCATATGACTTGACCATCATCTTAAGTTTGTAGATGACCTATTTATAATCTTTGCAAGGAATGAGTTTTATACAAACTATAAATCTTTAACCAATAAAACTAACTATGACAAATAAAGATTTTACAATCTAAATCCTAGTGCAATTTATACTTCATATTATGTACATCTTCCTCGTAATTGTAGACGCTATAATTATAATTATACTACAACATTCACTAGTTTAGTTTATAAAGGACTTGTTTTCTCAATAAAACTTGATCATCAATCAATAATGTGAATTTTGATCTATTTTTGGTCGATAGTTGATTTCAACTTTCCTTTCTAACTTGTTAACAAATGCAAAGTGAACTGAATGGTTTTCTTGATTAAAAACACATGAAAGTTTGTTTTTTAGCATAAATCAAAAACTTTTACTCAAAAGGAATTTGTTCTTCTGGTTCCAAACTGGTAAAAAAAAAAGTACATCAAGATTATTTAAAAAGATTATCATGAGTGAAAACTACGCATTTATAAACTTATTTAGAAATATTTATTACACAGGAAGAAAAATCATCTTACAAACCCATATATTTGTTTACCTAGCCTAGTCAAGGACAAAGAACTTATATGACCACACATTATAATTAAAAGAAAAGCTAGAATACATGGGAAAATGACTATAGGTTTTACATACAAATTATTGTGGATTCTTACGGTGCGATTACTTTTTTATCCTTGAGTTGAGAAAACTTAAACCTTTCATTTAATAAAAAAAAATTCAATAGAGTTAGTTTCACTTTTTTACCATGTGAATAAAAATAGATCTGGGTCATATTTATTTATTTATTTTAATTTTAGTTTTAGTTTTAGTTTTTAAATTATATTACAAAGTGTTTTGGAGTTGAAAATGAGATTACAAAGTTTAATCTAATGCTTTTTTTTTGGAGTTAGAAATCTACACCATTGAGCAAATCAGTAGGTGTACCTGATTAAATAAAAAAAGGTTTAAAATAATAATAATAATAATAAAATATTCGGATTGATTGAATGTACCTGTGCCGTACTCAGAAAACACGAAATTTGCCACTTGCGAAAATAGTTTCGATGATCCACATATATTCATTCCTCTGATAGGGACTCCACGAGATGCCTCCGTACTACTAGGGGGAGGTCGTTTCTGCCACCATATGGACAATCACCAGATGAGAAGGAAAAAAAAACCTTGAAACTTTGTTTTTTCCTCTACAAATAGAGGACTTCAGCTCAAACTGGCAAGTTAATTTGTAGTCTGAGCGGTAGAAATTAATATTGGAATGGATCTCGAGTTCGATGAATTGCTGAGTTCTGGTATTGGTGATGGTAATTTTGAATGGCTGTTGAAGTTTCTGAACGGTATGATAAAGCCACTGGCCGCTACAGCAGTGGTGCTTATGGCGGTGATTCTGTCCTATATGCAAAAGCTTGGTTTGGAGGGGGAGATGGTGTATTCCATCATCAGAGCCTTTCTTCAGCTATCTGTTATTGGGTTTGTTTTGCAGTTCATTTTCAGTCAGAACCACGCTGTATGGATCATCATTGCTTACATTTTCATGGTTCGTATTGATTTTTTGAATTTTTAGATTAAAATTTTTAACCTGCAAACTGCTGTGTATGTTAGCTTGGTGAGAAAGTTCAATTCAAGGCAACCAAGAAGGGAAAATCCAAAGAGTTGTGTGAATTCCTCGTTTTTGCTTCTTGAAGTTCTATTTTTCTCTTAAGATCATATTAGTAAAGGATCTAATATTCATTCAGGTTTTACTCCTTTTCTCATCAACGAACAGAGCTTAACTCAGTATGAATATGATTTCTCTGCATTAATTGATTATTTGTTTTGATTTCTTTTTGAGCGCACTTTCCATAGCACAGCAGACGTGATGTGAGCTCATACGGAAGAACATAGAGACAGAGAAGAAGAAAAAAGTATTATTGGGGACAAAAACATGGATATTCTAAGCCATTTTTGTTAAGCCTGGTTTCTCTCAAAGAACAATCCTAGCCATACCTAGACAAAAACTGGCTTTCTCTTTTCTAATTTACTCATCAATGCTAGCTTTCAGCTCCACCGTCGATAAACTTGGCTGCCTGCATTTTACAGCTTGCAAGTTTCAAGAAAATCTTGATCGGTGATGGGTTTTTTATCCCGGAAAATTTAAACAAGCCGGCTGGATTTTTGTGATTCTTTTTTCTAGATTATAATTATAGGAATTTGGCATTATTTTTCCTACTTGCTTTGACATTATTGTTGAATCCCCTGCAGGTTTCTGTCGCTGGATATACAGCTGGACAACGTGCAAAACATGTTCCCAGAGGAAAATGGGTGGCCGGTGCCTCCATCCTGGCTGGTACTGCGGTGACACTGTTCCTGCTCGTTATTCTGAACGTTTTCCCCTTCACTCCACGGTACATCATTCCCGTTGCAGGCATGATGGTTGGAAATGCAATGACAGTTACGGGAATTACAATGAAAAGACTCCGCGATGATATCAAAGTCCAAATGAACCTGGTATGCTAAAGACAACTCATTACTAGGGTTGCAGCCTGGTGTTTTTTTTATGTTTATTGATTTGATATGAATAATATTTTTTAAAAATAAAAAATAATATCATTTTAATATATTTTCAATTAAAAAAATGCTTCCAAAAATATATTTTTTTTTGTTCGGATATGCCGTGGTGATAAAGGGCTTGTATCTGCTCAACAGTTCTCGAGTTCGAGTCAGAGCTTTCACCCCTTGTAAGAATATGGGACAACCGGAGTTTTACTCGCTCACCTGGACCCATAAAATATATTTTTTTTGAGCTCCCATCCAAAAAAAAATTTTTTATGACTTTTAGATGTCATTAATTGCCAAGTGTAACGAGTCCAATTTCTTATTCGAGCTGGGTGGTTTCTGTGGCAGGTAGAGACAGCATTGGCACTCGGAGCAACACCGCGTCAAGCCACGCATCAACAGGTGAAAAGGGCTCTTGTTATTGCGCTTTCTCCTGTACTAGACAATGCCAAAACTGTGGGTCTCATTTCACTTCCTGGAGCAATGACCGGGCTTATCATGGGAGGGGCTTCTCCACTAGAAGCTATTCAATTGCAGATTGTGGTGATGAACATGCTCATTGGTGCATCCACTGTTAGTAGCATTATGTCAACCTATCTTTGCTGGCCTGCTTTCTTCACCAAAGCTTACCAGTTAGAAACCAAGGTATTCTCTACTGATTGAGGTTTATTGATACTCGAAATGGCAAGGGAGCAGTATCAATATCCGGAAAATCAACCATGTGATAGTTTCTGATTGCACAATCCGTGATGAGCAAATCTGATTTTGAAATGATAACACAGTGCATCCTTGTACACGAAGCGTTATTGCTTCATATCACACTGCCCTACACTACTCTTGTCTGAAATCATTAGTTAGCAACTCAACTGGCAAGAAAGTGAAGAGCACCAATAATCATCTACCCTTTGTTGAATTGTTTGCTGGGATTTTATCTGTAGCTCTATATTTATTTTTAATCCGTGTCATGACCGAGGTGCTCTTAAGCAAGCATGAGGTTTGTCGGTTAATGGTGATGCTAGTTTTCTCCATTCTTTCCTCATCTTTTCCCATCCCTAAAAACCAACATTACCACCTATAGGATGTACCTGCATGAGGGGAGGGGACTTGGCTAAATCTACTTAAAGCAAAGTGATAAAGAGCAACTTGTGCAAGCAGGCCAGCCAGCCATGTGTGATTAGAGAATTAACCTGGACCGGTTCAGCCTGCCTAGTCTCGCATTCACCATAATCCTGAACCATTCGGTCTTTTCAACCATCCCCATTGAGAATCCAAGAAATTTCCATCGGTGTTTTTCCGAATCCAGGGTGATTGACAGAACCTGCACTGTAATCCTGGTAAAATCTCAATTTGAATCCAAATCAAGAAAAATTGTTACGCGATCTAGAATCCTCATTGCCTGCAGATCAAAAGCGAGAATCCAAGAAAGAAAGAAAAAGAAACTCAACGGAGAAAAATCTGTCGATGGATTATATGTATATTACATGTTGTATATCATACTCTTACATGGGGGGACTCGTACAACTCACAAGCTAAACAGGCAGTGTGCCCGTGAAGATGGTTGGAATGCATAATCTCAGTATTTCCATAGCAGTGTCATTCGTTGTTAAGGTTAAATGTAGGAGGGGTCTCATTATCCGGGTGCCCAATGGTGCCTGAGATGAAATCCCTGTTATTCGGTGTAATCACGGCGGCGATCCCTGCCGGGTCCCGTCGATTTTCTGAAAGTGTCGAGCTTGTCTGAAAGGACGGCGGAGGACACACAATACATTTGCTAAAACGACCACCAAATGGACCCTGGTAGTAAATATTCCCAGGAGGATCGTACGAGCAAACAAACAGGTGGCCTTCATTGTTGTTGCATAAAGCATGGGCGCAGCCTACACACTGAGTCGTATTCCATACAATCTGAGTGTAATGCCCACAGACGCTACCGCCGAGGCACTCATTTGTTACCGGGTCGTAGTTCCGAACCTCATCACCCCAAAACTCGACCACCTCGGAAGCATTCCAGTGATCTCTTAGACCCCAGAACAGGTTTTCCCCGAAAGGGCTGTTCGGAGAGTGCTCCAGATTCTTGCAGTCATCGACGCGCCGGTTGGCCCACCGGCGAGCATACCTGGCCAGTACTCTGTTCCAGGACAGGTTCGTCAAGTTGTGGGTCGCCCTGATCTTGTTGTGAGCAGCGAGGAACTCGGAAGGCTTTGACAATGGTTTCCGTCCGTTTGAATTCCACAAGCCGGTGGAGTCGGCATGGCTAGGAAGGGATAGAAGGAGAATGGTTGCAAGAGTTGCGAATCTCCACATTGGTCTGGCGCTGTTTACCGGAGAATTACGTACGGTATGGGAGAGTGGGAGAGTAGAAACAACAAGGGTGCGAGGAGCAGCTGCGGGAGAGGGAAAGAGAGGGTGTCTAAATTTGTTGCCATTTTTTTTTCCCAACCATTGACACTATAATTAGGCATCGTCTATATATAAAACCACTCGATTAGCTTGATTTCGGTCGATGTCAAACCATAATTGTAGTGAATTGACTGTTTGTGTATCTCATTTTTTTTTACTATTTTCGATTCCCAGTAAACTTAACCTCCACAATATCTGCCATTAAATTCAAAGCAACTTGACCGGTTTAATATAGTTTTTAATGTTGCAATTTGTCGGATCTAAATGTTGCTCAATTAAAAAAATAATATTTTTTAAATTTTTTTATATTAGCACATCAAAATAATTAATTGGAAACAAAGATTTTTTTTTTAAAAAAAATGCAAAAATAATTCATCTCTCACACGTATACTATTGGAAAACTCATAGATCCTCACTATTAAAGTCAAGCTTTCAATTACATTTGTTTTCTTTTATATTCTTTTAACCAGTAAAAACAAATAAAAATTTTTATTTTGTAATAGGAGTGCGAAATGAATGATAACCATGCCTTTTGACCTTTGCATCAAGTTCATAAGCAATATTTACAAGTATCATTAAGATTATTTTTTAAACTATTTTTTTATTAAGAAATACATTAAAATATTATGTTTTTAATTTTTTTTTATATCAGGACATTAAAATAATCTAAAAATATCAAAATACAATTAATTTAAAATAAAAATTCAAATATTTACAAGAACACTTTGCTCATCATACCCATATTCTTTCATCTTGTGATGTAATCCTTTAACCACATATCACAAGCTACAATTTTCCCCCACAAAACTATACTCTCGTGGAATTGAAATGTCACCGTTTTAGTCACGTTAAAACTTCTTGCATGATGATCAATTGAGGCCACAACAAAAGCAGAGAAAATGATATTTGATGTTACTGTGCTATATAGTTTTTGAAATTATTTTTTATTTTAAAAAATGTATTAAAATAATTTTGATTTTCTTATTAAAATGACTAAATTAAAAAGACATTAATTTTATGCTTTTTTTTTTTAATGTAAACTACATTTTTTAAACCGTAATCCAAAAGAGAACTTTATTTGTCTCAATGAGATCGATCCCTAAAGCTTAAAATGTTTTCAATGCAGTCCTCCTAGGATCCTTCCACCCAGATTTTTATTTTATATTTTTTAAAGTGAATCAAAATATATTTTTTATTTTTTAAAATATAGTTTTTGATATAATCTCATCAAAATTAATTTAAAAACAATACATCATATTTCATGAAAAAATTGAATAGAGAGGTCAACGAAGAATCGTTGAATAGTTTGGAAAACCGACTGAGATTACAATATGCATCTGTGTCATAATCAAGGGGCTAATCTTTTTCTCGAAAAAAACAAGAGAGAGATATTTTATGCCGCGTCCTCATCCCACTAGCACAGCATCTATCCATCCGAGCCCTTCAGCTGACTTCGAAGAGGAGAAGGATTACTTTCGTGATTCATGCTGCGCACCCCCGGCGTAATCTAGACACCACCCCCCTCCAGTATATCGCAGCACGAAGCGGTCAGCTCACGCAAACAAACCACAATATTCTCGTCTTTCATTCCTACCAGAAACTAAAAAAACCGCCGTGACTAATTACTCCCACACCGTCTTCTAAAAGCCCTGTCGATATTTAGAAGTGCGTACTGCGCACCCGCTCCACCACTCTCTCCTGAATCCATCAATCGAAGATTGCTGAATCGATCGAATATCAAAAGCCATGTCGATTTGTTACCATCATCAAATTTCTAGGGTTTCTTCGGCTACTCTTCTTGTCTCTTTGATTTTCCTCATCTACTTTCCAGGTACGAGAACGAAAATCTCATCTTGTCAATTTGGAGTTTCACATTAAGATTGATTGGTGTGTGTTTGGTGACAGGAACTTTATTATCTGCTGTCGTAACATTGGATTCGATGAAAATATACCGAACACACGAATGGTTAAATGTTGAGCCAACCATATATTTCAGCTGTAAAGGAGAGAACAAGACTGTATTGCCTGATGTTAAACAAGTTAATGCCTCTTATACTTTCAAAGGAGAAGAATCATGGCAGGTACGGTTTACATTTTTCTCTTATAGGTTTTTAATTAATTATAGTTTTTGTTATATCTTTTATTTTATTTCTGTGTGCGCTTGTAGCCTTTGACAGAGTTTACGAGTGTGAAATGCAAGAGATGTGGATTTTACGAGAGGGATAATTTCGAGTCTGATGATGTTTTTGATGAGTGGGAGTTTTGTCCGTCGGATTTTGCGGATTCCGCTGGGAAATATCAGCGAATTATTCACCAGGAATTTGATGCTACGTTTTTGTGTCCACAATGTGTGCCATTATCAGCTGGTGAGTGTTGTTTGGTATTTTATAGTTCAAAACTTATAATTATATTTTGTACATAATGTTTCAAGATGTTGTTAGCTTCTAGCCGACGATGGATGACTGGTTTATTTACTTGAATGTTGAAGTTTGGAGTTTGAGTGTCTGTTTATAGGGGTAAAAGATGCCATTTTGCATCAAAGGTTAAAAAAATATTTGGAATGCCTGTCTTTTGTGATGTCATTGAATTGTGTTTGTTGTGTTTGTTGTCAAAAAAAAAAAAAAACAGAGTGCGAGTAATTTGGAGATATGTTGCTTCAATGGATGACTAGGAAATGTTGCTTTCGAAAAATTAACAAACTTAGTGATGTTGGGAAAGGTGTCTCTGGTTTGGCTCTGTGGTTGATGACCAACTCGTGGTATTTTCAGATGCTACTATACCCTGTATGATACTTTTAGCAAGTGGTCGTGTAAATTATGCCATCATTAGGTAAATGAACTTTTAGCCAGAAACAAGGTGGGGTTGGGGTGGGGGGCTTAGATAATCAAGGGAGTATGATTCCTGTTTGGCTGTACAACAAGAGTCATGAGGTGGGATTTTTGCTGTCAGAAGAGTGATAGCCTACTTGTTACAGCTTGCATGTTGCTGCCACGCTAATACTGCTTTCGTAGTCATCTCAGACTTTAGATGCTGTTGGTACTTTGATAGTACTTTCTAGCTTGTTTGTGTGTTAATTTTCCAACTAATTACTAAGGTGACCAATCTTGCAGGCTATTGTAAAAACAAGGGACCTGCCTTGTGCGTGTTATGTTAGTTATCTGTGTTATATGATCATGTATTTTCTGCATAACTATGTTTCAAGTTTTTCTTAATTGCTTATTGCCTATGATGGTTTAGTGGAACGTGGTTTGAATTGTTTCTAATAGCAATGTAATTATGGATGTGAAGATGCTAATATGCATCAAAGAATATTGCTTTAATGGATGGCTATGAAGTAAGAACTGTTGTTTTAGATAATTTAGATACTCCAGCAGCTGTAGGGAAGGTGTAACTCTGGTTTGCCTGGACCACTTTGATTGATGAGCTGAAACATGTGTGGAATTGTGATTGTTTCTGCTATGTTAACTCGTGATTTTTTCAGATATCTAGATTGTGCTGATACTTATGGCAAGTTAGTGTGTGAATTATTCTGTTGACAATAACACTGCATTCATGTTTATTTCAGTCCTCTAGATAATACTGTTACTTCAATAATAATTCTTAGCTAGATGGTCATTGTTCAAAAGTATACTCACGAGTCTGTTTTCCATTTGTCAATAGATTCCATCTCTGCCTCCTCAAAGCACCACAAAGAAGGGAATGGAATGCATCTTGCTGTGGTCATCTTGATCAGCGCTCTGGTTTCGACTGTGTTTGTTCTTGGATTAGTAGCAGCTTACAAGTACTGGCAAAAGAAGAAGAGGGAGCAAGATCAAGCTCGGTTTCCTGAAGCTGTTTGAAGATGGGGATGATATAGAGGATGAATTGGGGCTTGGCTCTGTACTGTGATAAATTCTATTCGATTGACCACCATCTGTATAGGCACACACTTATTATACATAATATTTTACTCCGTGAAAAGAAACAAGTGCACTCTTAACTTCCTCTCTCAGTGATTATTGACGTGTTAACATTAACATGTAATTAAGGTCCTGATCACGGTCAAGAAGCTTAAATCCCAACCTAGAAGATTTTCTTTTTCTTTTTCTTTTTATGCAAATAAAACCCAAGGGTTTCGGTTTGTGAAGAGTGCTTGGGCTGAATTTCTGGTCAAGGACAATGAGCAGAAACATCTGTGGCTGATCAAACAGGAGTTTAATTTAGATCTTCATGGTTACACTAGATGAATTTAACTGGGTTTTGCAGCAGAATTGATCCATGCTGCTGAATGCTAATTATTTTTTACCAACCTCGAGACCCCTTTTGAATCGAATCAATTCCAGACAAAAAAATAAATTAGGAAGCAACATAAACATTGAACTAGTGTTGTCAACTAGAGCATCTAACGCAATTTCCCTGTCACTAAGAACAAAGTAACCACTTCCACTTGCTTTAAAAGTATCTCTCCTCCCTTTCTTTTTCTTTTTTTTTTGTGAAATTCATTTCTGTTCTAACCATTACATTTCTATTGAAATTCACCACAGTTTCTAGAGGAATTCTGTTATGGGGCCTGGATTTGATTCGCAAAATTCACAGATCCTTTAGGAGGCATGCGAAGATTCGCACAGGCTTACCATTTAACATTTGTTTGTCGAGGAAAAGAACATTGATCAAATGACATCACCACTTCAAGAATCTTTACTTCTTTTATCAGAAAGAAACACTTTTAGATTGACAGACCAGTTTGACAAGAAAATCAAACCTAATGAGCGAAGTCCCTTTAAAATCACAATGATGATGAAATAGCTTAGTAAAGGGAAGGACGATAGAATCATTTCTGATTAGAGAAAGTCCTAATCACCGGCCTCCCTACAGACAAACGGTAACATAAAAGCTAACAGCGCCCCAGCAAGAACTCTCACCGATCTCAGGGATGACTGGTTTCACTCTCCTCGTCACTAAAATTTGGACGATTTGGTCGTCGAATGAACCTGATATAATTCAACATCTGACGTGTTTGGTGCTTCTTTGGAGCCACTTGAGATGGCAAAGCCTGAGTTCTTGGTTTCATAGAATCCGCCAACAGTGAAGGGATTGGCACCAACGACCCATCAACACCATGGACCGCACATGAACCATCAATATAAAGATTAGGAACAGTAACAAGAACGTCATTGAAAGAAACTCTTTGGCCATCGATGCCAACAAGAAGGGTGGTGTTTTGATGTAGAGTGGGGAGGGTGGTGTTGGATGGGAGGGTGAGAAGGGTTTGGTAAGAGAGGACTCCTGCAGTTGTAATGTGGCCATGAAGGCTTTCACTGTGAAGGAATCCATGAACAAGTGCAGGATCAGGAGGTGCAAGAAAGGCGAGGCGGGTGGCATTGGAGGCAGTGATGGTGGAGGTGAGGTTGCGGGCATGGAGGGCATGAGCAAAGATTGCGAAGCCACTAGATGCGAGAGAAGTGACCATAATATCTGAGCAGAGGGATTCAATGGTGGGAGTGATTGAAAGGAGGGCTGCAAGAAGTAGCATAACTGTTGGGATTTGAGAGATCAGATTTGCCATTTGGGAGAGCTGAAAGATATTCAAGAAAAAAATCAACCAAGATCCAAGAATGAAGGGGGCGAGATTTGAGAGATCTTAATGAAGAAAGAGATCCTGTATATTGGTTTAAATGACCTTGTGCAGTATACGCAGGGCAAGTTGGGATCAACATAATTACTCAAAACTTCTCAGGAGCGATTGAAGTTGTCCATTTCCCTGTAATGAGAACCATATATTGCCTTAATAGTTTCTCTACAGATACTGCAAACAACATAAGATATACAGCTTGAAATTCCAGGATGTTGGAACCTGATTTTAGGCAGACACGCGAACTCTTTTCTCCACCATAGATTTTGCCGAAACAAGGAACATTCCGCTCCATCCATTGTAAAGTTCGATCACATTTCCCTTTTCCTTGATGTGCAGGGAAACATGACAATAGATCCAGATTGTCGATTATAAATCCAGAAAAGAAAAAATCAAAACAAAACGAATTTGAAACATACCTATCCATACCAAAGGGTTCAAAATAGGCACCCTAAATCCAAATCAAAAGTTTCAAATTACATATCAACTTGTCATATAGAATGTTTATGATCATCATCTAAAATAGAACAAACTTAATGTTTGGTGATGATTGAAAAGTGCAAACAGGCATACTAACTCCATTGCAATGCATTTCAACGTGAAGCATCACTGTCTCTTGGTGAGCGGATGTTATCCTCGTAATCATCATCAACAGGACTTCTATCGTCTCTTGGACTAGGGCTGCGACTGCGGCCATTAGTCTGAGAAGGACTTCTATACCTCTCATTTTGAGGGCTTCTGCTTCTTCCCCTGGGACTGCCACTGTACTCTCTATCTTGTTCATCGTCCAGTTTCCGAGATTTAGGAGAAGGATGTGGGCTGCCTTCATCAGGTGTTGGGCTGCGCTTCCTTGCCTTGGTATTCTTTGGCTCAGGGCTCAATGACCTGCCCTCATTCTCAACACTTCGCTCCCTCTTTGGAGGTGATCTTGATCGGCTGGCAAAAGAACGGAATATACAGTTACCATAATATACAATAAATTGCACAAAAATCCATAAAGAAAGTCACACTGCGTTTTGAAAATATTTGATATCATATACTTTAAAGAAAATTATAAACCTGTAGCTTCGGCCTCGGCTGTAACTTGGGCTACGGCTTCTGCCACGGTGAGGAGAGGGTGATCTATCAGGTGATCGAGAGTAACTCCTCCCATGCTTACTGGATGGATTACAAAATAATAAAAGGAGTGACAATGAGCATCAGTAGGAAATTATCAGAAAATGAAAAACAGCAGAGGCGGAGGTGAAGATTACGTAAGTTTCTTGGGACTATTCTTGCAGTTTCTCTCTATGTGACCTCTTTCCCCACAACGGTAACACTTGTTCTTCCAGTCTCCAGCTTTGCAATCTCGAGCCCAGTGACCATCAATGCCACAGTTGAAGCAGCGTCCAGATCCTGGAGGAGGACCTCTGCCCAAATATTCTCGAGAACCACGAGGTACCTATACAAACAACATTTAAGTTGGCAAATGAGCAATAATAGCCTTAAAAAATAAATGACTTGAGATCTTATCATGCTTCTTTTGAGAGATCAATAGTAACCAATCCACTCAACCATCTTCAAGAGATAGAATCAAGGTCAAAAAACAAGGATCAGGAACCTTCATGAATAAATAAAAAGAAAAGATGAAATGAATCGGATGCTTTGTGGAAAACCAAGCTTTGGAAGGCCACAAGACCAACAAGAATATAGAGTAGTTTGTTATCTAACAGAACCTTAAATTAGCTTTGATCTGGATTAGAACTTGAACTTTGGCCCCATCTACAAACAACCAATTAGCTTCCACTTAATCCCATAAAACAAAGGCCAAAGCAGACTTCGGCCCTGTTGAGGGCAACAGTGCATCCGAAGTTTAATGAAACTCCGATCTTCAAATACAAAAAATGTGTTTTTGGTTCATTTTGATGTACTAATATCCAAAAGATTTTTTTTTAAAAAAAAACTTTGTTTTGATACATTTCCAATTGAAAAACACTTTGAAAAGCAACCTTTACAATTGTCCCTAATCTACTAATTTACAATTGTAATTATACTATTTGAAAACATTAACTTGACAGAACTTACCCCCTTCGCAAATTCCACGATGATACGACTTCCATCAAAATCCTTACCATCTAAGTAATGCCTTGCATCGTCAGCATCTCTGGGATCACTGAATTCCTGTTTAAGAAAGGTGAGAAAAACCAGCAAAACACACCATATGTGCATCATAGAACATATAAAGCAGTTGTCATCAGGGAAAAATTAAAAAGATATGTGATCAACCAAAGCTCTGAAAAATCACATTCAGAGATCATGAGAAGAATGAGAAAGACTTACAACAAATGCATAGTCACGCTTCATATCCACATCTCGTACTCTGCGAAATGGTTGCCACAAACAGTAAGGCCATCATTACTTAAGTACTGCAAGTGTATGCTACTTCACCCCTCATAGACGAACTAAACACCAGTTTGAGATTGTTGCCAATTCCATAAAAACACGCAATAACATAATAGAAAGAATCGCCAAAGTCTCCTATAACTCGGCAAGAATTTCCACCAATTCCATCATGGCAACCCTCTCACCATAGACCTCCAGGTTAGGCATTAGGCCAGAAACCTTCAACAAGATCATTCAAGTTAAAAAAAAAAATGACGCCTAGGGCCACCCACACAGATAACACAAATCAACGAGCAAAACAAGCTGTTGAAGGCCTAAATGTTGCCTACATATTCACAGGGGCAAACCGCATTTTCTCCTCAATCAATGACATTTAAGGAAAGGAAACGCGCAGATATACTGTTACTTTACTGCTGGGAATATGTCAATGGTGTTAAATTCAAGTTGCAGCATCATTCAGCAGAAACTTGAAAGCACAGAATGAATTGCACAAAATAAATTTGGGCGAGTTTCCAATAGCTAGTTATAAACCAAAAAACCCACAGTGCACAATCCACCGGTGTGTTTGTAAGAGTGGTGACCCTGATTACACTACGTCAAACATGTTAAACTTAGAAATTAGAGAGATTACCGCCCATATTTGCTGAAAAGATGTTCCAGATCCCGTGATCGTGTCCTAGCAGCCAGGTGGCCAACATAGAGGCGCGTACTCGCATATCGGTCATCATAACGTGGCATTTTCAAACTGCAACAAACAAAACAAGTCCTTAATACCAAGTAAACCAAAAAAATAGAAAGTCTATTTTCTTGAGCTCCACAGAAAACAAACAGAAGCAAATTAATTCGCCAGAAACTTCACAAAAGATCAAAATTTTCAATTATAGTTGACCTGATAGCAGCACATCATTTATTTATGTAAGAGCATCAAGGTAAGAAGAAATCAGATCTATCAAAACACCAAAATTTAAAAATAAATGACATTTTATCCGCGACAAAATCTGGATTAAAAAAACTGCAGCTTTTTCACATGAATTAATCACTTATTAAATAAACAATCTCAAATTTGAATTGAAACTGCAATAAAAAAGAGTTAAATAAACCCTAGTTTCCAATCAAATCAATTAAATTGAACAGCTCGCACCTTTAAAACCCTAACTTTTTCAGAGAGGGAGATGAGGCTGAGATTTTATATGAAGTTAAGACAAACCGACTGGGATACCTTTATTTTATGTCTTCGATGATGACTTTAAAAGGTAAGAAGACTTGATTTGGACGGACAGGATATTTTGATGTTAATCCAAGGGATAGGAATTCAAGACGGAAATTCTTTACCCACCGCTGGCAAAATTGATTGGATTTGTGGGCCGAGGTCAGCATGCTTTGAGGCCTATTAGGGCAAAATTCCTTTCCCCTGTTCTTGATAATAAAAATTAATGGGTGATCATTGAATTGAATGTTTGGGATAAAGAGAGGGTGAGGACAGCGTTCAGCATGATTGAATAGTCATTATACTTCTTACTTAGTGATTAGAAAAATCATTTTTTATTGTTTTAATTTATTATTATTAATCATTAAAAAAATTAATAGTTTTATTCCATGTTTTATTCACTTTCTTTGAGAGCGCATTGACATTTCATATTATTCGCTTTACAAATGTTAGGTATACAATTTGTAAAAAGAAAAGATATACCAAACATAGATTATATATTTAATTATTTTTGACATCGTCATATAAAGATGATTTAAAAACACTTAAAATAATTTTAATTTAATATAAAAAAATATATTTTTTAAAGTATTTTTAAAATACAATGTGAAACAAACTCTTAATATAAACTTCATAAGTATAAGTATATACACACATACTCACCCTATTGTTTTGAACTTTGGCTACATTCACATTATTTTCTTCACTATACTATGTTAATCAAAATCTTTATTGCATTAAAAATCAAGTTCTTAGTACTAGTCCTCAAACTTCTTTTTTTATCCAAGAAAAACTCATCCTGGAAAGTGTATTTTATGGGCCAAGATTAGTGAGTAAAACCTCAATTGTCTCAAATTCTTATAAGAAATGCATATCATGATTCGAACTTGAGACCTGTTATGCAGATTTCGAGTTTTTTATCACCACGTCACGCCTTAAACATTAAACTTCATTATAAAGTTTATAAATCCGTACTATATCTCATTCAAAGCTTTCAAATTTATCAATATCAGTTTATTAATAATAGAACTTCATTAGAACTTTATAATTTTTGACATGCCCTGTTGTTTTGAACCTTTGGCTTTATGTAGATTGTTTTCTTTACAATACCATGTTAATCAAAATCTTTATTACAATAAAAATCAAGTTTTCATGTCCTCAAACATTAAGCTTAATTAGAAAGTTTATAAAATTATATATAATAAAGTTTTTTCATAATTTTTCATGCAAAAATTGTTTCTTAGAATAAATAACAAAACTAGAAATGGTATTTAAGAAAAACTATTTTATGGAAATAAACACATCCATAATTCATCAAATGTAGACGAGAGAGAAAAATAGAGTTATGTTTGAACTTGTGACATGAATGGACATAAAATTAAAAATTGATTATAAGAGAATAAATTAATCCATTGGTTTTTAAAGTTGAAGTCTAAGTATCTGTTTTAGAAGTGCGATCATGGTTGCTTTTGAAAAAGTGTTTTTTATTAAAAATATATTAAAATAATATTTTTTTCAGTACATAAAAATAATCCAAAATCACTAAACATGTATTTATAATTTAAAGTAAAAAATAAAATAAAATAAAATAATTTTTTTTTAAAAACAATTTTAAAATATAATGCTAAAGATCTTTAAGCGTGTATTTACGCTATAGTAATTTAGATATAGCTACAATTTTTATGCTATAGTAATTTTTATAGCTACAATTTTAAAAAATACTCATACCTGCTGAGTTCCCTGTCCCAAAACAAGCATACCATCCTCTTCACGGTTTCCAGAATCCTCCAAGGCCAATACGTCATAGTAAACAGCTATATTCTCTTTAATTTCCCGTTCTATTTTCGCCGTTACTATTAATCTCCATAACATCAACGGATACTGTCTCTCTCTCTCTCCAAGAAAACTTTAAAAAGAGAGAAGAAAAACCCTTTCTTTCCGGAAGAGCTTTCCCAACCTCTTTCCCTTCGATACGTGCCTCCCGATCGGAATGGACTCTTCAAAACGCTCTCTCTCGCTCTCTCATTATTATTCAACACCCTAATTCATCATTGTTATCGACGAAAATTAGAGAGAGAGAGAGAGAGAGAGAGAGAGAGCGAGAGCGAGAGAGAGAGAGAGAGAGATGGATTGGTTTAAACTGCAATGCTGGTTTTTTTAGTGCATCTAGGTGATGGTTGTGGTATTTTTGATCGCGGCTTACTAGTTTTCTAGTGGAGGTGGCGGAGATGGTGGTCGTGGTTTAGGATAATTCTGGAGATGGCATTGATGATAAAGACAAGGTTAGTTCACGGGCTATCTTTTGTTAGGTTCTGAGTTTTTCATCTGATGAGAGTTTTTCAATGTGGTGAGATAGATTTTAGACAAGGTTTTAAGATAATCAGTGAAATCTTGATATTTCAACATTAATTTTTTCTCCTGTTTTTTTTGAGAAATTACCATAGATCTCTTTTTAGAGCAGGGTGGTTTTGGTGAGGTATAATCAAGGGTTTGGTGGTGGGAGAGATAATAGTGGTACTGCCAGGCTTCTGGGAAATATTGTTTTGGCAGTTAGGTTGACTTATCTTTCAGTGAATGGACAACTTGGTTGGGTTTTTGATACTGTTGGTTGGATTCTGGACATGCTAATTTCTATCTGGGTATGTTTGTCTTTCCCTAGTTTTTTGTTTATTTTTCTGTTGGATGATTGTCTCTTTGGCTTTGAATAAGTTTATTGTATGCTTTATTGGCATTTATAGAGGAGCTTGTGTGGTTTCACTCGCAAATTGATGCCTTTCTACGTTCTGAAAATTTGGAGCTTTGATTTTTTTCCCTTGATATCTACTATCTGTTAATTGTTTACTGAATATTGCAATATAGGGTATTTAATTCACCATATTATTTTGTTCATAAATTTTATTCGGATTTGTTCAGTATTATGATTTTCTAGTTAGTAGTTGAAATTATAATCAACATGGGTGAGATGGAGTTTGTTTCAAATAAAATATATATGTGAGCATGCATAATACATAATGTTTTATTTTTTGGAGAGTATATTCAATGTTTTTTTTATGATTAATTACAAATGACTAATTTTCTAAGAGCTGGAGGGTGTCTATTCAAATCCCTTCATCCCGTACCAATAAAAAAAATATATATAAAAGCCACAAGTTAGAACTCCAGCAAGTATCTATGGGGAAGGTGTAACTCTGGTTTGCCTGGACCACTTTGATTGATGAGCTGAAACATGTGTGGAATTTTGATTGTTTCTGCCATGTGAACTCATGATTTTTTCATATATCTAGATTGTACAGATAAATTTATGATACTTATGGCAAGTTAGTGGGTGGATTCTTCTACTGACAATAACACTGCATTCATGTTTATTTCAGTCCTCTAGATACTAATGTTTAGCTAGTTGGTCCATGACTAAAAGTTTTCAAGGTTATCCAACATTTGGGGTATTCTTTAGGTAAATGAAGTTTGTTTCAAATAAAATATATATGTGAGCATGCATAATACATAATGTTTTTTTTGTTAATCGATGGACTAATAGTGGTGGTTGTTTTTTATTCAAGTCTTTGATGGAATAAAGATGCAAGAATCAACAAGACATGCAAGATTGGTTGCACAATTCAAGGTGATGCAAGGTGAGAGGCTGAAACTGTAAGTTACACACTATAATGAGCTCCTTTAGTTTTAATAGTCCGTGTTAATAACAGAATTCAAGAGCTAAGATTATGCTTGTGAAGTCTTATTCGATCGTAGCCAAATCCTTCAAATGAGTCATTGTGTTTGCCGTTGCAATTTATGTTTTACACAGTGCCCCTTGATTGTTGCTTTGGTTTGTTTTCACTTTATTTATGGTGCAGTTGGATTGAGGTAAAATTAAAACTGCTCTCGGGTGCTTATCCTCTCATCCATCAACCATTCATGTGCTGCGATTTACTATCTTGAAATTTTGTGTGCTCAAATTGCTATCATCACTTGACAAATGCAATTTTCACTTTTTATTATTGCATTGTGGATTTTCGAATGTTTCAAAATTGCCAAACATGCAGACATACTTTATTTGTAATATCGATACTCCAATATCATGTTCCAAGATATTAGGATTTCGTTTTTGCATCACAAATGCCTTTGTTTGGTTTTATTTGTTGAAGAATATAAAATGATGTCTCATTATACACTTGCTTTCATCACGAAAACACCACTCAAATTTAAGTGCATGTCCATTGAAAAGTATTGTCGGCAATTGAGAGCGTGTAACGTAGCTAGTTTAATGTGTAGGATGTATAGGGAAGACTTTTGTTGTTTCCTTGATTTTATGGTGGTTGCCCACTCTATGATCCAATCGTAATCATGGTACGATGTATTAAGATTGATGTGGAAATAGTTTTTGATCCATGTTTCCCAAGATGACAAGATTACATGTATATAGTATGATGTCATTGTTGTTTATATATGGCAAGCTCTTGTTTTTTTTTCCACATCGTCATGTATGTAGATATTATTTTTTTATGGAAATCACTTGAAGGGAGTTTTCGACCTTATGGGTCATATAATGAAAATTACATCGGTACGTGACCGTCTTGACTCCTTTTCTTCAATTTTTACACGCTTGTATATTCATTTTACATTTAAATAGTTTCTTTAGTTAATCGATGGACTAATAGTGGTGGTTGTTTTTTATGCAAGTCTTTGATGCTATGAGATGCAAGAATCAACGAGATATGCAAGAGTGGTTGAAGAATTTAAGGTAATGCAAGATGAGGCTGAAACTGTAAGTTACAAACTATAATGAGCTCCTTTAGTTTTAATAGTCCATGTTAATAACAAAATACAAGAGCTAAGATTATGCTTGTGAATTCAAAGTCGATTGTAGCCAAATCCTTCAAATGAGTAAGTGTTTGCCGTTGCATTTTATGCTTTACAAAGTGCCCTTTGATTGTTGCTTTGGTTTATTTGTCTTTGTTTTTGCGGCAATTGGATTGAAGTTAAATTGAAACTTCTTTCGGCTGCCTATCCTCTCAGGCATCAACCATTCTTGTGCTGCCATTTACTATCCCTAATTTTTTTGTTCTCAAATTGCTATCGTCACTTGACACATGCATTTTTCATTTTTCATTTTTGATTATTGGATCGTTGATTTTCCTATCTTTCAAAATCACCAAACATCCAGAAACCTTTTATTTGTGATATCTTTGCTGCAATTTAATGTTAAAACATAATAGAATTTATTTTTTCATCACAAATGCATTTGTTGGGTTTTATTTGTTGAAGAATATAAAATGAAGTATCATTTTGTAGTTGCTTTCATTTTTATTTACGAAAGCACCACTCAAATTATGTGCATGGACATTGAAAAGCATTGTCGGCAATTGAGATTGAGTAACATAGCTAGTTTATTGTATATGATGTCTATGACAAATTTTTTTCTGTTTTCTTGATGTTATGGTGGGTGCCCACTCTATGATGCAATCGTAATCATGGTACGATGTATTAAGATTGATATTGAAATAGTTCTTGATCCATGTTTCCCAAGTTGACAAGATTACATGTATATAGTATTATTGCATTGTTGTTTATATGCTGGCAAGTCACATTGTCATATATGTTTTTATTGAGATCATTTGTAGGGATTTCTCTACCTTATGGGTCAAATAATTAAAATTACATCGGTACGTGACCGCCTTGAATCCTTGTCTTCAAATTTTACATGCTTGTAAATTCATTTTACATTTAAATAGTTATTTTAGTTAATAGATGGACTAATAGTGTTGCTTGTTTTTTATGCAAGTCTTTGATAGTATAATGATGCAAGAATCAACAAGACATTCAAGAATGGTTGCAGAATTGAAGGTGATGCAAGGTGAGGCTGAAACTGTAAGTTACACACTATAATGAGCTTCTTTATTTGTAATGGTCATTGTTAATGACAGAACTCAAGAGCTAAGATTATGCTTGTGAATTCGGAGTCGATTGTAGCCAAATCCTTCAAATGAGCTAAGAAAATATAAAATGCAACGGCAAACACTTACTCATTTGAAGGATTTGGCTACAATCGACTCCGAATTCACAAGCATAATCTTAGCTCTTGAGTTCTGTTATTAACAATGACCATTACAAATAAAGAAGCTCATTATAGTGTGTAACTTACAATTTCAGCCTCACCTTCAATTCTGCAACCATTCTTCCATGTCTCGTTGATTCTTGCATCATTATACTATCAAAGACTTGCATGAAAAACAAGCAACACTATTAGTCCATCTATTAAGTAAAGAAACTATTTATATGTAAAATGAATTTACGAGCATGTAAAATTTGAAGACAAGGATTCAAGGCGGTCACATACCCATGTAATTTTCATTATTTGACCCATAAGGTAGAGAAATCCCTACAAATGATCTCAATAAAAACATATATGACAATGTGAAGAAAACAAAACAAGAGCTTGCCAACATATAAACAACAATGAAATAATACTATATACATGTAATCTTGTCAACTTGGGAAACATGGATCAAGAACTATTTCAATATCAATCTTAATACATCGTACCATGATTACGATTGCATCATAGAGGGGGCACCCACCATAACATCAAGAAAACAGAAAATATAAAATGTAACGGCAAACACGTACTCATTTGAAGGATTTGGCTACAATCGACTTTGAATTCACAAGCATAATCTTAGCTCTTGTATTTTGTTATTAACATGGACTATTAAAACTAAAGGAGCTCATTATAGTTTGTAACTTACAGTTTCAGCCTCATCTTGCATTACCTTAAATTCTTCAACCACTCTTGCATATCTCGTTGATTCTTGCATCATCATAGCTATCAAAGACTTGCATAAAAAAACAACCACCACTATTAGTCCATCGATTAACTAAAGAAACTATTTAAATGTAAAATGAATATACAAGCGTGTAAAAATTGAAGAAAAGGAGTCAAGACGGTCACGTACCGATGTAATTTTCATTATTTGACCCATAAGGTAGAGAAATCCCTACAAGTGATCTCAATAAAAACATATATGACAATGTGACTTGCCAACATATAAACAACAATGAAATAATACTATATACATGTAATCTTGTCAACTTGGGAAACATAGATCAAAAACTATTTCAATATCAATCTTAATACATCGTACCATGATTACGATTGCATCATAGAGTGGGCACCCACCATAACATCAAGAAAACAGAAAAAAATCTGCCATAGACATCATATACAATAAACTAGCTATGTTACTCAATCTCAATTGCCGACAATGCTTTTCAATGTCCATGCACATAATTTGAGTGGTGCTTTTGTGAAGAAAAATGAAAGCAACTACAAAATGATACTTCATTTTATATTCTTCAACAAATAAAACCCAACAAATGCATTTGTGATGAAAAAAGAAATTCTATTATGTTGTAACATTAAATTGCAGCAAAGATATCACAAATAAAAAGGGATGTTTGGCTTTTTTGAAAGATAGGAAAATCAACGATCCAATAATCAAAAATGAAAAATGCATGTGTCAAGTGATGATAGCAATTTGAGAACAAAAAAATTAGGGATAGTAAATGGCAGCACAAGAATGGTTGATGCTTGAGAGGATAGGCAACCGAAAGAAGTTTCAATTTAACTTCAATCCAATTGCCGCAAAAACAAAGAGAAAATAAACCAAAACAACAGTCAAGAGACACTTTTTATAACATAAAATACAACGGCAAACACTTACTCATTTGAAGGATTTGGCTACAATCGACTTTGAATTCACAAGCATAATCTTAGCTCTTGAGTTCTGTTATTAACAATGACCATTACAAATAAAGAAGCTCATTATAGTGTGTAACTTACAGTTTCAGCCTCACCTTCAATTCTGCAACCATTCTTGCATGTCTCGTTGATTCTTGCATCATTATACTATCAAAGACTTGCATAAAAAACAAGCAACACTATTAGTCCATTTATTAACTAAAGAAACTATTTAAATGTAAAATGAATTTACGAGCATGTAAAATTTGAAGACAAGGATTCAAGGCGGTCACGTACCAATGTAATTTTCATTATTTGACCCATAAGGTAGAGAAATCCCTACAAATGATCTCAATAAAAACATATATGACAATGTGACTTGCCAACATATAAACAACAATGAAATAATACTATATACATGTAATCTTGGGAAACATGGATCAAGAACTATTTCAATATCAATCTTAATACATCGTACCATGATTATTAAGATTGATGTGGAAATAGTTCTTGATGCATGTTTCCCAAGATTACATGTATATAGTATTATGTCATTGCTGTTTATATTATGGCAAGCTGTTTTTTTTTTTTTCATATCATCATATATGTAGATATTATTTTTTTATCGAGATCACTTGGAGTGATTTTTTGACCTTATCGGTCTTATAATGAAAATTACATCGGTACGTCACCGTCTTGAATCCTTGTCTTCAATTTTTACACGCACGTATATTCATTTTACATTTAAATAGTTTCTTTAGTTAATCGATGGAATAATAGTGGTGGTTGTTTTTTATGCAAGTCTTTGATGCTATGAGATGCAAGAATCAACGAGAGATGCAAGTTGCTTGCACAATTCAAGGTGATGCAAGGTGAGGCTGAAACTGTAAGTTACACACTATACTGAGCTCCTTTAGTTTGAATAGTCTTTGTTAATAACAGAATTCAAGAACTAAGATTATGCTTGTGAATTCAGAGTGGATTGTAGCCAAATCCTTCAAATGAGTAAGTGTTTGTCGTTGAATTTTATGTTTTACACAGTGCCCCTTGATTGTTGCTTTGAATTATTCTTTTTTTTTTTGCGGCAATTGGATTGAAGTTAAATTAAAACTTCTTTCGGCTGCCTATCCTCTCAGCCATCAACCATTCTTGTGTTGCCATTCACTATCTTGAAATTTTGTGTGCTCAAATTGCTATCATCACTTGACACATGCAGTTTTCACTTTTCATTATTGGATCGTTGATTTTCCAATCTTTCAAAATCGCCAAACATCTAGACATATTTTATGTGTGATATCTCTGCTACAATTTGATGTGTCAACATATTAGGATTTTTTTTTCCATCACAAATGCATTTGTTGGGTTTTATGTGTGGAAGAATATAAAATGAAGTATCATTTTACAACTGCTTTCATTTTTCATCCTGAAAACACCACTCAAATTTAAGTGCATTACAATTAAAAGTAATGTCGGCAATTCAGAATGAGTAACGTAGCTAGTTTATTGTGGAGGATGTATATGGAAGACTTTTGTAGTTTCCTTGATTTTATGGTGGCTGCCCACTCTATGATCCAATTGTGATCATGGTACGATGTATTAAGATTGATAAGGAAATAGTTCTTGATTCATGTTTCCCAAGATGACAAGATTGCATATATATAGTATGATGTCATTGTTGTTTATATTATGGCATGCTCTTGTTTTTTTTTTTCACATCGTCATATATGTAGATATTTTTTTTTATTGTGATCACTTGGAGGGATTTTTCGACTTTATGGGTCATATAATAAAAATTACATCGGTACGTGACCGTCTTGAATCCTTGTCTTCAATTTTTACACGCTCGTATATTCATTTTACATTTAAATAGTTTTTAGTTAATCGATGAACTAATAGTGGTGTTTGTTTTTTATGCAAGTCTTTGATACTATAAGATGCAAGAATCAACGAGACATGCAAGAGTGGTTGCAGAATTTAAGGTGATGCAAGGTGAGGTTGAAACTGTAAATTCACACTATAATTAGCTCTTTTAGTTTAATGGTCCTGGTTAATAACAGAATTTAAGAGCAAAGAATATGCTTGTGAAGTCGGATTCGATCGTAGCAAAATCCTTCAAATGAGTTATTGTGTTTGACGTTGCATTTTATGTTTTACACAGTGCCCCTCGATTGTTGCTTTGGTTTATTTTCACTTTGTTTATGGTGCAGTTGGATTGAGGTTAAATTAAAATTGCTTTCGGGTGCTTATCCTCTCAGCCATCAACCATTCTTGTGCTGCAATTTACTATCTTGAAATTTTGTTTCCTCAAATTGCTATCATCACTTGACAAATGCACTTTTCACTTTTGATTATTGGATTGTTGATTTTCCAATCATTCAAAATTGCCAAGCATCCGGACATACTTTATTTGTGATATTGCTGCTGCAATATCTTGTTTCAAGATATTAGGATTTCATTTTTGCTTAAAAAATGCTTTTGTTGGGTTTTATTTGTCGAAGAATATAAAATGATGTCTCATTATACACTTGCTTTCATTTTTCATCACGAAAACACCACTCAAATTTAAGTACATGTCCATTGCAAAGTATTGTTGGCAATTGAGAGGGTGTAACATAGCTAGTTTATTTTGTAAGATGTATATGCAAGTCTTTTGTTGTTTCCTTCATTATATAGTGGCTGCCCACTCTATGATACAATCGTCATCATGGTACGATGTATTAAGATTGATGTGGAAATAGTTCTTGATGCATGTTTCCCAAGATGACAAGATTACATGTATATAGTATTATGTCATTGCTGTTTATATTATGGCAAGCTGTATTTTTTTTTTCATATCATCATATATGTAGATATTATTTTTTTATCGAGATCACTTGGAGCGATTTTTTGACCTTATCGGTCTTATAATGAAAATTACATCGGTACGTGACCGTCTTGAATCCTTGTCTTCAATTTTTACACGCTCGTATATTCATTTTACATTTAAATAGTTTCTTTAGTTAATCGATGGAATAATAGTGGTGGTTGTTTTTTATGCAAGTCTTTGATGCTATGAGATGCAAGAATCAACGAGAGATGCAAGTTGCTTGCACAATTCAAGGTGATGCAAGGTGAGGTGAAACTGTAAGTTACACACTATACTGAGCTCCTTTAGTTTGAATAGTCTTTGTTAATAACAGAATTCAAGAGCTAAGATTATGCTTGTGAATTCAGAGTGGATTGTAGCCAAATCCTTCAAATGAGTAAGTGTTTGTCGTTGAATTTTATGTTTTACACAGTGCCCCTTGATTGTTGCTTTGAATTATTCTCTTTTTTTTTAGGCAATTGGATTGAAGTTAAATTAAAACTTCTTTCGGCTGCCTATCCTCTCAGCCATCAACCATTCTTGTGCTTCCATTTACTATCCCTAAATTTTTTGTGCTCAAATAGCTATCATCACTTGACACATGCATTTTTCATTTTTCATTATTTGATCGTTGATTTTCCTATCTTTCAAAATCACCAAACATCCAGAAATATTTTGTTTGTGATATCTTTGCTGCAATTTCTTGTGACAACATATTAGATTTCTTTTTTCATCACAAATGCATTTGTTGGGTTTTATTTGTTGAAGATTATAAAACGAAGTATCATTTTGTACTTGCTTTTATTTTTCTACATGAAAACACCACTCAAATTTATGTGCATGTGCAATGAAAAGTATTGTCGGCATTTGAGAGTGAGTAACTTAGCTAGTTTATTGTATACGATGTATATGAAAGAATTTTGTTGTTTCCTTGATTTTATGGTGGCTGCCCTCTCTATGATCCAATCGTAATCATGGTACGATGTATTAAAATTGATCTAGAAATAGTTCTTGATCCATGTTTCCCAAGATGACAAGATTACATGTATATAGTATTATGTCATTGTTGTTTATATTATGGAAAGCTCTTTTTTTTTCACATCGTCATATCTATAGATATTATTTTTTAATAACAGAATTTAAGAGCGAAAATTATGCTTGTTAAGTCGGATTCGATCGTAGCCAAATCCTTCAAATGAGTCATTGTGTTTGCCATTGCATTTCATAATTTACACAGTGCCCCTCGATTGTTGGTTTGGTTTATTTTCACTTTTTTTATGGTACAGTTGGATTGAGGTTAAATTAAAATTGCTTTCAGGTGCTTATCCTCTCAGCCATCAACTATTCTTGTGCTGCCATTTACTATCTTGAAATTTTGTGTGCTCAAATTGCTATCATCACCTTACAAATGCAATATTCAGTTTTGATTGTTGGATTGTTTATTTTCCAATCGTTCAAAATTGCCAAACATCCAGACATACTTTATTTGTTAATTCGCTGCTCCAATATCATGTTTCAAGATATTAAGATTTCTTTTTTGCATCACTAATGCCTTTAGTTGGGTTATATTTGTCGAAGAATATAAAATGTTGTCATTATACACTTGCTTTCATCACGAAAACTCCACTCAAATGCATGTCTAGTGAAAAGTATTGTCGGCAATTGAGAGTGAGTAACGTAGCTAGTTTATTGTGTAGGATGTATATGGAAGACTTTTGTTGTTTCCTTGATTTTATGGTGGCTGCCCACTCGATGATCCAATCGTGATTATGGTACGATGTATTAAGATTGATGTGGAAATAGTTCTTGATCCAATATTCCCAAGATGACAAGATTACATGTATGCCATTGTTGTTTATATTATGTCAAGCTCTTGTTTTTTTTTCACATCGTCATATATGTAGATAATATTTTTATTATCAAGATCACTTGGAGGGATTTTTCGACTTTATGGGTCATATAATGAAAATTACATGGTACGTGACCATCTTGAGTCCTTGTCTTCAATTTTTACATGCTCGTATATTCATTTTACATTCTAATGGTTTCTTTAGTTAATCGATGGACTAATAGTGATGCTTGTTTTTTATTCAAGTCTTTGATGCTATAAGATGCAAGAATCAATGAGACATCAAGAGTGGTTGCAGAATTTAAGGTGATGCAAGGTGAGGCTGAAACTGTAAGTTACACACTATAATGAGCTCCTTTAGTTTTAATAGTCCGTGTTAATAACTAAATTCAAGAGCTAAGATTATGCTTGTGAATTCAAAGTCGATTGTAGCCAAATCCTTCAAATGAGTAAGTGTTTACCGTTGCATTTTATGTTTTACACAGTGACCCCTTGATTGTTGCTTTGGATTATTTTCTCTTTGTTTTTGCGGCAATTGGATTTAAATTGAATTAAAACTTCTTTCAGCTGCATATCCTCTCATGCATCAACCATTCTTGTGCTACCATTTACTTTCTTGAAATGTTTTGTGCTCAAATTGCTATCATCACTTGACACATGCAGTTTTCACTTTTCATTATTGGATCGTTGATTTTCCGATCTTTCAAAATCACCAAACATCTAGACATACTTAACAGAAGTGGTTTGAATATCTTTCTTGCTATTTACTTTCTCAATATATAGGGCAGAATACCTCATACATTAATTACAATATCTTCTATATATGCTAAGCTATATCTTTGCTTTAATTGCCTACTCTAATTGAGTATATTTGCCAATCTCCCATTATCTGCATCATACTTTCCTTTCTTAACTTATCTTACTGACATCTTATTGTCATCCCCTCTCAATTTGATGTTGGTGTGTCCATCAGCATCAATTTGTCAACTAGAAATTGATGTCTCTGTCGAGTAAGTGTCTTGGTAAAGATATCAGCAACTTGAAGGTTGCTGGTTTCATGAGGTAGAGAGATCAAGTTGTCTGCAAAGGTATTTGAATGAAGTGACAGTCCACTTCAATATGCTTAGTTCTTGCATGGAAAATAGAATTAGCAGCAAGATGTATGACACTTTTATTGTCCCCATAAAGAGGAGTAGGTGTAGTTTGTGGAAAACCAAGCTCTGAAAGAAGCCCATGTAACCAAACTACTTCTGAGCAGGCTTGAGACATGGCCCTGTATTCAACCTCAGTGGATGACTTCGAAACCCTATCCTGTTTCTTGCTTTTCCATGAAATAAGTGTTGGCCCAAGGAACATACACCATCCAGTAGTTGATCTTCTAGTGTCTGAACAACCAACATAATCAGCATCATAGTAGGCATGTAGATCAGGAGAAATACCAGTAGGGTAGCATAACCCTCTTTGTAAAGTGCCATTCACATACCGTAAGATCCTTTTAATAGCCACCAAGTGAAGATGTTTAGGAGAATTCATAAACTGACTCACCTGTTTAACTGCATAAGAAATATCAAGCCTATTATTTGTTAGATAGACGAGACTCCCCACAAGTGTTCTAAACATTGTCGGATCAGGCAGTAGTTCTCCTTCATCCTTTCGAAGCTTGACATTGATTTCCATTGGAGTATCCATTGGTGGTACATCCTTGAGTCCAGCTGCAGCCACCAAATCCATGGCATATTTGGTTTGTGATAAAAATAATCCATGTGTACCAGCTTGAATTTCCAGACCAAGAAAATAGGCTAGATTACCAAGGTCCTTCATGTGAAAGGATTGTTGTAAGTGTTGCTTTAGGTGTTGTATTAGGCTTAAATCAGTACCAGTGATGATTATATCATCAACATAGACTAGGACAAACACAACACCATTGGCAGTAGTACATGGAATAAAAAGGCATCATACTTGTTTTTTATAAACTCAAAATTAATAAGAGTAGAAGCAAATTTGGCATACCAGGCACGAGGGGCTTGTTTAAGTCCATACAAGGACTTTCGTAACTTACACAGCAGTAGTAGGCATAGAAAACAGACCAACAGGAGGTCGCATGTAGATATCTTCAGCTAGATCCCTATGAAGAAAGACATTCTTTACATCCAATTAGTGTAAACACCATTGCTGTGAGGCTGCAATGGCCAGAATAGTTCGTATTGTTGTCATTTTGACCACTGGTGCAAAGGTCTCTTCATAGTTAATACCATATTATTGGTGATTCCCAAGAGCTACCAACCTAGCCTTATGTCTGTCCAAACCGCCATCAACTCTAACCTTCATTGAATATACCCATCGACAGCCCAAAGGTGTAACACCTGCAAGGCACTCAACAATATCCCGGGTGTGATTAGTGTCCAGGGCATGAAGCTCCTCCTTCATAGCTTGTTGCCAACAAGATTCCTTAACTGCCTGTGAATAGCTAGTAGGTATTGCAGTAGCATGCAGTGAAGCAGAGATAGCAGACTGAGAATCTTGAGCCTTAGAGGGGTCAAACCCATACCTGTCAGGAGGAACAAAAACTTAAGCAGATCTCCTTAGAGAAGGCATTACAATATTTTTTTTTTCTCTCGCCGAAATTTCGCCCTATATCGGGAGATCCCAAGTTATCCATAACACAACCTGCACACAATTTTTAATACAATTAACTGTATAATTCTTTCCAGAATATGCTCAGGACCATAATCATTCCCAAACTCCATCTTACATCACACACATAAGATAAAAATTAAAAGAGCCAATTCACACACGAAAATTTCACATATAGATACATATATACATATACATAGAACATAACACAGTTTAATATTCGAAGATAATCTAGTACTTTCTAATATCCTGAGCGTAGGTTGATACATTTAATATTACAGAAACAAAATTTACAAATATACTATTCTATACAATTTACATGTTCTTCTACATAACAAAATTTTATCATAACTCCCTAAGTTCCTATCTTATACAAAAAGGAATTAAGGCTTAAAATCTATTCCTGACGAGAATGGGAAGAACCTGCAAAATATAGATTTTTTCATATGAGTAAAACAATTAAGTAAATACTAGCAATTTACAGAAGAATTTGAACAACATATCCATCAATCTACTTAAATCATATGAGATTCTAAACACAACCATATACACCCTTTTAAGGTTATATACAAGAAGATTTATTTCTTTTGACTGCTTTTTTTTCCCCTTTACACATCGAAGAGACTATAGTCGACACTAATGATCTCCAATAGTGTCTTTAGTTACCCGTCCTGAAATCAACTAATCAATTTCATGAAAATGTTGACACGAACATAACCGTGGGTGTCATTAACTATATATATGTATTTTTATTTAAAAAAAAAATAGTTCATCTTTGTTCCGTTATTTCCTTAGGAGGTTTTAGAGTATGCCGATGTCAAGGATTCTTGATATCATTAGCTTTCATCTCAGAAAGCTAATCAAGTCTATAAATTTTTCCGATATCGACATCACCTGCCGATATCATAACTATTCCGAAATCGAATAGTTAATCAAGTTTATACATTATGCCGATATCGACGTCACCTGCCGATATCATTAACTATTCTGAAACCGAATAGTTAATCAAGTTTATAAATCATGCCGATATCGACTTCACCTGCCGATATCATTAACTATTCCGAAATCGAATAGTTAATCAAGTTTATCCATTATGCCGATATCGACGTCACGCGATATCGACCAGCTGTTTCTTTCTACACACACACACACACACACACACACACACACACACACACACACACACATATATATATATATATATATATATATATATATATATATATATATATTTCCATCCCCTAACCTTTTCTTTACCTGTTTTCTTTTCCTCATCAATAAGCACCCAATTATAACTTATAGTTCAATAACTAGTAAGAAAATAATTATTAGATAAAAAAATATAGGTACAAAGGTACAAAGTACCTACCTGCTGTGAATGTTCGACTTGCGTTACCCTGTTGTTGTTGTTGCCCTTCACCCGCGGTTCTTCCTGAAACCACAAATACCCACCATTTTTTTTTATATTAATCCACATATCACACACAACAACAATAGAAATTGTAATAATATTCATTTCCCTTTTACCAATGCTTTTCTTTCTCATTTATATTCCTCATTATCATCCTTTAATTTTTCAGCTTATTTATAGTCCAAATGGACATCATGAATTCAATTACTTATCACCATTTATTCTCTTTTATTTTCTAAAGATCAAGACACATTTTATGAAGGGAAAAGGACAATTTCTACCATTAACATGGTTAAATTTTTGCTATTTTCTCAACTTGGCCGAAAACTGTCAACACATGTGACAGCTTAGACCTCTCCAAAGAGTTTTACCCATATCTGGAGTTCCAGAACTCCAAATTAGACGGGGTTGGACTCGTTGGAAAGCTAAAACTCCCAGCTACAACTTCTATGAAGGGACCCTCCCTAAATTATGTATTTTTCAGGTCCAAATGTCCCTAAGAAACAGGGCAACGAAACTGCCCTGTTTTGAAAAAAAAGAGAAAGCATCTCCAATTCATCTTTAATCCTTGATTTCTCATCAATAACAGCCATGTCTTCCCTTTATTCATGAAATCCTACTCATTTATGCATTTTCCTAACATTGTGTTAAAAACCCTAATTTCCAATTTAAGAACAATCATGAACTTCTAATCAAATTGACGTTAATTTCATAGAAATTGGAATTAGAACTCTTTACTTGGATGGAATCTAACAATTTTGGAAGAATCCTAGCCTTCTCCTTGAAAATACCAGCCACTCTTCCTCCTTTCTTCCTCAATTTCTTCACTTTCTTCTTGTTATTTCTCCACCCAATTGTGCTCTTCCACTTTAGAAATCCAAGGCTTGTATGGGTTTACAATTTTTTTGGGTGTTTACTCTTGCTTTTTATGAAATGAATTTCGAATTTCTCCCTCCCCTCTTTCTTTTGTTTCAGCTGGACATGGCTGAGAAGAGATGGGTATTTATAGTCCCATCTCTTCTTAATTCTATTTTGACCTTTTTTTTTTGCTTTTCATAAATTTGTATTATAACAACATTTTAATTATTTTTTTTGTAAATCTCCTACCTCTATGTATACTTTATTCTCAGGTTTCACAACTACGATTGCATAATTGATTACCATCTAGGCAAAGCCAAAGTAGTGGCGGATGCATTAAGTCGAAAAGGGAAAATGGTGATGTGTAATACAAAAACTTCGGAACAAGCAAATGTGATGAAATTGAAAAAGGATGGGAATACAATTAAATGTGGGTCCTGAAGGGTCACTACTAGCTCATATGGAGATAACTGAATATGTGTCAAGATAACCATCTTGACACATAATCAATTATCTCCTTCATATTTGGCCACCAATAATATTTCCTTAGATCTCTATACATCTTGGTGCTCCTAGGATGGGTTGCAAACTGGGATTTATGAGCTTCCCTCAATATCTCACCCTTTAGGGTCTTATTCTCAGGTACATAAACCCATTTTCCCATCATCACCAACCCTCCCAGCAAAATTTGAAAGGATAACTTTTTTTCCTTGCTTTAACTTTTCCTTAATTTTTCCTACACCTTTATCTACCAACTGATCTTCTAGAACTTTATCTCGTAACACTGATCTGATCTTCATATGAGCTAGTAGTGACCCTTCAGGACCCACATTTAATTGTTCCCATCCTTTTTCAATTCCATCACATTTGCTTGTTCCGAAGTTTTTGTATCACGCATCACTATTTTCTCTTTTCGACTTAATGCATCCACCACTACATTGGCTTTGTCTGGATGGTAATCAATTATGCAATCGTAGTCCTTTATCAATTCCACCCACCTCCTCTGCTGCATGTTTAATTTTTTTGTGAGATTAAATACTTCAACCTTGTATGGTCGGTGAAAATTTGTACTTGTGTTCCATACAAGTAATGTTTCCATACTCACAAGACAAATAATGTCTCCAAATAGAATTAAGAAGAGATGGGACTATAAATACCCCATCTCTTCTCTCAGCCATGTCCAGCTGAAACTAGAAGAAAGAGGAGAGGGAGAATTTTGAATTTCACTTCATAAAAAGTAATAGTAAACACCCAAAAAAATTGAAAACCCCTACAAGCCTTGGAATTCTAAAGTGGAAGAACACAATTGGGTGGAGAATTAACAAGAAGAAAGTGAAGAATTTAGGGAAGAAATGAGGGAGAAAAGTGGTTGGTTCTTTCAAAAATTGTGAAGTAAAGTCAAGATTTCATCAAGAGGAACTGCAGGAGGAGGACAACAACAACAAGGGAACACAAGTCGAGCGTTCGTATTAGGTAGGTACTTGGTACCTATATCTCCTTTAGCTAATAATTATTTTTACTAATTATAAGAAAAGGGGTAAAGGAAAGGTTAAGGGATGAAAAAAATAAAAATATATATATAGGAAAAAACAAGTTAGTTAGCATTAACAGTATCGATACATGGGAGGCAAAATATAAACTCTGATTAACTATTCAGTTTCGGAATAGTTAATGATATCGGCGGGTGACGTCGATATCGGCAACAATTTATAAACTTGTTTAACTATTTGGTTTTGGAATAGTTAATGATATCGGCAGGTGACGTCGATATCGACAACAATTTATAAACTTGATCAACTATTCAGTTTCAGAATAGTTAATGATATCGGTGGGTGACGTCGATATAAGCAACAATTTATAAACTTGATTAACTATTCGGTTTTGGAATAGTTAATGATATTGGAAGGTGACATCGATATCAGCAATATTTATAGACGTGATTAACTATTCGGTTTTAGTTTTAAAAATAGTTAGTACATAAACGGTTATGTTCGTGTCGGCATTTTCATGAAACTGATTAGTTGTTTCCAGGACGTGCAACTAAAGACACTAATGGAGGTCACTAGTGTTTTCAATATGCGGGGGGGGGGGGTAGTCAAAGGAATTAATTTTTCTTTTATAACCTTAAAAGGGTGTATATGGTTGTGTTTAGCATATGATGTAAGTAGATTGATGGATATATTGTTTAGATTTCTTCTGTAAATTGCTAGTATTTACTTATATGGAAAAAATATATTTTACAGGTTCCTCCCATTCTCATTAGGAATAGATTTTAAGCCTTAATTTCTTTTTGTATAAGCTGGGAACTTAGGGAGTTATGGTGAAATTTTGTTATGTAAATTGTATAGAATAATATATTTGTAAATTAGCTTTCTGGAATATTAAATATATCAACCTATGCTCGGGATATTAGAAAGTACTAGATTATCTTAGAATATTAAACTGTGTTATGTTCTATCTATATGTGAAATCTTCGTGTGCGAATTGGCTCTTTTAATTTTTATCTTATACGTGCGAATTGGCTCTTTTAATTATGCACTGGGTTGTATTAAACATGAATGTGATTGTGTATGTGATTCAAATTGTGTGCAGGTTGTGTTATTGAACTTGAGATCTCCCGATATACGGGAGAATCTGCCGAAATTTTGATGAGAAAAAAAATTCTCATGCTCCATCTACCCTTTTATAGGGGAAAGATTAACAAATAGAAGAAAAAAAATTTGGGGTTGTTACAGCTTCACTTTCCATTCTTTTTCTTTATTTATTTTTCTTGCAATATATTTCTGTAAGAGTATGGATGTTAGCTTTCTAATGCCACTAGAATCACTTCATTTTGAGCTTTAGAGCTTCCTCTATGCACAAAACATCGATTAAAGGTCAAATCTGTCAATTATCTCTTTTTTTTGCATGTTTCATCCAAAAATACTTTCAAAACATAAAATAAAGAATATAAAGGTATTTTATGTCAAAACCATGGGAAAAGTAGTAGTTAAATGTGAGTGAAACTATCAAATAATATGGTTGCATCAGTTGTAGCCATAAAAAAAAATTATTTGGTCTTGAATGTTGCGAAGTTTTAGGTTTCCTTTCTAGATCAGGAAACTTATTCTTTTGAATGCTAAAAGTCTTCCTTTTTCTAGGAAGTAATATGGACATGGATTCCATGACATATGAGGAAAAACAAACTCAAATCAAAGTTGACATATGACCTAACATATCAGGACTTTTCAGAAATTGAATGAGAACCATCTTACTCCACGTGCTTTGTATTAGCTTATTCAATGTCTCTTTGCTGTGGCTCTTGTAATAGGCCCATTTGATATTTTCAATGAGTCATTTCCCAGATTACACTTGGTGTTGAGATGGTCCTCATTAACAACATTTCTATTCTAAGCAATAAAATGCTAAAAGGTTGTATAGCTAGTTTCTACCATTTTGTTAAGTAAAAGTAGAGTATTAACTTAAAAACTAAATCTATATGGAAAAAACTAACTCTGATGAAGTTTTGTTTTTATTCAATGGACTTGAAGTCCAAGCTAAGGTTGTAATGAAATTGTTAATTTCATAATCTAATGTTTCAATTTGTTAAGAAGTGGTTGGTAAATTATGTTTGTTATTTGTAAAAAGTTCTCTTATATATTTAAAAATTCTCAATTATTAAATCAATATTACTTTAGAGAGATAATTATACTTTTGAAAAAAACATTTTTCAAATAGATTTCTCATTGTAAATAATAGAGAGAGAGAGAGAGAGAGAGAAGTGAACTTGCCTACAATATATCATAAGTCTCACAAATTTTATTTTTTTTCATTGTAAAAAATATATTCAAGTGTTGTTTAATATTCTTGTAATAGTAAGAGAAATCTTGATCATTAAGTTAGGAAAATATTTAATAGAACAAATTGAGGGTAACCTTTTCACCTAAATTTTTTCTAAGCTTGAGTTTCAAATTAAATTTTGTAAAATTTAAAATCATATGACACATTTGACCTGGCAGGTTTGAATGTATACCAAATGATTAGTAAAAACATGAATTTATTTTAAAAAAATTAAGACAATAATTTTTTTTTATATTGAGGCACAATATATCTAATTAATTTAAGCCAACTTGTCAAATCTAAGACATGGTTCATGGACTCCATTGATTATAGTAAGATTAATTTTCTGAAATTATTTTATATTTAATTATATAACAAAAAAAATCGATGATTAATATTAGCAACCAGATAAAATAAAAATAATAAATATAGTAAGAAATAACATTGTTCAATAATAGAGTAAAAATCAAATAAAACTTAATAAAATATAATCTAAAAATTCTTAATTAATTTAAGAATTTATATATATATATATATATAATATTCTAAATTATTTAATTTTTTTAAAAGTAAATGTTAATTGATAGAAATCAAATCCATAAAAGCGGGTCTGGTGGCCCATACATTCATGCTTTTAAAAATACACCTAGGTGGACGACGTCACTGAGCTTCTTTTTTGCTCTTCAAATTAAGTGGACAACGTGTTATTTTCCTAATTACCTAAAGAGCTAAAACAACTCGATTTTTCACTGTGCACGGTGACTCATTGTCACTGTTCACTCGTAATTTGATCCGGTGTGCCGCGCTGTTCGTCTACCTTTTTTTTTCTGTTTATGAACAGTGGATTAGCGAATTTACCCCCTCATAAACGACAAAAACCGCCGCCATAATCAGGGGCTACGTCGTCATTACGCTCATCGGACCGGACCGGTCCGGTCCAGCCCGCTGGTCTGCTTCTTATTTTATTATTATTCAAAATTGGCTAAATACGACTTTAACCCCCAATAAGACAAAAACAGCGGCTTGGGAACAAGGGTAGGAAGGTAATTGACCTCATTTTTTTAATTATTTTTCCGCGCTCCCCAGGCCTTTGCTCTCCCCACGCCCTGTTGAGGCGATGCGTGCGGGCTCTTACGGAGGCCGGAGAAGTTCTTCCGGAGTCTATCTCGCTTCGCCTCAACGTGGGCTTCCTCCCACGGTGGCGCTTTGTAGGCTAAAAACGTCTGTGGACACGACGGAGGGCGGTTGAAAGCGCTAGCCATGTTTCTCTCTCCCCTGCACGTAAAAGTGCAGGGGAGTCCCCCATTTGTTGTTACTTTCACTTTGGTCCCTTGACTTTCAATTTTGTTTTTTATCCTGATTTTTAGTATATAAGTTTTGATTTAGTTCATACTTTTAATTTTTTTTTATTTTAATCCCTTTATTTCATTTTATTTCTAAATTAATCTCTACTTTTGTCCATGTATATATAAGTGTACTCTTCATTTTGATTTTTAATTTTTTTTATTTTCTTATTTGTTGAGGTGATATTTTTTCAGAAAAAAATAGCTCTTAAATTTTGTTTTGTATCTATGGTCATTTGCAAATTAATATTTGTAGTTTTTTTTTCTTTCTATTTGTTTTTTTTTTATTTTTATATCAGATGACATTTTTTTTACTTGATAATTTGTTTTTCTTTTGTTAAAGGTTTTAAGATCTTTTTAATCTTTCATTTATTTATTTTTCCATTATTAACATAATAATAATAATAATAATAATAATAATAATAATAATAATAATAATAATAATAATAATAATAATAATAATTGTAATTTTTTTTCTTGCTTACTCTTTTGTTAATGTTTTTAGATTTTTTCTCTCGGGATAATTTGATAATTTTTATTGTTTTGACAGTAATAACAATGATAATTTTTGTTTTTGTTTGATCTTTTATTGAGGTTTTTAGAATTGTTTTAGTCTTTCATTTTGTTTTCTTTCATTATTAGCAGAAAAATATATAAAAAAATAATAATTATAATAATAATTTAATTCTTTTTCTTGGTTACTCTTTTCTTAATGATAAAAAAATATAAATTTTATACTCTTTTGTTTAAATTTATTTCTTAATTTTTTTTATATATATTTCAAATCTAATATTACTTGGAGAAAAAACAACTCAAATTTTTTTTTCTTTTGGCAAATTTACCTAGATTATCTACAATTAAAAAATATGTTGGCCACTTCACGTTTCGATTACACTATTCCTTTTAGACGGCAAATAAGTCATTATAGCACGCAAAAAAATTATGTTTATTTCTTAAAAAAAAATTTACAATATTCTTATTTATAATATGTGAGATCTAATATTATTGGGGGGGAAAAGGCAGCTCAATTTGTTTTGACAAATTAACCTAAGTTCTCTGCAATTAAAAAATATCAGAACCACTTTCCATTTTAATTACATTATTCCTTTTAGGCGGGGAAAAAATTTATTTGTGATATATTTGATCTATTATAATGTTACTAATTAAATATTTAAACAACTAATTACAACATGTCAAAAATCAATAAGTTTTCTGCATAGAAAAAAAAACATAGCGCAATGTGCTGGCAACCATACTAATTATACAACGCAAAAAAATCATTTCTAACATATTTTATCTATTGCAATTTTAGTAATTAAACATTGAAATAACTAATTATAGCACGCAAAAAATGTAAGTTTATTTCTACAAAAAAAATTATTTATAATGTGTCGGATCTAATATTAGTGGGGGAAAAAGACAACTTATAAAAATAAAATTACCTACATTATCTGCGATTAAAAAATATACAAACCATTTTTTCATTTAAATTATACAGATTTTATAAATTATAATTTACTAATTAAATATTAAAATAGCAAAATACAATACATATAAAAAACAATCAATTTTCTACATAAATAAAAAACTCTGACAAAAAAACATAAATCATGCTTATTGATGCAGCCAACGAATGTGTTCCACAAGCACTCACCATGAATTAGATTAGAGGTTTTGGCTTCTTGCGCGAAAATGGAAGACAACAACACTTCCATGCTACTATGAATTATTATTAATTAAAAAAAAAACTAAGTGGCAAAAATATTGGAGCACAAGAAAGAGTTGTTTTTTTCCACTTTGATCATGGATATCAATGCAGTCTGTTACACAATCATGAAAGTGTAAATCAATCCAGAATGCATTGATATCCGTTGGTAGTGACCAATATACGAGGGTGTTTGTTTGGGAGTATGGTGTGGCTGGTGATGTAAAAAAAGTTGGTATTTCAAATGTTTAGTTAATGTATAGATTCGAAAAAAAAACATGTGGGATACTCTTTTGTTTAAGTTTACTGGTTAAAAAAAAATTACAATATTTTCATTTCTAATATTTGAAATCTAATATTACTGGGGGAAAAAACAACTACAAAAAAAAAGGTTGGCAAATTTACCTAGGTAATACTCATTGTAACTATTCATTGGCATTATCTACAATTAAAAAATCTGCGACCCACTTCCCATTTCGATTACACTATAAAGTATGTGAGACTAATTATATGTTTTAATATTTATTGAATATTATCGCCTAAAAAATATATAGAGAGAAAAAAAATGACCTACGATTCCTTCCAAAAAAAAACATTAATATCGGTATTCTTGAATACATTTAATATAATAATATAATTAATAAATCTTATAAATATAACTTTGGCTTTGAATTTAAATTTCTATTTTATACTCTTTTTTTGTTCTTTTAATAAACGATAACCTTTTTTTCACTTTTTTTTTATTTTTTAATAATCGTCGTGTCCAAGTCTTTTTTTTTTCCGGGTTTCTTTTTTTGTGTTTTTTTTAATCAGAGTATCCGTGACAACAAATTTCTAACAAATCATTTCATCTTCTTAGCATAATTTTTAACAAATTTTATCAAAAGTTTTTTAGCAATAGCAATATTCAATCACTTTTTGGTTGAAAAAAAACCATTTTTCATAGATTTTATCAATTAATATTTTACTAATTAAATATTAAAATAACAAAATACAACATTTATAAAATCAATCAATTTTCTACATAGATAAAAAAAGCCCAGTGGAGCGGGCGAATTGGCTCATATTTTTTAAAATAAAGTAAAAGATGCATAGTATGTATTTTCAAGCTTTAGCCACCATGAAGATGGTTGAAAAATCAGGTTTTGTAATTGTTTACCCTAAAACCTATTTTAATATATTTTCACCAAAAAAACACTTTCATAATCTAAAAATCCAATTCCCTAACTCAAAGAACTCTTAATTTGGTTTAGAAAACAAAAAACCCTTTTGAATATTGATCTATAACAAATTTCATCATTTTTGTGAACACAATCGGAACAACTAACTTCTTTCTTTCTCATTCGTAATTCTTAGATGACTTTTTATTTTCCCAAATAAAAGGACTATAATATAATAAAATAAAATCTTGCACTAAGACATACAGTTTTCAAACTAAAGTGTTCAAAATAGAAATTGGAATGAATCCCAAGGCTAAAAGGCGCTGGCACCATATTTGTTTTTAAGAGAACTGTTATTTCACCAAGCTTTTAATTTTTTTTTCAGAATATGATAACATGACTAAAAGCAATATAAAACAAATCATTATTCTAAATGATTAATTAATAAAATGTGAAAGGATAAAATAAATTAAAAAGTTCAATGGTTGGAGACAGAAATAGAGCTAAAATAAATAAATAAATAAAAATGGTTGTCATTTCACCTTAGTTTCAATTTTTTTCCTCTTGTGTTTTAATTTCTTGCAAATAATTAAAGCAAATCTTTCTTTGTAAAATCAAGAACTAACTTCATATTGAGATCGAGAAAACCAGAAACAAAGTCATACAAAATAAATCATCAAGTTTAATCATTAGTCAACGCCATATGCATTAATAATTTTTTTTTAATAAAAATGATAACTAAAGAAAGAATAAAAAAATAAAAACATATATTTTCTACGAAAAAGAATATAAAAGTTTTATATGAGAGAAAACAAGAGGCGTTCCTTACTTGTTTTTAAAATCACCTACACTAAGAGTTTTATTAATAATTAAAAGAAATCCCATATATATTATATTCGATGAAACTCGGGGACTTGGGAAGTTTTAGTAACTTCATCTTTCATTTAAAATTTTACTCCATACTCTCTATAGTAGTCCATATGTCCAATCTATAAGCTTAGGAAGTTCGGGGACCTGGGTGTAACTTTACCAAGGATGAAGAAGTAATTAACTTTTTTGTTCAGGCCATTGAAGACACAAAAGGTTTCGTTTAGGAAAAAGAAAATCCCACACTTGTTCACAAGTAAAATTTTATAACCTCGAGCATTGACCCTTTGTTCTTTACTTTGTCTTGTAAAACAAGGACAAAAGGGCCGGCCTGCGAGTAAGCAAACTAATATAAAATTAGCTTTCACCTCCCAGTCCCTGGGTAAATGTCAAAACCTTGTTTTTGATAAAGTTCTGTTTGACAATTTATTTTAAAAATATTTTTTGAAAAAAAATTATTTTTTTATCATTATTTTAATTTATTTTTTATTTTTTATTTCAATTATACTCTCGTACCACACACAGAAAAAAAAAGAGACTTGACATGTAAATTAAAAGCTTATATTACAAATTTAGCATGGATAAAGGCTTCACACAGCACAACGTGATACTCGATGCCTGTAAATGTAGGCAGCCACATTTGAGTTACGTGATTACCCCATTCAAGCCTTCGAATTTCAACACACAAATCACTTTTTGCAGGGATGTTACTGTCATTGAAATTAATTAACTTTGTATACTTTCTTGTCCTACACACACACAAAAACAAATTACCCTACAACACATTCATTACCACTTATGATGGATGCTAAATCATAACTTGATAAAAATTCTACTTTCCCTCTCTAACCAATTCCCATTAGCAATTCACCATCTCTCTCTCTCTCTCTCTCGCTTCTCCATATATCTTTTCTTGCAATCTAAGCGTTGTAAGCTGCAACAATATATAGTCCAAAATCCAGAACAAGTTCTGTAACCAGCTCTGATATCACAGCATCAAACCCGCGAATAAAATGAGCTCAGTTTGCATGTCAAACTGTGTGAATGATACACGTGACCCTCGGGTGCCTGTCCGAGCCAATTACGTGAACCTCTACAAGTGGTCAGAATCTGATGCCGAGTTCATAAAATCCGTCCGCCGTGTAGCTGGCCATGGTTTGCATGGCCACCCAAGAGTGGTGGACAGCATCTCCTGCAGGCAGTTGTATCTGAGGAGCTACACGTTTTCAAGAAAAGAAAGTATGCCGGAGAAGACCAAGAAGTGCTTGGGTAGAGTGAAGGAGAAGGTGACAAATCATGGAAAGAAGAGAATAGATCAGATTAAGGGCGGTCGTAAAAGGAAGTGTTTGGTGTTTAGGAAAGTCAAGGAAGTATCTTGCAGTGCCTTGTTTAGGATCTTTCACAGGTTGCTGTCCTGCACTGCTACAGTAGATGTTGTGGATCAAAAAGATTAGTTAAGGTCCATGGCCAATAATCACTTTCGTCTGTTTTCTTTTTTCTTCTTATTTATGTTTAAGGTGATGATGTTTGTTCTATTGTAATGTTGCTATGAATTTGCTGAAGGGATCGGTGTCGAGTGGGAAATTAAATGTGGCAGAAATCATGTGCTTATTTTTGTTAGAAACAATATATTTGTCTAGATTTTCAGTAATGGTGATGAGAAATGATAATGTGGTTTGCGTATCTTGTTCTCCATCCATTCCTTTCCTCTCTCTCAACCTCAACTCTTGGATTCTTGATTTTGACTTCTCCAGTTCCTCTGGGTGGTCAAGCAGTCACATAGCTCTTTTAATAATCTATTTATATTAAAAAAAAACTGGCCATTTGGAGATGGATTCTATAGTCTAAGCTTAGACTAAGATTGATTTTTGAATATTAAGCTTAGTCCATGGAAATCCATCTCCAAATGGGCAGTTTTTTTTTTAAATATAAATAGATTATTAAAAGAGCTATGTAAATGTTTATTGATTAAAAAAATGCCCATTTGGAGATGGATTTCCATATTAAGCTTAGTCTATGCTTAATATTTATATTAAACATTTACATTTCTTATCGACTGACGATTTGAATTTGAAATAGTATATGCTGATTAGCCTCGGATTCCATTTTCACTTTCCAATTAATTAGCAAAGTAGTTATCTATGAACCTACAGTGAAAGGGACTGTAATGTTCCGTTCGGGTCAAAAAAATGCCTGTCTACAAGTATAACTGGAGGAAAAGCCTAATGTTGCGGCAAAAACTTTCTATCAAACAGTCTTGATTCTGATACAAGCTACTGTATATCTACCGCTGTTCTTCAGGACTTTCCACTGGTCCTAGACCTACCAAGAAAGCGTGCTCGATAATAATGGGGTCATGTCATTATGGAAACCATGTATCTCCTGTGGGTGGAGGAAAAAAAAAAGAAAAAAAAAGCCACATTTGATCTGTCAACATTTTTAACGAAGAATGTTAAATGGTTTAATGCATTGATTATAAAAGATAAGAAGCAGCCTTGGACACAAGTCCAGGCTTGGAAAAAGATGGAATAAGAATAATGATAGCATCCACCAAACACAGCATTAGCTTTGCTGAAACTTGGGTTCTACGGGGCTCATCAGTATGCTTCCCATACATGCGTGCTTTCCATGGGCCTCATCATGATCGAGTTTATGCCATCAGAAAATGTCCCTCTAGTAATCAGCAATTTCAGATACTTCCAGCAAGATTAGGGAGCTTAACCAGCAGCCTCATCATCAATTCTCAGCACCCAATTCGTCCTTGATTAATTTAATGAAGCCTGCCATTGACAGAGGCTCTGGTTCTTACAGAAAAACAGCATTAATTTCTCCCCTGAAACAAACCAGGTATTGAAGCTGATCTTCAGTGGATGGACTGGAAAATTACACACGAACTGGGTTGAGTGGATTATTAAGACTATTAATTAGTGTCAATTAAAAAAAAGTTGTGTTAATTTTACCTTCTTGACAACTTTGATGAGTGTCCAAACAATCACACCTTAATTGATCAAGAAGCTAGCATGTCCCAAACAAAGATAATGATGTCATGCTACTTCATTCCATAAAATTAAGAGAAGAAACAGCGGCTTTCTTATCAGCTATCATTACTGCAATTTTATAAAATCATGCTTTTCTTTTTTCCATCTTCCTCATCAGTAATCTCAGCCCCCTAGCCAAAAGGCCATAATTCAAAATCATGCTTTCGAATTCGGTGCGCCAAGCCATAAAGCTCACCGTGCCGATCGAGTTCAGTCTTGTGCTTGTGTGATTTAATGATAAGAACACCGGAAGGCATCTCACTTCCGGCATGGTCAGTGAGATATAAATCTATCCATGACACGATGATATGATTTACTTAGCATTACAGATATGATATGATGTGATTAATTTGGAGGATAATAAGCTTATCAAGTGCTAGAACCTGCCGGGACAATATCTTTTCTTGGATCTGTGACTGCTACCCGTGTAATTGCTGGAATTGTCTGTGATCTTGCTGGAGTTGTAGGCTGTGCAATCATGGTATTACTGCTGAGATTCCTTATGTGATCTTGATGAAAATGTCGAAACCTCAGCTGTAACTACAGTTTATTACCTGTTGTTATTGTCGTGATTACTGTCCTGTGATTTTGCTGTCTTAAACTAGAAATAAAATCAACTGGGTCAGTATTATCGATCATAGAAAATAAGAGGTTGCTGCTGCGTTAAAGAGAGAGGAGAGCCACGTAAATACAGAAATTATGGCTGCTGATGCACGATACTCTTCCTCGTTACAGGGACGAGCAAATGCACGTTGCTTTCTCGTAATGTAGGATATTAGGTTGGACCCTAAAAAAAGGCCATACAAGCAGCAGTGAACGTTATGTCGTCCATTTTTTTCACGTCGAAATATGCAGTGTTGGGTTTCTTGAAAGGATGTAAGGACAGAGAAAATAGTAATTTTAATTTTTTTTCTTGGGAGTTTCAATATTCCCATTTGATGATTTAAAATTATTTAGGATCTATATAAAGATTATCTGAAAATAAGATTTTGTTTTAAAAGGTTTGATTAGTTTCTTTAAAATTAAATTGCTGTAAAACACAAATTGTTTAATTATTCAATCTCTAACAGTAATTTATATGAATCATTGGTGATAAATCTTCTAAAATTTATTTTAAAAGAAAGAGATTATTATAGATTTAGTTTTAACTCTCTATCTATTTTTTTATGTTTTTTTGTATATATATTTTGTAACTTATATTTTTTTTCTCTTTCTTTCACAATGCAAAAATACAAAAAAATGTATTCTATTTATAAGAAAATCCTAATAACCCTATAAATGGAAAATCTTCAATTTCTCCTTGAATAATAGCACATATTATATAAGGATAATTTTAGAAATGTATTCAATCATGTCCCTAATTGATTTTTCTAGGTTCAAAACTGTACAAGTTGTCTCTTTATATAAAATTCTCATGTACGTTGGTTAGTGTATATAATAGTTCTAGGTATCCCCCATAGGCAAGGTAGTCAAAATCGAGATTTTGACACGAATCGGAAAGGGCTCCGAAAAATCGGATCGTAAGATCGGATCGTAAAATCGTACCCGAATTTATCCGTACAAAAATCATAAAATCGTATGTAAAATATTTCTGAATACAAAATAACATAATTATGGACATAAAACTTAATTAGTTTAGGTTCATACATGATGTAAAATAACTTCAAAACACATTACAAAATAATTATGTCCCTAAAAGTTCATAAGTTAAAAACTAACAAATTTAAAACAAATCTTCAGCTGGCGTACAAGTAATTGTATATTTTTTTATGATTGTTGTATTTGAAATTAATTAATGTTATTTATTATCTTAAATTAATAGATTTTTTTAAAAATTATTTTTTATGCTAACTATTTTTTATGCTAATTATTATTATTATTATTATTATTAATAATAATATTATTAATATTAATATTATAACCCCTCCCCCGTATATATTATTATTATTATTATTATTATTATTATTATTATTATTATTATTATAACCCCTCCCCCGTATATATTATTATTATTATTAATTTATAACAAGTGAACCCCCCCCCCCCTCTTCTTCTTCACGCCGCCGCCCACCTCATCCATCATCTCCCTCAGGCCTCATCCATTTCTAAGCCTAAACTGCTTCAGTTCTCCTCGCATTCCCAAGACAAAATAGAAGCAGCAAATCTATCCTCTCCTTCTCTTGCCTAAGTTCTTTCTTCTGTTCTTGTTTCTTTGCTATGCTTGCTCTACAAATTCTTTGACGACTGCGAGGATTCTAGTTTACGGTTTTGTGAAAATTGAGATTTCTCAAATGCAAAATTGAAATTGAAGAAAGCCTTCGCCCGTGTTGCGCACAGTAGAATATCATGAACTCGTAAAATCGGACCGGTCCGGTCCGATTTTACGAGTCAACCCGAGTTTGACCGAGTTTGACCGATTTCAGTTTTTCTTCCGGTCCAACCAGGTTTGCTGAGCCAACTCGCAAACTCGTACGAGTTTGCGAGTTGACTCGCAAGTTTGACTACCATGCTCACAGGTATCCCTCACACCGTAACTTGTAAGAATAATAGTTTTTTTATATATAAAAAGAAGATTTTGATAATAATTAGTTTCACAACTTAAATTAATATCTAATATGCAATAAGAATTTCATAATTATAATCACTTTGTAATTTGTTTTACAAAAATATTTTTGTTCCAAGAACTTTACCTTCATTTTAGATTGATTAAAAAAACATTAACTTTATTAATCAAAGATAAAGAAAAAACCTTTATTAATTATAAGTATATTTTTCTAAATAAAATTAATGTTACGCCCATTTAATTGGCTCATGATATACAAACTAACAACGACAACTATCGATGAAGAGCATCAAAGATGTAGTCCATTATATAAAGCTCCTTTAAGGTAGCAAAGTAGTCTTTAACTGCAGACCAGTGAGTGTGAGATGATTTATGCATGAATTAAGATATTTATTTATTGAAAATTAAATGTCATATCAAGTTAATAACAGATACTACAAGGCACCAATAACACTTTTGTAAATAGAGGAATGAGCAATAGCATTGCCATCATGTAGACTACGTGATTCTATCATAGACAAAGGCGTGTAAATTGGTTTACCTCCTTCTAATTTATAATATGAAACTCGAATGTTTGGGAATACGTTTAGAAAGTATTTTTTATTTTTTATTTTATTTTTTATTTTTTATTTTAAATTAAAAAAAATAATATTTTTAAATTATTTTGATATACTGATGTTAATTTAAAAAAAAATCATTTTAATGTATTTTTATAACGAAAAACACTTTAAAAAACAACCTTAATCATACTCCCAAAGAGGCTAAATATGTCATGAATATAGCAATGTTGACTTAGGAAAAGGCCTAACATGGTATGAACAACCTCAACTCCTAGAAAAAAAATACAGGTTTCCAATATTATTGAGATGAAGTTATTGGTTTAAGCAATAAATAAACCTATCATTAAGAAGGTTAGAGTTTCCTATGATGATTAGATCATCTACAGTTTTTTAATGAGATTTCATCCTTTTATGCCAAAATTAAAGGCCAATAGTTTCTGATTTCTCGATGAATGGCAGGATTGAAAGTTATGGGACCAAGAAGAAAAACAAAACAGAGAAACTAGGTGGTTTTCTCAAAATTGGCATAAAACATTAGCTGTAATCCTCTTACTTTCTCAATGACAGATGTTTTATCCTTGTAGTTTTCTGAAATTCAATCCTGTCCTAAAGTTTTTTTTATTTTTCTGACTTTGGGTTGAGATGAGATAGAAAGTCTTCAAATTCTAGTGGTAAAGAGAGAGCTTTGAATGACATCAATTCTGATTACCCAAAAAAATTAGTTTCATTAAAAGGATTCTATCATAGACAAAAAAAAATTATCTCACTTTGAAATTACTTTTAAAAATAGATCTAGAATCGAGAGTTTTTTAGATTTTAGGTTGAGTTTTTGTTTTCGGATTGATTTTCAAGTTGTTTGATGGCATAAACGAGTTCACTTTGTCCTTTAGGTTGTTTTTTAGGTGGTTCTTATAAGTCATTAAATGGATGAAAATGTGTTCTTACATGTAAAACACTTTTGGACATATACGATGTGTTGACTGTAATACTTTTTAAGAAATAATGGGCGGATAGTGCGTCCTCCAACCTATTTACTGAAAACCAACTAGGTCCACGTATATGGGCCTGTGATTTGTTTTCAAGTTGTTTTTTTCTTATTTCATTATCTAATGCACTTTTTTATTTGAAGTTAAAATAATGTTTCCTCTTTTTTATTTCAAGTTCTCTTTTCCTTATTTAACTTTTAAAAAATCAATGTTTTAGTTATTTATTTTTTTAAAAAAAACTAAGCATACTTTTGTTATACCTGTCTCAAACACCTAGTATGTCTATTTGTTTTTTTATGCTTTTATAATCCCTTAAACTTTTAAAAATAAAGCCATCCTCAATTGTTTAACTGTTATTCCTATTTAACTTTTAAAAATGAAAAGAAATTAAGTTTACTTCTTTTATTTCAATCTAATGCGTATATACTCTTTTAAAAAAAACAATTATTTGGTAAAAAAAAGTCTCATGAGCATGATTATCATATAATTAAATTAAAAATTATCTCATTGATAAATAGAATTGAATGTGATGTGGTGGTGTATGATACAGACATTAGGTTAACCCAAATTTGCTTGATTTTTTCCTATTTTTAATTGAATATTCTTTTTATCAATTTTATCTTTTAACATTGTTTTTGTTGGGGATTTGTTGGGGATTAAGCTTTTTAATTTATCTTAATTTGATTTTTATTGGGTTATCACAATTTTATAGCACGGGTCATAAGATTGGATAGTTAATCCAAGCTGATCTATTATATTATTATTTTGATATTTCAAAAAGATATTCGTTCAATGTATCATTGTTTTAGTATTTCAAAAAAACATCATTCATATATGCGTTGGGTTTTGAATTTATGATTAAACTCTTTCTTCATGAATCATATTATTAATGTCTTGATTTTAAAAAACACCAAAATTCAAATTGGATTGACATAATCAGATTAGGCTATATATAGGCAAGATTGTTTTGGGCATTCCGCTTCAATGAAAAACCCAATACAAACATGATGTGCCAATATCTAAACTAAGGTTCTACTCAAGCCTAATTGAGGCCACATGTTACGAGATTAAGTGTATGTTTGAGAATGTAGTTGAGATTATTTTTCATATTTTTTTTTTCAGAAATACATCAAAATAATTTTTTTTATTTTTTAAAAAATATTTTTGATATCAGCATATGAAAATGATCTAAAAAATTGAATTTAAAATATAAAAAAATATTTTTTTGTCAAAAACACTTTTAAAACGCGATGTCAAACAAGGTCTAAGCCCAAAATAAGGTATAAGGTAAATGGTGTTGGACAAACAATCAGAGGCTAAACTGGAATATTATATTATTAAATTACAAATAATTTCATCTTAGAAAAAAAATCAATTTGAACCAGCTCAAATACAGTTGGAGATAATATCTTGTACAAGTTCATGGTAAAGAGAAAGTTGTAGGGTTGTTTATATTTTGGTAACTAAAAATGATGATTTTATTATACAAAAGCTAAAAGAGGATGTATTTTTAAACACTAATGAACAGTGTTTTACACTGTTCATCTAGACTCAGAGACATTGTGGATTGGAATAGTAAAATTACCATTTTGCCCTTTCATTTACTATGTTTTTTAGCCTTGGGTCCTAGGGTATTTTCAATTTTTTACCTTCTTGTGCACAATGAAATAACCATAATGCTCATGAATAAGACAAAACAACACAGTTACCGCGGGTGACATTAAGGTTATTGTATATTTTTTTAAATGGATAAATACGAAAATACCCTATAATAGGACAAAAGTGCACAATAAACCCCGGGATCAGAACGGAAACTGCACATTTTTTTTTTAAATGGCCAAATACGTATATACCCCATTTACGACAAAATCCAAGAGTTGGTTGCAGAGGTGTTCCGGTAATTGATAATTTTTTAATATATATTATGACACGGTACTATTGGTGCGTCGCTGGACACGCCATTCGTTTCAGCGCTCACACGGGTTTTAGACGACGCATGCGGCGGTTTTTGGCGTGCAAAATACCCTACCAACATCTAGAATTATTTTCTACCATGTTCTCTTCCTCATGGTGCGGCATGTGTGGGTCTAAGATGGTCGGAGACATGTCGATGGTTGGTTGAAGTTTTTTCCCTTTTCTCTCTCTCTCGCGTGAGAAAGTACCTGTCAACCCCCGCTATTTATTGACTTTTTATTTTAGTCCCTGATTTGTCGATTGTGTTGTGTTGTCCTTATTTTTTATTATATAAATTTTGATTTGTTTCAATTTGGTCATTCAATTGCTATTGATTATATATTGTAGTTTTATTTTGGTCCCCAGTCTTTTAATTTTCTAATTGGTTTGAAATCCTTAATATTTTCGGTAACAAAGTTTCGATTTTTTTCAATTGTATCCTTCAATTCAAATTGATTATATATTTTAGTTTCATTTCAGTCCCTAGTCTTTCAATTTTCGGTTTGATTTAAATTTTTGATTTTTTCAGTATCGAAATTTTGATTTGTTTCAATTTTTGTCCTTTAAATAAAATTTATTATATGTGTTTTTCATTTCGTCCCTTCTACTTTTAATCTTGTATTTTATTTTAATTCCTTTATTTTTTGATATATATTTCTTAAATGGTTCCTATTTTTGTCTATGTTTATGTATACATGCTCTTAGTTTTTGTGACTAATTTTTATTATTTCCACTGTTATTAAGGGGTTTTTTTATGTGATGTTTAAATTTTATTTTTTTGTAGTGGTCATTTAAAAATTGATTTTTTTTTTCTTTTTTTCTTTTGATTTATTTTTCAAGTCAAATAATTTTTTAAAATCTAATAATATTTTTTTTTGTTTTTTCATTTTTTTTTGTTAATATTGTTAGGTGTTGAAATTTCTAACTATTATAGATAAGACATTCAAAATAATGATAATGATTATTTTTAAGTTTTTTTTCTTATAAATATATGAGACTAATTATATATTTTTATATTTTTTTAATATTAACGCCTTAATATATATATATATATATATATATATATATATATATATATATATAAATTACCTATATTTTTTTGAAGAAAAAAATAGTGTTTTGAAATACTTTTAATATAATAATACGAGGACTAAATCTTATAAAACAACAAAATAATTTCATTTCATTTTCTAACAATAATTATGGTCTCATCGATGGTATGAACAATAATAATTAGAATATGAATTATTTAACCTTGTTTATAGTAATCATAATTAATGCGGGAGGGGATTTATAGTGACAACTATAATAATTATGATAATTTAACAATCATGATAATAACAATGACAATAATAATCAAAATAATTCATCAGTTGATGTTATTTTTCTTAGAAGTTGACTTTTGCAATTTTTTTATGTATGATATTTCATATCTAATACCACATGAATAAAAAAAATATATGTGAATTCACACGTAGATGAAACATGTGGAAAAAATGGGGCAAATTATCTACAATAAAAAAATATACAAGTCAATTGCCCTCTACTTTGCCATAGCCATAAATAAATTTTTTAAAATGCAAAAAAAATGTTAATGGTCTTAAATTTTTTTTTATAATATTATATATCTGAGCAAAATAATCAACCTATAAAATTTTCAATTCTTACTATAGCAAAAATATTTACAATAATAATAATAATAATTATTATTGTATAATAGGTTTTTATATATTCATTTTATTATGGAAAATATGTTTAAAATAATAATTATTAAACAATGTTTACAATATTTCAGATCTGAAATATTATACATAGACAATATTTACAATCCTTAGATTTTAGGTTGTTTTAGTTATAAAAAAAAATTCACAACTTTTTTATGTATAATATTTTAGATCTAATATGACATAAATAAAATAGGTAGACAAATTTGCCCAAGTTATCTACAATTAAAAAATATACGAACCACTTCCCCTATGTTTCGATTACAATGTTCTTTTTAGGAGGAAAAAAAACTCATTTCTATCAGATTTTATCAATTACAATTTTACTAATTAAATATTAAGATAACCAATTACAACACGTAAAAAATTAATCAGTTTTTTTCATAGAAAAAAACTCAGCGCACCGCACGGGCAAGTCACCTCGTTATTCTTAAGTTACGATTGACTATAGGAATATCATGCAATTGTTTTAATCTTTTATTTTATGAGGAAAAAAAAGATTGAGGCTCATAATTTTTTACGTTGCATGATGATTTTTTATTTTGTAATTAATTAGATTTTTTTTTTATGTTAGATATAGATTTATTAAGATTTATAGGGTGCTTCCTAGATTATTTTTTATGTAAAAAGAAATCTAAAAATAAGCTTTTTATGTTTAAATATTCGAGATGCATCTTTTCGTCCGTCTTAGATGAGAGTTAATATGATATATTAACAAATGCACTACAACAAAATGGATTTCACTGTTAAAGCACTGTGCACACACACTCATTGACATTGTGGACTCGATATTTGTCTCCGTTCTTCGCAGGTGCACGTCCACCTTTTTTTTGTCTTTTCCTATTGTGAACAGTGTTTTAACGGTTTTGCCCTCGATAATAAGACAAAAAACGGCTCCGGCTGAGGGGCACGACTGTCATTGCGCGCGTTCAGACTGGCACGGTTTTGCCCTCGATAATAAGACAAAAAACGGCTCCGGTCTGCCGCAACTATTTTTATTTTAATATTTTAAAAAATGTGTTATTACGTTTGTAGCCCCCGATACGACAAAGACCAGGAATAAGAATCAGGGGTGGTTTCGTAATTGCCTCCTTCATTACTATTCCCTTTCGGCAGTGTTGTCAGGCGGCCATACGGGCGCGTCGGCGTGTTTGTTTCCCGCGTTCAATTTAGTCGGCGTGTGCGGCTTGATATGACAGTGAAAATTTTTCCGTCGCCAATGAAAACGATTCACAACCCTTCCCTGGATCGCATGGAGTGGCACGTGCATTGAAATGATCTACGTAGAGGCTCATATGGTCGGTTGAACGTTTATGTGCTCTTTTCTCTCTCCTCAGCGCCAAATTCCATTTCAGTCCCCCCGGTTTATTGTTGATGCATTTCAGTCCCTTGGCTTTTGATTGTTTTGTTTGGTCTTGATTTTTGTAATAGAAGTTTCGATTTCTTTCAATTTCGTCCTTTCATTCAAATTGATATATATATGCATTTTGCATGTCAGTCCTTCTTCTTTGATTTTTTCGGTTTTCTATTAGATCCCTTAATTTTTTAAGTGCAGCAGGTTGTATTGTTTTCAATTTTGTCCTTCATTTCAAATCCATTATATATTGCACTTTAATTTCAGTCCCTCTTCTTTTAAATGTTTTTTCTTTGAAATCTTTTAATATTTTTGGTACAAAAGAATGAATTGTTGTCAAATTAATCCTTTAATTTAAATCAATCATATCTTTTATTTTTATTTTGGCCCTTTTGTTTTTAATTGTTTTATTGAAATTGATTTCCTTTATTATTATTTATATATTTATGCATTATTCCCTATTATTGTACAAGTTTATGTATATATATTTTTTTAACTTGGTTTTGAATATTTCTTTTATCTTTTCTTTTGTTGGGTTTTTTTTTTTATTTAGTCTTCAAATTTTATTCCTTGTAATAATCATTTGAAAATTAATATTTTTTTAAAAAAACAATTCACAAATATTTTTTAAATGCTAATATAATAATAATAATAATAATAATAATAATAATAATAATAATAATAATAATAATAAGAAGAAGAAGAAGAAGAAGAAGAAGAAGAAGAAGAAGAAGAATTAAAATAATAATAATAATAATAATAATAATAATAATAATAATAATAATAATAATTTAATTGTTTGAATATTTATTGGATATTATCGCCTAATAATAATAATAAAAAAAAATCATATATTATTGAAAGTGTGTGAAATTAATTATATATTTGTATATTTATGTCAAATTAAAGTATGTTAAACTGATTATATGTCTGAGTATTTATTGAATATTATCGTCTAAAAATATATACAGGGAGAAAAAAAAAGACCAAGGATTTTTTGAAGGAAAAAAATTAATATCAGTATTCTTAAATACATTTAGTATAATAATATGATGAATAAATCTTATAAAAAAGTAAAAGACAGATAAATTTACCTACATTATCTGCAATTCCAAAATATGCAAGTCACTTCCCGTTTCGATTACACTGTTCTTTTTAAACGACAAATAAGTAATTATAGCATGCAAAAAAAAACTCAATTTATTTTTAAAAACAAATTACAATATTTTGATTTATAATGTGTGGGATCTAATATTACTGGGGATAAAATTCAACTAAAACAAAGAATAAAATGACAAATTTACCTAGGTTATCTACAATTTAAACATATACGAACCACTTTCTATTTCGATTACACTATTCCTTTTAGGCGGGGAAAAAAATATATTTGTTACATATTTTATCTATTATAATGTTACTAATTAAATATTTTAACAACTAATTACAACATGTAAAGATTCAATTAGTTTTTTACATGGAAAAAACCCTAGCGCAATGCGCGGGCAAGCATACTAATTATACCACGCAAAAAACTTATTTCTTACATATTTTTATCCGTTGTAATTTTAGTAATTAAACATTGAAAAAACTAATTATAGCACGCAAAAAATGTCAGTATATTTCTCAAAAAAAAATTACAATATTTTTATTTATAATGTGTCGGATCTAATATTATTGGAAAAAAAATGCAACTCATAAAAAAAATTACCTACATTATCTGCGATTAAAAAATATACGAACCACTTTCTGTTTTGATTATACAGATTTTATCAATTATAACTTTACTAATTAAATATTAAAATAACAAAATACAGTATATATAAAAACAATTAATTTTTTATATAAATAAAAAAACTCAGCGCATCGCGCGGACAAATCGCTCATGAAAAACTAGAACACGATTATAGGAAGATGACATCAAGGAAAAGAAAAGGATTTAAAAAAAAATTCATCTGGAGAGCTTAGATTTACAAGCCCACGTTCTTGGATGTCTTTTTAATGGGCAATGTGCATTTGGTCATCCAGATTCATGTTTCCGTTCTGTTTTGACCTTATATATATTAACAAATAACTAAAAGAATACGAAAATCACTATTCATGCACTGTTTATTGTCTCCCGAAAACACCGTGGGACGCTGAAGCTTTTTTCATCCGGGTGGTGTCGCAGCGAAGTTCGTCCACCCTATTTTTTTTTGTTTTTTTCCGCGATGTGAACGAGTGCATTACCGATTAAAGCCCGAAAAAAGACAAAATAGTGCACGCATTGCGAGGGGCTCTCGGGTTTTCTCACTTTCTGAACGATTGCATTGCCGAAAAAAGGGCCCGAAAGCGAAACAAATTAGCTAACGAGACACGAGGGGCAGCCGTCCCTTTCCCTTCCGGTTTTTTTTGTAATTACGGGTGGGGGCAGGGGTGATCCGATAATTAGCCCATTATTTTATTATTTTTTTCAGCGACGTGGCGCTGATCCGATCCGCGCCCGGTGAGGTTCCGTGCTTTACAGCGCCAGCTGTGGCGGCGTGCGACCTCTTCCCCGCCTTAAAAAAAAATTGACTTCAGCCTCTCCGGGACGATGCGCGGGAGGTCCTCTATCCTCCGGCTGGCGTTCAATAAACCGATGACCCGGTTAAGCGCGCGTGGACGGGTTTCAGCTCCGGCGTCCCTTTTCTCTCTCCTCCCAGCCCCCAAATGCGAGATAAGGTCCCACGATGTTTGTGTGAAGTTCCTTTTGGTCCCACGAGGGTTTTTATTTCGTTTTTATTACTGATTTATTCAAATTAAAGTTTTATTGTTTTCAATTGTGCCCTCCAATTAAAACTGATTATATAAGAACGTTTTATTTCAGTCCTTATACTTTTGATTTTGTATTTATTTTTTATTCAGTCAATTATTCAGATGCAGATGTTTTGATTTCTTTGATTTGGTCCTCCAATTGAAATTGGTAATATATACAAAGTTTGATTTCAGTCCCTCTTCTTCGATTTTTTTTTAAAAAAAAAGGCGCGAGTTTTCAATATTTATTTTTTGGTCCTCGAATTTGTTTTTTCTTTAATTTTATACTTTAATTGGAATTAATTTAATATATGTTATTTTTTCATTTCGGTCCTTATTCGTTTTAATTTTTTTATTTGTTATTAATTCATTGTTTTTTTTTGTATTTTCTGTATTTTTTAATTGATTGATTTTTTTTATTGTTTTTTTATACAAATATTATGCTTTTTTGTAATAATTTCCTTGGGCAATTTAATTATTTGAATTCCTTTTTTATTAATATTGCTCATTTTTTCTCTTTGTTCATTTATTTTGTTTTTTGCTTCTCTTTTTTTTCTTCTTTAGATTTGGTGATTTTTATGATTTGATTATTTATGCAATAATCATGATATTATGACTTTTGTCCATGTATATATAAGTGTGTTTAACACAATAATAATAATAATAATAATAATAATAATAATAATAATAATAATAATAATAATAATAATAATAATAATTTAATTGTTTTTTCTTGCTTCCCCCTTTTGTTAATTTTTTTTCCTTCATATAATTTAATAATTTTTATTGTTTTGACAGTAATGGCAATGATATTTTTTTTTCCTTTTGTTAAAGTTTCTAAAATATTTTTAGTCTTTCATCAATTATATGTTCTAATATTTATTGAATATTATCTCATAGAAATATATATAAAGCTGAAAAAAAACATGACCTAAAAATTTTTTTTTAAATAAAAAAAAATTAATATCAGTATTCTTAAATACATGTAATATAATCATATAATGATAAATCAGATAAAATAAAATAAAAATTGTCTTGAATTTTAATTTTGTACTTAACACAATAATAATAATAATAATAATAATAATAATAATAATAATAATAATAATAATAATAATAATAATAATAATAATAATAATAATAATAATTTAATTATTTTTCTTGCTTCCTCTTTTGTTAATGTTTTTTTTTCCTTCGTATAATTTAATAATTTTTATTGTTTTGACACTAATGGCAATGATTTTTTTTTCCTTTTGTTAAAGTTTCTCAAATAATTTTAATCTTTCATTAATTATATGTTCTAATATTTATTGAATATTATCTCATAAGAATAAATATAGGGCGAAGAAAACATGACCTAAATTTTTTTAGTAAAAAAAATTAATATCAGTATTCTTAAATACATCTAATATAATCATATAATGATAAATCGGGATAAAATAAAAATAAAAAATTGTATTCGAATTTTTAATTTTGTACCTAACACAATAATAATAATAAGAATAATAATAATGATGATAATAATTTAATTGTTTTTCTTGCTTACTCTTTTGTTAATGTTTTTTTTTCTCTATATAATTTAATAATTTTTTAATCTTTTTAGCAGTTGATGGCAATGATATTTTTTTTTCCTTTTGTTAAAGTTTCTAAAATAATTTTAGTCTTTCATAATAATAAAAATAATAATATAATTATATTCAGCTTAAAAATAATAATAATAATAATAATAATAATAATAATAATAATAATAATAATAATAATAACAATAATAATAATAATAATAATAATAATAATAATAATAATAATAATAATAATAATAATAATAACAACATTTTTTTCAATAATAATAATAATAACAATAATAATAAGAACAATAATAAGAATAATAATAACAATAATAATAATAATAACAATAATAATAACAATAACAACAATAATAATAATAATAATAATAATAATAACAATTATAATAATAATAATTATTTTTTGTTAGTAACTCTTTGTTAATATTTTTTTTTGCTCTTCATAATTTAATAATTTCTATTGTTTTGACAATAATGGTGTTAATTTTTTTATATATATTTTTTAGTCTTTAAGCCTAAGAATATATATAGGGGAAAAAGAAAAACATGACCTAGGATTTTTTTTAATATAAAAAAATTAATATAAGTATTCTGAGATACATTTAATATAGTTATATAATAGTAGATGATCTGCCACACAATTACAAATAACCGATTAAAACACATTCACAAATTTAATTTTTTTTATTTATAGAATAATGTCTACTTTTGTCCATGTATATATAAGTGTACTTAACACAATAATCATAATAATAATAAGAATAAGAATAATAATAATAATAACAATAATAATAACAATAATAACAACAACAACAACAATAATAATAATAACAATTATTTCAATAATAATAACAATAACAATAATAACAATAATAACAATAATAATAACAATAATAATAATAACAATAATAATAAAAATAATAATAATAATAACAATAATAATAATAACAATAATAATAATAATAATAATAATAATAATAATAATAATAAGAATTATTTTGTTAGTAACTCTTTTGTTAATATTTTTTTTGCTCTTCATAATTTAATAATTTCTATTCTTTTGACAATAATGGTGTTAATTTTTTTATATACATATTTTTAATCTTTTAAGCCTAAGAATATATATAGGGAAAAAAAAACATGACCTAGGATTTTTTTAATATAAAAAATTAATATAAGTATTCTGAGATACATTTAATATAGTTATATAATAGTAGATGATCGGCCACACAATTACAAATAACCGATTAAAACACATTCACAAATTGATCAATAAACTACAACAAAAAAATATCACACCAAACAATCAAATAATTCACCATACAGATGGATACAAAAAATATTTTCATAACCAGTAAACACAACTGAATAAAGAAAAATTAGATGATCGACCACACAATTACAACAAAACCAACCACCAACAAATTCCCGATTGACTACAGCAAACAAAAATCTCTAATCAATATAATCTATTACATTTTTTCAACCAACTGATTATATAATTATCAATCCAATTAAAACACACCCGGATAATCAAAACATTGCAATTTTGCAATCTATGAGTTAATTAAATCAACACACAATTCAAATCCAAACTGTGACTAAATTATTCTCCAAGACAAGTAAAAATAATGTCAACAACCAACTAAATCAATGCAAACAAAAAAAATAATCTATCTTTAATACATTTCAGCGATTATAATATTGGTATCAACCAGGTTAAATGCTTAATAACTGTTAAAAAAATATTTAACAATCAAAACATTCAGTTCAAGACAACAAAATATCATCTTTCATTCATTTTATTGATTACAGATTTACATCAACCAATTAAATAACCATCAAAACAATCAATACATACTAAACAATTAATCAATTATGGTCTTGCAATACTCAAATTACAATTAGTTGATCTTTCAAAAAAAAATTTCGCTAATAATTTTTTAAATTTCACGAATTGAATTATTATCCGAGTATTTAAGCTTATAACAATAATCAACTAATTCAATACATAAAAAAATGTTATAGCATTATTTAAAATTTACAATTCTCTATCTATCAACTAAAAAATTCTCTGCTTACCACATAAATAATCAGTTTGCTACATATAAAAAGCCCGGCGCAACGCGCGGGCTACCCAACTCGTATATACTAGTCATGTTTCCCTTCATTTTTGACCTTATATATATATACTAGTTATATTGCCCGCGCGTTGCCCCGAATATTTTTTAATATATAATTTAACATAATTAAATCCATAACGATAAATTTATATGATATAACTAAATAAAAGTTATAGATTAGGAGATAAAATGTAAAAAAATTTAAGTCGAGTTTATTACGTAAACATAGATTACATCTTTTAGAATGTTGATATTACGTCATGAAAGATCACAAAAGAGCACAAACTAACATTTAAAAAAGAGCAAAATATTTTAATAAGATAAAAATGAAAAATTAATCACTAAAATCATCGTTATTATTGTGCAGATAGTAAAATTATAAAAATCATTTAATACAAAGAGCAAATAAAAAAAATAAAGGAAAAAAAAAACAATATTAATTTAGAATACTATAATAATAGCAACATCGGAGTCTTAACAACTAAACTTATTATTGTTGTTACTATTAAAACAATAAAAATTATCAAATTATATCGACGAAAAAAAATAAAAAGCATGAACAAAATAGGAAGCAAGAAAAACAATTAAAATATTATTATTATTATTATTATTATCATCATTATCATTATTATTATTATTATTATTATTATTATGAAAGAATAAATAAATGAATGAATTAAAATTAAAGAAAAAATATAAATTGTGAAAAGACCTATAATAATCAAATAACAAAAATAAGTAGTTAATTTTTTGTCGACAAAAAGACAGAAACATAAATTGAAAATCCATCCTGATGTTATTTTTATTATCATGGATATAACATATAAAATTCTTATCAACATTACTATTAAAATAATTAAATTGTCCAGGAAAATCATAAAAAAAGGAAAAGAGTTTTCATAAAAAAAACAATAAAAAACCAATCACCAAAATTATCATTATTATTGCGTAAATACTGAGATCATAAAAATCATCTAATCTAAAGAACGAATAAAAACAATAGGAAAAAAAAAAACAAAGGGTAAAAGGGAGCAATATTAATTCTAAAATGATAACCAATATTGAACCGATGTTTTAGAAAAAACATCCAAAAAATAAAAATATAAAAAAAAAGCACAGATGCATTAAAAATTTTCAGTCTCCCCCCGCCCTCTCTCTCTCCATTTACTCTAACAAAACTATCTTCAACTTGACCTCCCCGATTAACCATGCTTTAACCATTCAAGTCATCTAATCCCTCCTTCAAGCCAGTCGTTCTACCAAAAAAACACCATGAGCGACTCTCACAGCTCCTCCTCCGATTCCGCCTCCTTGGTCGCCACCGATCGAGTTCTCTTTACATCCAATTCTCTAATTTCCTCTCTCTCCACAACAGTCTAATTTTCAATTTCATGATCTTAGATTATGAGGCAGCGATTTCAAAGTTCATGTTTGATTGATTTTCGATGTTTTTTTCTTTGTTTCTATCAAGCTTGGAAATCTTTCAGTGTTTATGTTTTGGGTTCTAGTCCTTTCAATATCTGTGCTAGTCCCGTACCACCAGAAAAGCCAAAACCACCCCCAGAAAAAAAACAAAAAACGCCGGCTTATTAAGGCCAAATTCGTCCCGATACTGCCACAATCTACAGTAAAAACACTATGTGTCTACAATGAAGTGTACAGGAAAAACACCACGCGTTTTATTTGTTAGTTGATATTAAAATGTGTGAAAATCTCTTATTAAATGTCATTCAATTCTTATTTTGTTTTCGAATAAATTAATTTTGTTTATAATATGAGCATATTTTTTTATAGCCCTCCATGATGGATATTTTCCCTTGCATCTTTTTTTAGCTTTCCTATGCATCTATGTTTTTATTATTGTATTATTAAATAAAAAAATAAAGTAAAAAATAATATTAAGTTATTAAATTCAATTATGACCCAAGTTGTGAATTTAGCTAATTGACCAAGTTCATCCAGACTGTTATTATCTCAGTATTTGAAAACAAGAAGTTAAATCATTACTGTCTTGGAAAAACAACTATAAGCAAACAGAGTTTTGTGGGGGTTGCATTTAAACCCAGGTTAATCTAGAAACCACAGTCCATGGTACATGTGTTAAACATATCAAAACACATTATTTTTTTGTAAAATATAGATGTCCGAGCTAATTTATACGCATCTATCTTAACTAGTCTAACAACTAGGTTTTAACCTATGGTAATCCTCACTAATTTGGAATCCAAACTGATAATATCTAGAAAGCAAACCTGAATTAAACCACATCCATCAAGTATATATCACAGCATATGCCAATCAGTTTCTTTCGAAATCAAGGGGGATGCTTTATTGGTGCTCTGCTTGAGATCTCAACTCCACTCCTGTAACTTCAATTGTGCATAAATTGTCTTTAGAATTAGCCTGCCCCTTTTTTCTGTTTTTATGTTAAGAGTATTTTTTGAGAAATTTACAATAATCTTTTTTTCTTTGCTTTAAATTATTGTCCTTTTATGTTTCATATCGTTTTATCATTTTGATAAACTAATATCAAATATAAATTTTAAAAAATAATTAATTTTTTTCAATATGTTTCCAAGAAGAAGAAAGAACTACTCTAAAATGTATCAAAATAGACAATAGACAAGCTAGGCCATGCATAATGCATTTCACTATCTACCTCTGTAGCATTTTTTTTTTAATTTTTTACCATCTACTCTGGACATTTCTTGGTGACAGCAAATCATCAATCCAATGGCTATCTGTGTGCCACAGCCTGCTAGACAACCAGACATGAAAGCCACATCCCATAGCAAGTCAAAAGTTTATGCATGCATGCCCGGCGCTAGAGCCATCACGCATCACTCGCAATGACTGATTTCAAACCACCATGCTAAGATACAACACCGTGTGAGCAACACGAGACCCAAATCCTTATGGTTTGGCATACAAAGAAGGCTTGGGAAAACTTAAAATCATGGCATCCTAACCATTAACTAAGGAAGATGCATGCACGGACAAGTTATGCATTCAGCCTAATTGCCCCAGGCAGCTAATAACAGCTGGGAAAGCAACTTTGTAATGAAATTGCTTTTTAAGTAGAAGAAATGAAACCTAGGAGAGTTGTGATGAAGCATTCTTTTTTCTTTGGTTTTTCTGCGCCATAAGTAACTATATAGGCAGGAATAGGACTTCTCCTGTAGTAAAAACTTCTAATAATGTACATAGGCTTGGCTCCATAATAATATACATCAATAAACAACTCTTCAAAACACCAGATAAATAACTCCTTGAACCCATCAAAGATATTGCCGACAAAATCAAATAGCTAGCTAGCAGTTTTAACTTTGCAACGATCATTGCTATGATTTGCTTCTTTCAGATAGACAGGGAGCAGATTACCAGATTGCAAGCACAGATACATGTAAATAATAATCTTATTTCAAGAAAACTCATATCATACACATTTCTTCTGTGAGCAGGAATACCCTGATTCAATCAAACATGAGTGCTTAAGGGCTTTATAGAACATTCATGTTATTTTCCAGTTTCAAAGACATGCCAACTTCTTTCCATTTTTTGAAGGATAATGTTATAATGAACCTGATTCACGTATCGGTACGTTTTCTTAAGGAACTAGTAACAAAATTCACAATGCTAACAATATCATACCACTGGAAAATATATGCCAGCAACGTGCAACTACTATGGGAAAACAAAAAACTATAAGAAAATAAACATGTGGTTTCAGTGCAATCATCCTTGTGTTGTGAAAAGCAAACATAAAAATGTACAGTTCATTTAGAACAAAGGCATTATCAAGTTCATTAATAACAGAATGCATGACACTTCATTTTAAGACAACATATAAAGTGCGCAGGTAATTATCAACTTACAACAAGGAAAATTCATTAACCAAAAGTAAAGACACTACTCAATAAATATCAAATGTGTTTCTATAGCAGGAAACGAAATTGAGAAAACCTAAAGAGATAATATACGAGTAGTAGCTGCAGTGTCAGACCTGTCCCAAAATTTTTATCAGCACGTCCAGTAAGCACCAGCAAAACATTGTATTTGCAGCAGTGAAATCACCCACCACTTCCTATCCATTTCAAAGCTCAAATTCTTCATCCCTCAAAGCCAACTCTGCAGCTTCCTCATCCTCCTCGTCAAGAACAAAGTACTCATTCTTCTCCACAGGCCTGAACATATAAAATATCACCACATAAAACACCAAACTAGCAGTCTCCTCAGCGGCATTACTCACCCACTGATACTTGTAAGCCGCAATCGTCTTCAATGCAAACACCACAATCCTTGTGAAATACAAGTACCCAATAACCACAATATAAAACTGTCTAAATAACTGCAATTTCGCCAGATTCCTAGCAGCCTTCCCATCCGTCTTCGAATTCTCTCTCAGCGACCTAATCGACCACACAATTGGGAAAATAATAGCGCAACAACAAATGATATCGATCAACAGAAACACCTGATTCCAAGTTACCCAATCCTTAATAAAGGGTCCGGTTTCACCAATCACAACGGAAGCTATATTAGCCAGAACTTGAAGTGGAATCACAACCATAAGCACCTTCTTCTCCTTCTCTTGCAAAAACGGCTTCAAAAATGACCAACCAGTCCCAATCAAGACTATAACAGTGAACAACAAAACCACACGAATAAACTGGAAAATGTAAAACAACACATCCCAACCGTGTGGAGTCCCAGTAACCTTCACATAATGCTTATCCTCAGCGGCACAGATCAAGTTAAGAGCCTTCATAAGTAACAACCCACTCATTAATAAATGGATCCGGTGAACGGATCTTTTGTTGTTATAACAAACATAAATCCATAACCCTAAAAATCCAGCATAAGCAAGGAAATAAAGAGTGAATAACGTAGGCAATTGCGTTAACCCTGCAGAAAGATAATCCTTAGACCCGTCGCGATCTAAATTATACACCTCCGTCTTTACGGACATGGAAACTCGCGTTTCCGGCGCACAATTGGCGAAGAAGAGTGAGTACTCATTTGGAGCAGTGACCGGATAAGATTGGTTAAAAGACGAGAGCGGAGGCGGTGAGAGATCACGGAAAGTGAAGAGAGAGAGAATGTAGTGAGAATCGAGAACGCAGAAGTTAGGGTTCTCCTGGATCTCGAGGATGACTTGAAGGAGAGATTCTTCGGAAAGGAGGAAAAAACCGAGGCGTGAAGAGACGGGATTTGGAGCGTTGAGAGAAGAGGCAACGGAAACGGAGTGCACGGAGATTGTCACGTGTCCAGTTGGTGTGAAGCCGAATTTTTCGAAGAGGATCATGGCGCGTGAGTCGCTGGTGATTGATAGAGTTTTGATCTCGGCGGTGGTGAGGGAGAGGAGGGCAAGGAGGACGAGAGGGAGGAGGAGGTGCGGTGGTTTAGTCATTTTGAGAGGTGGCTGTTGATTTGGTGGTGGATCTGTGGAGATGGTGGAGGAAAGACAGTTTTCTCAAGGATGTGGATTCGATGCTAAATGTTGGCAGTTGGTTGAGACGGGATCTTGCCTGTTAAGAGAACTTGAGTATTCAACGTCGTGTATACCGTGTTGACCTGAATGGGTCCACAAGGAAGCCTCTTACGCAGACATTCAGGACCAATTGTCAACAGTAGTTCCTGAAAAGCCCATTCCAGGGAAATTATAATTTGTTTTTAATGTAAATAAATATATATATATATATATATAGTGATATTTTTAAAAACATATTGATATGGTTGGATAATGTATTTTTTAAATAAAAAATGGTTATATATTAGATCAACTCAAATTAAATTATTAAATATATATTCTGATCATAAAACTATAATAACTTTATAAAAACCAAATCAAAATAAATTATGAAGGTGAATTTATAATCAGCTTAATGCTGAAGGATAAAATTTTAAAAAATATATTATTTTTTTCAACTTAGATTACCCTATAAAACCCTTAAAATGGATCATAAAATTAGGATAACACTATATAAAGTGTTAACTAAGGATCACAATTTTTGTCGCACTTATGTGGTTGACTTCATACTTGTATCTTTAATAACTAAAACCCTCATTAGATACCTTCATACAACATTTAATTCAACATAACAATTATCAGATATCAATTACAACCCCACTTGTTTGTCTAACTACCATATCGTAACATCATCATCATGATACATATCACAATAAAATTTTATCAGTCTTTTACCAATGCGTTACCACATAGCATAAAATTCATCATTAATGTATTTGAAGAATTAAAACTTGTATATAAAATTGAAAAGTTTAAAAGGATGTAGAAAACACCTCCCTTTTTCTTCACTGGTTTTGCTCTACTTTCTTAGGGTCGTATAATTGATGTCTCTCCAACATCACCTAAAATCTAGCATGAACTTCACTATTTAAATATCAAGAATTTACGTCTCAATATTCCTTTAACAGTTTAAATACCTTTTACTCATAAATACACATACTCTTACTATCATGTAAGTTATATTCATGCATAAACACATATTATGTTTTTCTTTTATATATAATAATCACTCATATTTCTTAAAACACCCATAAGATTCAAAGAAAAGATAAAAACATAAAATCAAACTACCATAAAGAAGTAGCTAAATAGCTAGCCCATTTACACCCATAAAATTCAAAACATAAAATCAAACTACTAGAAAGTAGTAGCTAAATAGCTAGCCCATTTACACTACTAGAAAAGTTTTCTTTTCTTTTTTTCCCAGACCAAAATCTTCACCATTGCAACTAATTTGTGTTTTACCCCCTAAATCAATTCTTATAATGTACAAGTTGCATGCATAACACACCAAAAGATGATTTTTTAAGAATAACACTTAATTACCATAGATTCTAGCATTCAAGAATTTAAAAACTCATTTTCCTTTATTTTTTTAGGTATAAACTAACTTTATCATATTATTAATGTTTTTATCATCATAACCACACATAATCCCAAACAAAATCCCAAACAAAGATTACACGTAGGGAAATTTCCTAACTGGTCAAACCTATCCCCATCTCTTCCTAGATATTTCTCTTTAATTTTAACACCTCATTGCTCCTTACTTTTTATTTTTTATGCCTATTGTTCAATTTTCATATTACTTTCTAGTTTCCTTAAATTCCCAATATGATCCCTAAAATCGAAATTAATATTTTTCATATATATTTCTAAGCAATGGAAATCCTTTAATCTTACAACCATTTAGGTTGTATTAACATTATTAATTCATCAAGATTTCTAATATAGCATTTCCCACCTTAAACTTTTCTTCTTGCTTGAACCTCTCTAGGGGTTCCTACCCAAAACTATCTTCAAAATTCTTACTTATTTATACCAATTTAACCTTATTATGAGTGTTATTATCTATTTTGGAGCCTCATATAAACAAAACAATATATAAAAAGAGATAAAATACAAAACAATGTTGAAAAACAAATATATCAGTGAGAAGAGTATACCAAAACACCTAGAAAATTATTGAAGACTAATTAAGAAGAATTATAAGATTAGAAAATCTAATAGTTTATTTTCGATTGATAAAGGCTCTATTTGTATGAAAAATTATAATCAAGGAGAAAGATTCAAAATAGGATATTTCAGGACTTAATTAAAATCTTCAAGGTTTGTTTTATATATTAAGCGTCTATTATGAGAGAATTGATTTATGAGGTCAATTTAGACTTGAATTGAAAGAAATTAAAGTTTGAGGGTTGGATTGCAATTTTTATTAGTTAACTTGGTCAAATCAGGAGTTTAATTGCATGAACATTAAAGTTTAATGGGAAATTAAGGACTTGATTGAAGAAATCTAAAATCAAGGACCAAATTAAATAAATTATAAGGTTATTGGTTAATTAAGAGTAAAAATGCATAAATTCAGAACAAGTTACCAAAATGAAAAGGGCAAACAACTTAAGGGGTGACAATTGAGTTCAATGAAGGTGAAATTGAAAGAAATTAAGAGTTTAAATGCAATTAGAAGAGATTAAAAGAATAGGGAATCAATTGAAAGTTTTAAAATCCCAAATTAATAACCTTAATGTTTCCTAGACAACACGTCGTTCATACAAGAAAAAGAGAGTCTATATGACAAGTCGTTCAATCTTTGATTTTGGAAGTTTTGGTTGATTAAATTATCAACTTCAAATGCGTGATATATAGCTACAAACCTTTAAATTGAGTAAGATTGGATCTAGATGAAAGTTATGCATCTTCTCTACCAACATATGGTAATTTCAAGTGATAATGATGTCATATTTGCTCCAACAATACCTTGAAAATGGTTCACTTGGTCAACTTTGGTAGTGAAACCACTAGGTAAAAAACACTATGCTTTTTATTTGTTCACACTCAAAGAATCTTCAAGGGTTTCCTATCAAGGGCATAAAAACACGTCCATCAAGATCAAAGGTCAAAAATGAATTAAAAACATCCTATTATCCTCAAAAAAATCCCTATAACTACATGCCCTCATGGATGTAAAATATAGGAGAATCAATTGCAAATAAAAGAAGCAAATAGTTATTTTAGGTATTTCTCCAACCTAAAGGCAGGCATTTATGGCCTGCTTCAGTTGTTTTATTTATTTATTTTGTTCTGCATTTATGTTTACAAGCATATTAGAGAGGTTTTAAATGCTTAACAATTGATGTTGTATTCATCTTTTTTGTTGTTGTGTTTTGCATTTATTGTTGTTATTTTGAAGTTTTTTTTCATGTTTGTGATATATAGAGTTATTCTTTTGAGTTTGTTTTTGATATATACAATTTATCTTAGTTTGTGTCTTTACTTAATTTATGCATGTTAATACAAGGGTGTTCATTCTTAGCATGTTTGGGCTTGTTCAAAAACATCAAATCAGTATGCATATAATGTTGTTGTTTGGATTTGTTACTTCAAGCTTGCTATTAATGTTTTAATTTTTTAATGTTTTTTCATTCAAATGTGTTTAAATATATTAGTGTGACCTATTGAGATGAAAAAAAAAATTAGGAGCCAATAAAGCCAACTTTAGAGGCTTGATAATGGTTGACATTTTAGGCATTCTTGATAACGCTTTTATGATTTGAACCAATTTTAATCCATTTCCTTGAAACTTTTTCATATGCATGATAATTATATAATTTATGGTTTATTTTCATCAATGACATGTTTTATTGGGTTCTAATTATAGTTTCTCCTTTTGGTTTCTAGGTATGTTCTTCCCAAAAACATTGTCTTAACTATGTGTTTAACACTTGAGATTATAGTCTATTAATTACATAAACTACAATAGACAAAGCTTTGACCCAAAACTTAGATGGAACAAAACACTAAGTAATAATGTTTGAACATCCAAAAGATGATGATTTTTGTGTTCTGGTATACCATTTTGTTGTGGTAGGTTAGGGCAAGAACATTACGAGAGAATTTTTTTAGGTCAAAAACTTATGAAATTCATGAGATGTATTCCCCACCAAATTCAGATCTCAATACTTTAATACCTTAAGAGAATTGAGTATTTACAAAGGTTTTAAAAACAAAGAAAACCCTAGACTTGGAATGTAGAAAATACAACTAAGTAAATCTACTACAATCACAATGAATGTCACAAAGTACTTATGGTGAGTATGAGAAATAATAGGTGTAATGCCCAAACATCAGTATGGACAATCTTAAAACTATGTTTAACACTACAAGAAGAAAGAGAATGAAGGATTTAGCTTTGGGAAGAAAAATGATTTTTTATTGCCCAACAAACTAGGATTCAATAGTGGTACAAGCCAGGGATACGACACTAAGAACGGGAAAGTGTAGTGGAAACAATCTCCCAATTCCCAATTAACATCTCCATAACCTGATTTTGCATTAAACAACCATCAGGAAAAAAATAGACATTACAGTTATTATCAACCAACTAACCAACCAAAATAAGACTGGTGGAAAGTCATGGTGACAAAAGAATATTGCTAAAGGATGAAGTAATATCACTAAGAGCAACAATAAGTAAATTACTTCCATTACCAATCTAAATATATGATTAACAATAATACGAACTCACATTTTGAAGCATATGAGAAGAACTAGTCATGATTTGAAGCATAAAAAACAAGAACTCAAGGTTGAGAGGATGCATTACCTTTACCTTGTAGCCCTAAGGCTGAAACAATCATTTGTTATGTCATATCAGCAGTAAGAACTGTTGTCCACCACCCATATGGGTGCTTGTAGATAAATTGATAATTAGTCCCTTTTGTTGATTGTCCGTCACTAGATTGCCAACGAAAACTTGAAAGGCATTGGCTTGATGCTCTTGAGGATGAGTAGGACATTCTTTGATGACATGCAATTGTTGTTTACAATAATTATACAATTGCTTTCTCCAATTGAGAGAAATATGTCTACATTCTTTTTAGCCATAACACTGCACTTTCCGTATATCTCTATTTTTACCTTACTCTTGAGTCACATAAGCAACTGTAACAACAAGAGAAACCAACTTAACTTAACGAAGACATTGCTCTTTACGAAGTAATTCTCCAAAGAAAACATCTATGGATGGAGGAGGGTCACGGTTAATCAAATTGGACTGAATGGCCTCATATTCAGATTGTAACTTCATAAATAAATGAGCTCTTTTACTTTGCTTTTGAACTTTTTGAACATCAGCGAGAGATGCAATAAGTACCATAACATAAATAATATTAGTAAACTTTACCCATAAATTTTGAAAATCAAATAATAAGTTTTGAATGAACAGATTACCATGAGAGTAACAAGCAATCTATTAAGGGTTTAATAAGTTTTTAAAATATTCCCACATGGATTCTACAGTTTTATATGGCCTCAAATTAAGGACAATGAAAGGATCAGTAGACCGTAACATCCATGTCATCACCCAAGCATTTTTTACATGTCACGAAGCTAACTTTGGAGGATTTGTAAGGGTTGGATCACTTCCATCTATAATTGAAACTGAAATTCTGAAGAGGAATAATTCTTATTAGCGAATAGAATGTTAAATGAATCATTGTTGCTTGTAGACATGATGAAATAATGTGTAAAATCCAAAGAAATAAAAATAAGGACTAAAAGGAAATAACAACTCTTTTGGGTCAAAATATAATTTTGAAAAACATCACTATATAACACTCTTTTCTCCTCCAAAGGAGGAACTACAAAAGAGTGAGTGAGGGAATGAACACCCAACAACCATAGAGTGGTGTTGCACCATTGGATTTGTCTAATTTTTGGATATGTTATACTCCTCACCTTATTTTACCATCTGGTTATTGGGATTTACAATATTGTAATTTGTTTGGTATATTGAGCTTTCAACACATTTTACAAAAATCAATTGTCTGCAAATAAGTTTTGTAAGGAGTTCTAAACATGGTTCTATAAGGTGTCTCAAATTTAATTTTGAATTGATGCCTTAATGTTGAATTTTAACTATGGTTTTTAGGCTTGAATTGGGGAAAATGCATTAATTATTCAAATTAAGTTAATTCATGTGCTCTATATCATTAAGGGTATGAAATTGGGATGATTCATCAAAGAAAATGTATTAATAATTGAGTTAGGAGTGGCTAGTTATATGAAGAGCAAAGGGGGAAAAAGAGGAAATTGTGGTTTTCCTTATGAAATTTCTTATAATAGGTTATTGTTCATGTGAATGTGTGTGAATTAAATGAAAATAGTATCAAGGGTATAGGGAACTCTTGGCTCCTTAAGGCCTTGCTTTTGGCCAATCATGCATCAAAGGGGAATGATTAATTTACATATTTAGTTTGATTACATGAGTTCAAATGTGTTAAAATGAGGAAAAATACATGTTGAAATAGCAAGGGTTAGGTTTAGAAGAATATTGTTCAGAAAATTAGTAAAATCGATATTTTTATTTATTTATTTTGATGTTAAGAGTGGAGATTGAAATAAATAGAGTCAATTAGATCTTCAAATATATTTTTGTCACAATCTTATAAGGTTTGTGATATGGCTAGGGGTTTAGATAAAAGAGGAAAGGTTGATGTTATGCAAATGGCAAGGTTGACAAATCTGGACAGATTTGCATCCTGTTTGCATCCTGAATTGTAGAGAGAATTCAAATAGGAGGACAAAAGAATTAGGATAAGATTCCTTCATATGAACTATATTTTTGGAAGTTAACTAAGGAAATTAGTCTTACTATATTTTTGGAAGTTAACTAAGGAAATTAGTCTTACTCAATTTGGAGTTATATAACTCAAGTTATGGGTCACCAACCGAGATTGGGTCATGATAGACCTTATAAGGTATTAAGTCTGATTTGTTGATGAGTAATTTTGGGTGTCATGGGGGCAGAATTGGGCTTCAATCCTTCAAGAAACTCGTATAATTATGTCTTAATTTTCCATATAGCCTAACCTCACGGAGTCCTAGAACTTTGGATATAGTTAAGAACTTGAGGAGAGGTCAGAAAGTGACCTCTGTTGACAGATTCAAAAAGTCACTGAAGTGATTCTCTACACACGTTAAGTGTGAAAATTGGATCATTTATCTCGGGTAACATGTTATATTACATCTTATCTTCTAAATGAAATGATTTATGTTCGAAATGGAAATGTATAATTATAACAATGTTCGAACAACAAATGACAATATTAATGGGTGAAATGAGAAAAAAAACATAAAATATAAAGAAAGAAATAATTCAAAGAAATACCTATATTGGTTGTTAATATGATGAAATGTATCATTGAATGAGGATAATTTATGAGACCTGCCTGTGATTATAGTAAAGACCACAAGCATGGTGCAACAGCAGTAGAGGAGCACGAGTAGAGCTTTTATTGATGGTAGGTGACCTGTACTTATGCTTCTAGTTAAATTCCATGAATTAGAATGTCATTGATGAGAAATGAAAATTAGAAATTTTTTGGATATTATATGGAAGAATAAAAGGTTGCGTAACAATTTTGGATAATATCCTAAATGTATGTGTTCAAGGTGAATGGTCTTTCATGTGAATTGTTAGGTGATGAAAGTATAGCTAACATAAAAAATATGAGAAGCATGATCCATGACATGAACTAGCCTACATTTAGTGTATGTTATGATCCCGGATAAGGTGATCAACATGCATTAACTAACATGTTAGTGTATGTTAGGATACCAGGTAAGCGGATCATCATGCATTGACAAGCATACACGTAGTGTATGTTCGAGTCTTAAGTAAGGGGATCGTCATGCATGAATGCCTATGGAGTGATGATGATACAAGTGAAATTGGTATCGACGATAAATAAGGCAAAATAATTGTGGTTGATTTTATGGAATCTTGAATGAAAGTTGAAAATGGAGGATGAAATAATTTTTAGCAGTTGAATGAGAAAAAGTTCTAATGGAAACAAAAATGCAAAAGTGAATAGAGTAGGAATACATGTTTCCTTTTAAATCATTGGATTTTTGTGTTCCTATACTTATTGTGATATTCATGTTTCAATAATATGTATTTTATTTCAGGATCATCGCATGCAAGACAAGAATAGATCCTAGTTTATGTTAACCTTTTTTTTGTTATTTAATTCTAGGTAGAATATCCTTGTATTTTGTAACATTAAAACATTTTTATGACTTATTTTGTATAATTACTGTTTAAACTTGAATAGTTGAACTTAACTCTGAAATTCATATAATCATATTCCATGTATGCGTGTTTATCTCATTTATTCCTCTATAAAAATAATTATTGTTCAATGTATGTTATAAAGATTGCTTTTATGATGATGATGATGTTTGTGGGAATGAGATCCAAGATGGTTGGGTCGTGAATGAGTTATGAGATGTGAAATATAATAGTGTAAACAAGTTCTATGTTGACAACTTGGGACCTCTAGGTATTGAGGAGATTACCAAAATTTTGGTAGGAATTTCAATAAAATTTTTTTATATATATATATATATATATATATATATTAAATAATATCTTTTTTTTTTAACTTGATAAGGAATACTAAATGTATTAGATGAAATTTTAGGGGTGTTACACAATGAATACTACACATATGGAATTATGTTAGCACCTAGAAAAACCAGAAAACCAAAGGTCCAAGAGTACTAAGAAAACAAATCACAATAGATCTGAAAATCAAAGAGTTGTTGAGTAGAAAGACAAATTATTCCGACAACAATCTTAAACAAGACAATCCAAGAGACCTAAATACCTAGGACTAAATACAAGAAAAGGCCAAGAGATCTAGATAATCAAATAGCAAAATAATTCAGAAACCTAGTGTTTATACCATGTCATTTTTCCTGAATGCCTCTTATTGTGAGTCCTTTTCATTTGATAGAATATTGTTCTATAATGCAAGCCTAATATTGTGACTAACATCTATAAGATATCCTTAAACATATGTTTTAATGTATGCTAATAATATCCTTGATTGTATGCTAGTAACAACTCCAATTTTCTATTCTTGATTGTTTGCTACTAATAACTTAAATTTGTCTCTATATATGGTAAGATATCTACAACACTTATTATCATATATAGCAATTATTTATTGTTAAGTAGATTGAAATTGGTTTTGGTTTGATTGTCTCTCAATGGAGATTTGTGTAAGCCCCGTGAAATAAATGTAAGTGCAAATTATAAACTAAATAAACAAATTTACATAAAATAAGAATTTAGAAATTTTGGATATAACATCCAAGCGAAATAGTTGAGATATCATAATTTTCAACTCGGAATTAATTGGGGTTAGTGTTAAATTAAAGGAATGAATTAAAAGAGTAATAAAATAGGTTGAGGGGGGGTGGAATTGAATTAAATGTAAAGATTATGATTTAAATTATAAGAAGAGAAGATGTGGGGTAAAAAGAAAACATTTAAAAGAAATGAGGGCCAAAGTGCAATAAAAGAAATTGAGGCGTATAAATACCCCTCTCTTTTCTCTTATGTCCAACAAATAAGGGGAAGAAAGGGAGGGGGATTTTGATATTTTTCTTACCCAATTGAAGAAGAATTTCAAAGTGAAAGTGAGATTAAGAGTTACGAAAACATTCAAACATCGAAAACCCAATGATTTGGAGTATTATTGGAAGAAGAAATTGGACGAAAAGGAGTATTGGGCTGATAGTAGCAAGAAGAGAAAGAGGGGAGGATGAGGTTATGATTTCACAATCTATTAGGATCTTAAATCTTTCTTGGTATGGTGTTTCTTATATGCATATAAAAGATTCTTGACTTTATGTTTAAATTGCATGATTTTTCTTTATGAGATTTGGGTTAAGGTTCTTGGAAATTTTTTGGGGGAATTGTGTGTAATTGATAAATGTGGCATGAAACAGGATGATATGAGAGCTAATTGACAACACAAATGGAAAGGAAAAGGGGAGCCCCTAGGAAAGGCCATTGAGGTCAGTAATTAGGAGAGAAAGATTATGTGTTTTACAAAATAATTATTGTATATGTTGTGTTGGATGTGAATGTTTATGTAATGAATGATTGAGCATGAAAAGAATAAGGAAAGTCTTGTTTTCCCAAGGTCAAGTTTTGCCAAATGTATATGATGCAGTGGTTAACAACTGAACAAATTCATCTCTTAACTTTTGGAGATAATTTGAGTGGCAAAACAAGGGAATTAAGATCGGTTTCCTTCATAGGAGTTGTAGTTATGGATGTGTACTATCCAAGTAAACTTGCTTCATTTAATTTGGAGTTTTATCACTCTAGTTAAGGGTCACCTAACGTGATTATACAGGACGGACTCTGCAGAGTAGCAGGTGTGTCACATCTATGATGCATTTCGTGAATGTTAGGGGCAAAATTGGGTTTTCTTCCTTACATAAGAGTTGTAACCCTGTATATTAGGTTTCCAATGAGATTAATTTTGTACAAAACGGAGCTCTATAACTCCCATTATAGTGAGAAATCAGGGCAGCGGTCGTTGTGGGAGGTTGCGAAAACAATGAAGTTAGACACATTAAAGGAAAAGAAACAAGTTATGTTCGAAAATGGGTGTTTATAATGATATTTTGATTGACAAAGTTATCAAAAAATGAAAGAATAGCAAATTTAAAGGCATATTGGATTGTTTCAGTGTGGTTTAATAAGATATCGGTGGTTGGAAATGATTTATGAGAATTTCTTGAAATTGCAGGAGGGACCACGAGTGTGGTGCAATAGTAGCAACAAGGGATCACAAGTAGAGCATCCATAGCAGGTAGGTGATTCATGCCTACGTTTCTGATTTAATTTTCATAGTGAAAATGTGTGAATTATGCTTAAAGCTTTAGTGGAAGTTTGAGAAGATATGATTTATCACTAAGAATATTTAAGGCATGTGTGCTAGGGAAGTTTGAAAATGTCATGAACAAAACATGATGGTGACTAACATACATTTAGTGTATGCTAGGATCCCGGATAAAAGGGATCACCAAAAATAGCTAACATACATTTTAGTATATGTTAGGATCCTGGATAAGGGGATCATCATGAATGACTGTCATACATTCAGTGTATATCAGGATCCCCATCCCTGGGATCCTGACTAATATACATATAAACACGGCCTAATATACATCGAGTGTATGTTAGAATCCCGGATAATGAGATTGTGGTGCAATGTTTAAATACACATTCATGTATGTTGAAATTTCAAAAAAATAAATAAATGGAATTAACTCACATCCTTAAAAATAAAATAAAATAAAATATATGTTACAGACTCGAGAAGGGGTCTTCTCTGATTTATTATGTCGATACGGAGATAAGGGTATCGACAATACTTAATATCGATAAGATGTAAGTGGGGAAGTTAGTTTGTGTTTCAAATAACTATGTTGATTATTTTAATTGTATATGATTGCATACCATGAGTTTCATAACTTTAATATTATTTTTTAAAATTTTCTTTATAAAATTATCTTGTATTTCTATTTCAGGTCCATCATTTTCACGTTAGGAGTAAACCTGTCGTTTCTTAGTTTTTTGTGTTTTTTGTATCCATTAGTATTTAATTTAAATTAAGTGTTGGTAAACAAATATGAATGATCACTATTTTTGGGGAAAGATTGGAATGTAAGAAAATTAACTCGTTTTGTCGTATTTTATTAAATATGACTGGATCTATATTAACTCTAGTATAAATTGTTGTTAATGTATGGTTTATTAATTGTGGTTGTGATGAAGATGATATTTATGATTTTATAGACCCAAGATGAATGGGTGAAGATTGAATTAAGGGTTATGTTATATGTCAAAAACTTGGGAGCCAATACAGGGGAGGTTTTGCCGAAATTTTGATAGAAATTTTAGTGAAACCTTATATATATATATATGTGTGTGTGTGTGTGTGTGTGTGCGTAAAACAAAATTATGTCTTCTTTTCTTGGCGAATGTGTATTAATAAGATTACTTTTTTGTCTCCCGAAGAAGAGGACGTTATAGTTTGCCTCTATTTACAACCTAATTATTATAATACATGGATGATTTTCTCTATTAAATCTTCAAAATCCCTAGAGAAACTAAATGAGGCGGGATTCATTCATCCGTCCAAAGCTCCTATTGGTTCTCTTGCTCTGTTTCAGAAAAAGGTTGATGACAATCTTTGGATGTATGTAGACTATCATGCACTAAATAAAGTGACGATCAAGAACAAGTATCTAGTGTCATTGGTGACTTGATGGATAGGCTGAATGGGGCTTTAGTTTTCTATAGGCTGGATTTGAGGTTCGGGTATTAGCAAGTTAGGATTGCCGAGGGGGATAAGCACAAAACATCTTGTGTTACGAGGTATGATTCCCAACCACATATATCCCTAACATTACTCTAGTAACTATATAAATTCCTAACATTACTCTACCAAGCACAGAAATCTTGTAAATATAAAATATCGTTATATATAAAATATTGCCTATTCTGACAATATTTATAACATATATTATATTATACAATCAAGGGTTTCAAAATCATATTCTTCTATTAAACATCTAATATAACTAGAAATCCTAGTCGACTCAACATGTATTTACTTTGTGAATGTAGTGGATAAAGCAAAATATACATTAGTGAGGCAACATAACAAATGATATTATTTGATCTCCCAATTCCTTAGATCAATACTAAGGTTAGGTTTTTTGAAATTTAGGATATAGTGTTGATATTTTAAATTGTAAGAGATTTAATTTGTAGGTAAGTTCATGTAGGTGTTTATGTTGCGTCACTGTTAAGGTTAACTATGAACGCAAACAGTATAATTTTAGTGAAAAGACTATAATTTTAAGGAATATGCCAATTATCATCTTGTTCGGGCATGACAAGGGGCCTTTAGATTAATTTGTGATAAGGATTCAAACTAGTGTTGTATTAGGGTCACCTCACATGTTACCTAACTTATACACTATAATGCTCTCTTTAAAATTGAATAATTGATCTTAACATAGAACTGGGGTCATTCTACTATTTATTTGGACAATAAAGCTTTCCCCTCTAATTTTCTAGGTATCCCAGACCATGTGTATTCTTCTTGTTGATTACTGAGTATCCAACCCTGTTTATCTCAGTTTTTCTATTTTTTTCCCCTACAACTTTTTTTCTCTCGTCCGTTGACTGTTCCTAATATACTTGTTGTTGTTTTGTGTTGAGGTTCTCTTTTATTTAGTTTTTTTCTTACAAGTTTGACATTAGCTCTTTGTTATCCATATGATGTGGTAGGGTTAACTTTGTTTTTAGTTGTTGCAACAGGTATAGAGACTGGGTTTTCCTCCCATTTTCATCGTTCCTGGCTTTGTGAATTCATGCAATTCTTCATGTCTATTGTTGTTTGTTATTGATTTCAATTGTCCAGACCAGTTTTTTGGAATGAAAGAGTTCAAGGTTACAACTTCCAATTCGGTGCATTTCGTGTTTTAGGTTTGAATGGAATGTTTCTCTCTATTATTGAGTTTATTGTTATTTAACTAGTTTTATTGGTTGTTATTGTTTCAATTCATTTTTTGGGGTTTAATTTTGACTTCTTATATGTTTTCTTAAATGACCGCATGGTATTATTGTTAGGAGGCTATGCTTTTGTAATGTGGACAATTGTCAAGTTATTCTAAGATAGTGGGTGATTTGGTTGAACTGTGAGGTTATTTTTTCCTGGTAAGTTTTGTTAATTTAACCCATTTCTTACCTTGCTTTCTTTTGTTTCACTATCTTTTATGCCATGTGCTTCACACTTTTTCTTTGCCTACTTACTTTGTCAATTTGTGCATTGTTGCCTTGCTTTTTTCTTTGTGTTTTACTTTCACAGAGACAAGGACCTTATGCGTTGCTTTGGTGTAAATATGAACAAAATTGATTGGGTAAATAATGAACTTCAATGTTTTATAGGCTTTGCAATTTTTAATCAACAATGCAAAATATTATGTTAATTTTACCTCTTTGTTTTTAATATATACTTTGTAATTGTTAGTCACCAATGCAAAATTTTGTGTTAAATTTTACCTTTTGTATTAGATGGAAAAAGGTTTAGATAAATAGACAACAAGTGGTTGGTGATTTAAGTAGCAAGTTTTTTTTTTTTTTTTGTCTTTTAATTCCCAATTAAGTTTCTTTTTTCTTTAATTTTCCTTATCTTCCTTTTAATCATTAGTCCTTCAATAATTTCATTTTCTTCTACCTTTTCACACTTTTGATTATGTTGATGCCTTTTCTTATATCTTGTTGTTAACACATCATTTGGTGAGACTTTTTTTATTGTTATTTTGTTTGTTGCTTTTGCTTTTCTTTCATCTTCCTAAGTTTTATTGTTCTCCTTTGCAACTCCTCGTTATATTTTTGTTTTACCCTTTATATGATTTCCTTTTTATTGACCAACCGACAATCTCATGAAATCTCAATAAGATCACAAACAATTGAACTAGTTTTACCACATTTACAAATTCTTCAGGTTCTTCTTGTTGCTCACAGAAAATCATTGGATGAACATGAAAGACACGAGGGACAAAACATGAGAGATTCTATAAAGATTTAAAGCTGATTTTAGGGAAATTAGTCATTTCATGGCATGGATATTACATCTCTCATTCTTCACTCTCCCACCTTATTTCCACACTATGCTGCGGGTGGGATAAAAAACTTTGTTGGATTTGAGTTTCAACATCTCTGTAGTCTTGTAACGATAAAAGCTACATGGAAATCATCATTCGCCATAGTTTTGATTCATATATATTTGATTTGGTTCCATACCCGAACCACCTGGCAATATCACTTCAAACCAAACTAAAGCTACAAAACAAATTGAACAAGGAATATCCCACCTAAGGAGAGAAGACTTTGATTAATGAGATTATCAAAATGTAAATTTATATGCAGCACGTCTAATGCTTATATATAAAAGCTAATGAATCCATTTGTAATGCCCGCGCTATAGTTTCTACACTCCATACAATTCCAGCATCTCTCCAGCTACTTTCATCCCCTTGTCATTGGCTTGCAGTCTTTCTCAAACTGGCCTGAAGTAACACATGCTTATTTTTGCATCATCTAAGAGACAATAATGTTTTATCAAAGAATTAGCATCGGCAATGAATAACCAAGGTTGAAGTGGGTGGAATTTGCAATCCAATACTTTTACAGAACATTCTAGAATCAATTACAACCGTGTCAATTTCCTTTTGACAATTCATGTTGAAGGCTTCATTAGACCATTATGTAAATGCAGTAGTAGCACATAAATGTTATGACAAATGCTACAAACAACAAACAAAAGATTTAACCACAAAGTGATCCCCTACCATGACTTCTGGCAATGTCTAATGTGCGGTCGTGCCCCTGCATTTGATTTCTCAAGAGTCTTTTATGTCGGCTTTGTGGCATTACACGAGATATCCAAACAAAGCCTTAGCAAGTTGCATCGAAAATCCAAAATAGCAGTAGCCTTAATTCAGCTATTTGGCAGCATTGCCGTTTCAACTCATGCTATCTACCTGGCTATATTTCTTTCCAAAGGTAGGATTTAACTAGTTCACAGCACCTCACAACAGTCACTGAATGATCCCTGCACCAAGTTTCAACTGAGTCAAGTGCTCCTGCACCTAGTTTCAACTAAGTCAAGTGCTAAACTGTACCAAGAGGACCAGAGAGATGGGATATGGTCCTATATTGAAACTAATGCACGGTTCATTCACACTCAATAGTAGTATCGCACACACTAATAAATCCCCACCAGTTGATCGCTGACTTATCAAACAAAACATCTAGAAATCTAATCTAGCTGACAACTATGACAGCCTAAAATGTAGCAAACCAAAAACATAAGAACCTTAACTAGATCAAAGAGGGAGAGAAAAATATTGGCTACAATGACATGATATATAAAACATTACTATATGTTTTATTCTTCTTATTATTGCTCTGAAACACACATTGATTGAAATTTTGACATTTACTATATAGCAACACAGGCAAGATGTATTGAAGCACAATATGTATTAAGTTACAAACACAGTAGTTTAGTGTATTCAATATTCTCCACCCTGATATCACTGTGCGGCTCGTGGCTGATCAGCTGGCCGTGGAACGCACTGCCATCCAGTACAGTGCTGGAGAACCTGTTTAAGGCTATCTGTAGGGGGTTCTACTGTCCATGTGGGGTAATATTCACTGGGATGAAACATACAGTATTCACCATCGTTAGTCACTAACCCTGCTTGAGTCCCCGTAACAAATAAGTCTCCTTCAGACATTATGCAGCCACTCTTTGCTTTCTCCTTGTCAGCTGCCTAAACACCATCACAATAGCCAATGATTTAAGCTCGGAATCAAAATGATAATTACAGTCATTTAAACAACACGCTAATCACAGGAAATTCATCCATAATCTTCATTAAAGAGCACAAAATTCAAAGTAAAACTAAATCTCACATAATAAATGTATGCCATAAAAAGCGCATATATTTCTCACTAATTGAAAAACAAACTCAAAGTTGTTAAATTGCAAGGAGCAAATCAAACTCAAAGTTGTTAAATCGCAAGGTGCAAATATCCTCACATTTTATTTCCATGTCAAGTATTCAATGTGTTTACACAAATCATTGATAAATTAGTTCTGTTAGTTATTCCAATGACAACTCTGCTCTTTCTTTCCACTGAGGTGACCTTATGTAGAGTTTCGGCTCTCTATCTGTCTCCCAGTTTTTATAATTGTTTATTTGTATGAAATTGTTTTACAGCCACAAAGGAAGCTCACCATTTGGGTTCACTTCCTGGGTTAAATAATGGTTAGGGAGGCATATGGTGATATTGCTTGATTTTAGCACCTAGAATGATTAATAGAGAAAAGAGGAATGCATAAACTGTTGAGTGATAGTAGATGCCTTACTCTACAACATCAATACAAAGTGGACAACCAAGCTCTTGTTTGACGATGAAGAATGGGAATTTATGTGCCTCAATAGATATAAGATTCCCGAGCATAAAAACCACAAACTAACACTATGAAGACATGGCCACCTAACATGTCAACCTTCCAACTAGCAAAATATTTGATTGCTGAAATCTAGAACCAAAAGCATATTTCAGTGCAAGGGATGCAGATTTGAAGTTTGAATTTCGTCACTGCAAAATTCAATGTACTATACATTTAAGTTGGTGAGTTTGCTCGGCATATGGTATTGCTTTAATAATTTGTAGTTTACCAGTAGGACAAAGAGCTTTGAGAGCGAATTGTTAGCCAAACAAATTCAAACACAAGTGAGAATTATTTGTCAGGAAGTCAAGGTGGATTCAGTAGAAAAGCAAGGTGGGACAGAGGCAGGGTGGTCAGCGGTCTACCAATCAGTTTAGCACACATTATGAGTAAATTGAGACCCTAGAATACTAAATTCAATTGCAAATATGAACAGGAACCAGGTTCAATCTAACTGAAAGCAGGATCATCCAACCCAGTCCTTCAAGCCCATAGGAAAAAAACTATTATACAATAAGATATTAAGGTGCAAGTCTGGAAAAAAGCACAAGAAAGAAGGGCATGAATTTTGCAACAAGAAATACGATATGTACTCACCTTCTCAGAAAGGTACTTAAATGCAATCTTCTTCTGCCCTGCTTCATATATGTTGCATTGGGAGTAGATCTGACATCAAAAGATAAGAAGCAATATATATTTAAGCAAATAAAACCAGAATATGGTTACACTCAAAGAATCGCGAAATGTAGTAGTGGTATCACCTGTGACTCTACACTGGCACAAACAGCATAAATGCCCCAATTTCTGATATAGTTATTGTATAAATGTACTTTTCCAAATCTAACTCGAGGATGGCGCTGTCTTGTTCCATCAAAAAAGCAATGATGAATGGTTACTCGAATACATCTGTCACCAACATGAGTAGGATCTGCTCCAATGAGCATTGTTTTGTCATGTTGTGCAAAGTGACACCTGTAGATAATAGTTAAACCCATCAAATAAAATAGCACGCAAAAACAAATAGTGCTTCCCACAAGCTAGGGACATCTCACCTAGAAATAGTAATATCTGTGCTTTCTCGTGTGATATCTATCAACCCATCATCATAATCACGAAGGCTACAACGGTCTATCCATATGTGCTTTGAATTGGGCTTTATCTGAATGCCATCAACATCAGGTCCTCTACCACCTTCAAACTCTAGATTGCATATAATAACATGTTCACATTCCTTCAGCCTCAAACCCTTGCCTGTAAGTTTTATTCTTTGGCCCCGACCATCAATGGTTTTATAAGACGAAACATTCAAGTAAGATCCAAGCTGAATAGTACCTGACACTTCAAAGACAATCCAAAGTGGCTCTTTTTTACGACATGCATCCCTAAGTGATCCAGGCCCATCATCTGTAATCAAATGAAAATCAACAATGACCTTAAGATGCGCACCAAAAATAGTCTAGAAGGGCAGTTCCACCATCAACACCAGAGAAAATGATCAGAATAAGGCAATTGATTTGCAACAAATGCAATGTATTAGTTTCAGAAATTGAAGGTGCGGCAAGCCAATAAAATTATAAGGTGCGGCAAGCCAATAAAACCAGTGCCAGGCTGTCAGCAACCCAAAGAACAGCAGTTCACAACCACAAACACAGTTTCATGCCCAAATCATGACGCCTCCTTATCAAAATTCAATCAATAGCACTAGGTATATTTAAAATCTCGAAAATGTTGAACATGTTAAAATCAAAGTCATAAATTCTAAATTATAACCATTCATTCCGAACATTTCCTGTTAAAGGAGAACCAACCTCTAAAATTATCAGTGACAAAACACAGCACAATCTAGTAAATTATATTAAGTAACACAACTACTAGATTGTGTTTTAGTAACACAACCTAATGCAACAATTTTATCATACGCATCTTGAATCATACGCCCAAAGTAATCAGAAACAGCATTTTTACAGAAAACCTTAAAACAATTCACATCACATGGTGCGCAATGTTGGAGAAAGTGATTCTCTTTTTTTCTCTCCAAGAAAGTATTGCAAAGTGACTCAGCCCATTGTCTACAATTAAACGAACAACAGCAATAAAGTTAAGGCGAGTATCAAATGTTGTCAACATGATGTTGCACCATCCACAACAGATTAAATGAATAAAAAAGGCCATTGATTAGCTACAAATTATAACCATTGTTTTTGGAAATTGATTTCAAGGCATGTCAAGGAAATCACTAAAGCAGCATTGGCAACCGGAAACAGCAAGAACAGAAAATGGATACAAAACGTTTCGAAAAGCTTTTTTTATTTTCCGATTTCATGACCATAACCACAGTTGACACCCAAAAACTTTGGTGTCCATTGTCAAAACTCAAAATTTAGCCAATAAGACAGGGTTTCGCTAAATACTAAAAGATGTAAATGCATTCAATGCTCAATCCAGCCATTGAGTTTTAAATGAATTAAAAATTTGTATGAAAACACAAACTAATTTACCTGCTAAGGAACTGACGAAATAAATGGGGCCATGGAGGCCACCAGTAGCAGAGCGGCCGAAGCCCTCGGCTTGGGCAGCAAGAGCACGTAAGGCAGAGTCGACATGGGGGTAAGGCAAAACGTTATCGGGGAAAGGGACGTTTCCGTTGTCACGGAACTTGCGGTGATGTCCATGACCATGGGAGTTTCCCATTTGTTTGTTTTAAATGACAGACAGTCAGGCAGCTACTTTCTGTTACTCTGGCTTCGGATTGATTGATCCATTAATCCTCGCAGCAGAAGCAAACCGACAGAGAGATGAAGAGGGAGGGGGAGAGAGAGAGAGATGTGTTCATAACGCTGCTGTTTATCAATGCCCGAGAAATATTTTACGAGACAAAGTGGAACGTTTTGTTGGCGGTGGGCCAGAAGTACAGGGAGAGGCCTTTTGATCATAGTAGTGAATACCGTTCCGGTCGTCGTTCTGGTTTTTCGATTGGAACGGAACGTTCCGGTTTCTGAGCGTTCCGGCGTGCCGTTTCGGTGTCGTACTGTTCATATATAATTAATTATATATATATGAAAAAAAATAAAATATTAATTTAACAAGCATAATTAAAATTTGAATTCTTTTTTATTTAAAATATTTTAGTGTTTTTAAATTATTTTGATGTATAGATGTCAAAAATAATTTTTAAAAAATTAAAAAAATAGATTTTGAACCCGGAACGGCATGCCCGGAACGGAACCGAGGCGTTCCGGCCGGAATTTGGCCGGAATTTCCGGATCGGACCGGAATTAAAACCGAGACGAAAACGACGCCGTTTTGTCTCGGTTTGTTGAACGGAACGGAACGTTCCGGCCATTCCGGCCGGAACGGAACGGAATTAACTACTATGCTTTTGATATTTATCTGTTTCGACGTTTCGGTCGGTAATTGATTTTTTCAATTGTAACGATTTCGACTATTTTTGAGGTTGTAATATTTATATATATATAATTAAATATTTTTTTTTAAAATAATTTAAATATAAAAATAAAATTATTTATAATTGTACAATTCAATCTAAAAAAGACATAATAAAATGATATTTTTGAGCAAAATTATGAACATGTATAATATTATAAGAATATCATCATTAATTTCGCAAGATCATTATATTATTTGATTGGTCTGAAATTTTAACATAATATATATAAATATGTTAAAATTGATAAAATTATTTATAAGATTTATACAATTCATCATACTTTACTACTGGGTTATTGATTAATCTATAATCAACACATATTCTTCAAGAACTATCCCATAAAGACAAAAGAGTAAAGGGATCAAAACTAAATCAAAAAATAAAAAAAATAAAAATAAAAATAAAAAGCAAGAAATTACGAGACAAAAAAACATTATCGATGTGACGGATCGCCGACTAATGGCTCGTGTGTGTATATATATATTTACCAAGGAGTACATTCACCAAACAATCTTCTAAGATTGATGCCATCATTTTTTGTTCTTTTTTGACAGAGCTAATTTATAAAATGCAGGAATTATAATCTAGAATTTCTTCTAAAAGCAATCATGATTGAGATGAGACACTTAAATGAAGTGATTAATTACTGATAGAGTTGGAGACTTGTGTCAAAAAAGAGTTTTTCCTCCATGCGATTGATCCATGCTGTTTATTTCTAAGAGCCTGTTTTGTTAGTGTAAGGTATATTGTAAGCATACGTGTGAGTATGCATATCTAAGGAATATCTCTTAAGTATAAATAAGAGCCATGGGTACTCGTATGTGTAAGCTGAAAACCAGCAATAACAAACATTTTTTGAAATTTCTATTTTCCCTCCAAAACACTGTCTTCTTCCTTGCTTGATTCTTCAATCCTCTGTGAAATTACTTCACACATTTATCAATCTTAACATTGTATCAGAGTTGTAAATGCTCACGCAAAGAAATTGATCCAAATTTTTGCTTCCAAAATTAGTTTTTCTTCTTCGCTGATATACACAAATTCATTTTTCAGAATTTGTGTGATTTCTTTTCCATCATCTCGGTCTGAGCTGCTGAATAACCCATACAAAGGTTCTGTGCAATACTCAACCAAATAAAATGGTCACAGCAGCCCAACTCCAAATCCTCCAATCTCCAATTACAGCCCTTATTTCTATTGTTTCCACCTCCGTGAATGTAAAGCTTGATGACACAAATTACTTAAACTGGCATTTTCAAATGCAATTGCTACTGGAAAGCTATGGCATCTATCTTTGTCCTTCATCTGCGTCCTCTGCTTCAGCTGAAGAATGTGGTACGAATTTTTCTAATTCATCCTCTCTTGTTGATTGTGATGAAATTCTGGTATGGAAGATGCATGATAGAGCAATCATGCAACTGGTTACTGTCACTTTGTCTCTCATTGCTATGTCATGTGCAATTGGAAGTACTAGCTCTCGTGATTTATGGATTAGGCTGAAAGAACAATTCTCATCAGTATCTAAGACTGGCATTTTTCAATTGAAATCTGATTTATAGAATATAGAGAAAGGAACTAATTCAATAAGCCAATACCTTATGAAAATCAAAGAAACTAGGGATTACTTAAGTGCTGCTGGTGTGTATTTTGGTGATGAAGATATTGTGATATTAGCTTTGAATGGTTTGCCTTCTGAATACAATACGTTCAGATGTGTTGTGTGAGGCAGAGAGAATGTTATTTCCTTAAAAGATTTTAGGTCTCAATTGCTAGTTGAGGAAAAGATTGTAGAGACTATCAATACTGATTCGTCCTCATTCCTTACTGTCATGCACACCACAATTCCAAAATCTGTTAATCCCTCTGGTTCATATGTTCAAATGCCTCAAAGAACCAATACATACAACAATTTTGGCAGTGGTGGGTATAGATCATTTAATAGACCTAGGGGAAGGGGGAGATTTCAATCAGGTTTGAGGAATTACTCAAAACCTCAATCACGTGATTCACCATCAATGAATTCTGGTGTGTCTAACCCAACCTCCTCTCCTTATTTTAACTCAAATATGCCTCATGTGCCTGTCTATCAGCTGTGTCACCTTGAAGGTCACACAGCCCCTATGTGTGGGAATAAGAGAGATGATCGAATTCAGTGTAATATTTGTGGAAGGACTAATCATACATCATGGTTTTACTACTATAATAGTAGTGGTCCAAACTCTATGGGATTAGCCCAATATGCATTGTCTCAGTCTCAGCCCTCACACACCCAGAATTTCCAAGGTATGCAGTCTGGGATGAACAATTTTAGTGGTTCAGTACCGTATTCATCTCCTCAGACTCAATCTCCACAACAACAGCTACATCAGGCTATGTATTCTGAAGGGCCAAACTTCAGTGGTTCAGTTTCGTATGCATCTCCCCATCAACAGACAATGCAAGCAATGAATACTGTCCTACCTTCATCTCTGTCTCAACCTTCATCTTCAGTTTGGCTTGCAAATTCTGGGGCTACAAATCATATGTCTGCTGACTTGTCAAACTTGTCCTTGATTGCTCCCTACCCTGCTAATGACAGAGTTCAAACTGCCAATGGTAAGGTTTGCTGGTATCTCATGTTGGAACTTCTATTATTCCTACAAGCCATGCCTCCATTAAACTGAAATCAGTTTTATATGTTCCCCAACTTACACAAAATTTGTTATCAGTGCATCGCTTGTGTTTGGATAACAACTATAGACTAATCTTTGATGCATTTTCTTTTTGGATTCAGGACAGGGCCACGGGGAGGATCATTTACACAGGACAGTGCAGTAATGGACTTTATCCTCTGCCCTTTGTTTCTCATTCTAGTCCAGCATATCTCAATCTTCAGCCTCAATGTCATCTTGGTCAGTTAGTCTTCTCCTGTACTTGGCACATCAGATTAGGCCACCCTACAAATAGCTTTCAACCAGAAGCCATATCTGTGGTTCAAAACATTCCTGCTATGAATGTTCATTCCATGAAGACTCGCAGCAAGTGTGGCATTGTTAAGAAAAAGGTTTGTTTCTTGGCTACATCTTCATCTGCTATTGATTTGTCAACCATTGAGCCTTCCACATACAAATCTGCTATGTCTCATCCCGTGTGGCTGGATGCCATGAAGGAAGAACTGTTAGCCCTTCAAACACAGGGCACTTGGAGTCTAGTGTCCCTTCCTGCTCATAAAAACTTAGTGGGCTGCAAGTGGATTTTTAAGATCAAGAGACATGCTGATGGATCTATTGCTCGACACAAGACTAGGTTAGTTGCTCAAGGTTTTAGTCAAGAACCTGGGTTGGATTATGGGGAAACCTTCAGCCCTGTGGTTAAGCCAACAACTGTCAGGCTTGTCCTAGCCCTTGCTACCCAGTTTGAATGGCCATTAAGGCAACTTGACGTTAAAAATGCATTTTTGCATGGTTCTCTTCAGGAAGAGGTGTTCATGGCTTAACCTCCTGGGTTTTCTGATTCCACTCATCCTCATCTAGTCTGCAAGTTACACAAGTCTCTCTATGGTCTCAAGCAGGCCCCTAGGGCTTGGAACGACAGGTTTACAACTTTTTTACCTTCTCTGGGTTTTGCATCCACATATTCTGATTCTTCATTGTTTGTCAAAAATGTTGAGGCTGGTATAATCATCTTGCTAGTCTATGTGGACGATATTATAGTCACAGGAAGTAACATTGTTGAAATTCAGGCTATTATTAAGTCACTTGCTTCTGAATTTGAGATTAAAGACTTGGGGGAGCTTCATTTTTTGTTGGGGGTTCAGGTTTCTCATTCATCTGCTGGTTTGGTTTTGTCTCAGTCAAAATATATACAAGATCTTCTTATTAAGACTGATATGCTTGCTGCCAAATCATGTGCCACTCCTTGTCTTCCTTACCAGCGATTGTTGAAGGATGATGGCATGCCCTTTGATGATCCCACCTTATATCGCAGCATTGTAGGAGCCTTATAGTATCTTACATTTACAAGACCTGACATTGCTTTTTCTGTCCATCAAGTATGCCAGTTTATGCAAAAACCCATGCAGATTCATTTTGTTGCTGTGAAAAGAATCCTTCGATACCTTAAAGGCACTTTGCAGTCTGGGATTCATTACACCAAAGGCTCCTTAGATCTCTTGGCTTACAGTGATGCAGATTGGGCTGGGAACCCTAATGATCGAAGGTCCACTACAGGTTTAATTGTGTTCCTTGGTTCCAATCCAGTTTCATGGACTTCCAAGAAGCAGCAGACAGTTTCTAGATCATCGATAGAGGATGAGTACAGGCATTGTCTACCACTTCAGCAGAGCTTGATTGGGTACAACAATTGTTGCAATTTCTAGGAATCAAATTATCACAACCACCTGTTCTTTTCTGTGATAACCTCTCAGCCATTGCATTGTCATTCAATCCAATTCAACATTAAAGGACTAAGCACATTGAGGTGGATGTCCATTTTGTTCGAGAAAGAGTGTCCAACAATCAACTCATTATGCAATTTGTTTCCTCTCAGGAGCAGGCTGCAACATATTGACGAAGGGGTTAAGTTCACCACTGTTTCACACTCATTGTAACAATCTCAGGCTTGGTTTATGCAAGTCTGTGATTGCGGGGGAATGTTAGTGTAAGGTATATTGTATGCATACGTGTGAGTATGCATACCTAAGGAATATCTCTTAAGTATAAATAAGAGTCATGGGTACTGTGTGTGTAAGCTGAAAACCAACAATAACAAACAGTTTTCGAAATTTCTATTTTCCCTCCAAAACACTGTCTTCTTCCTTGCTTGATTCTTTAATCCTCTATGAAATTACTTCACACATTTATCAATCTTAACAGTTACAGCGACGACGTTCATAGGGGGATGGGGATGCAGTTGCGGCAAAGAAAGCAGGAAAAGCAGTGTCAACACAGGTCAGAAGGATAATCAAGACACGCATGTTGAATCTGGACAATTTCAATTACAACACGATTGCCGTTAGTGCCGATGACATTGAAGGTGACACCGCCAATGACAATATTGATGACCTTGAAGGTGACAATGCCGATGATAGCGATGACGATGGTGCCGATGACCTTGCTGATGACGATGTCGATTGCGAGAATAATGACTGTGATGATGACTAATATATTTTACGATTCGTGCCATATGTATTTGCCATGTTTATTATGCAACAAACTATGTTTTGTGATTTATTTTATTGTATACTATTTTCTTTTTATTTCAAGTGACTCAGAATAATTTATTGATACGTGTAATCTTCTTGTTTTTTTTTCCAATACAACTACCAAACTTTTTATTTTAAACTTTGAAAAAAAATGTTTCATAGAGACTGAGACAAATTTATAAAATATTGAGATTCTTAATTAATTCTAGTTTTTGCTGAATTAGTTAGTTAATTATAAATTTAATTGGATTATGATAGTTAAAGGTTATATTTTTTTTTATATAAATATAAAGGCAAATGCAATTATAATTTTAATAAGAGTTTGATACTTGGAAGTTCAAATACTAGTGCGTTTGCAATAATTTTCAATAAATTGGTATAGAATCTTAGGTTTGCCAATAAGTTTGAACCCTATACATTAAAACACCATAAAAAATTTAAAATATTGTTACAAGTTATAAAAACAATGTTTAAAGTTCATATTGTCAATAATAATTACTGATTATAATGGGAGTGTCAGATATGTTTATTTAAAACTATAGCACCATGAAGATCAAAACTACCAGAAAATCCAGAAATTAACCCAATATTAATGAAATTTAATTTTTAATTGGTCATTAAATTTTAATATTTTTCAATTTCACCCCTGATTTAACCAATTAAATCCTTAAGGCTTAATGTCTTTTAAAAAGTAGTGATTGACTATGAATTTCTTTAATTTAGCTCTTAATTGACCTCCAAACTTTCAATTTCTTGTAATTTTATTCTTGATTTCAATCAATTAACTTGATAAAAATTAAATTTAATCTTCAAAAATTCAAATCTTCTCAATTAAGATAAAATTAGGCTCTCAAAATTAATTTTTCAATAATTAGGTTCTTAACAAAATTAATTTGACCCATTTAAAGCATAAATAAATCCTTATATCTAATTAAATACAAATTAATTCTTAAACATAATTCAACTTTAATTTGGCTCATGATTAAATCAAATTGGCCTATTAAAAACCTAATTATGAACTTAAGCTTAATTTTTATTCAGATTTGTCTAATAATTATATATTTTGACCATGAATCTTGGGCATAACAAGGTAAAAATCAGGCTTTCAAACTAATCTAAAATTTTCAGTTTGATTTTTTTCATCATATCATTCTTTTTTAATTTTACTTTATATTTGTAAAAAAATTTATGAATTTTGGAAATAACCCAAAAGTAGATGATGGTATTTATAAAAAAAAGAAAAGAAAGGAAAACTATGTCAAAATAACAATAAACATATAAGAAAACATCAATTTCGTCGTAAATCAATATACTTGTTCTCAATTACATTACCAATCTATAGATTTTATAAACTTAATTAATATAAAATTTCTCAATTGTATAGTCTAATCAAGTTTCCTTTAATAGTTAAATCTTATACGCATAATCTATACAAATTAATTTACAGAGATTATTATTATTCAAGGTAGGGTCAAACATCAAAAGCACAAAAGCAAACAACAACTTCGAGTGGAAGTAGACTCATGAAGACTTCCTTTAATAGGATCATTTGTCACTGCCACTTTACTTTTGTTTTAAGATTCCTCTGCAACCCAAAACACAAACACGGGAAGGAAGACACTTCGAGAGTTGCTGTTATTGTGGTTGAGTTAGATCGTTAATGAAAATGGAGGAGGGCATGCAGCTGATTGATGAAAATGGCAAGTTCAACGTGGATGGACTCCAAGACTTCGTGACAGCCACCGAGCTCGCACAGTCCGGTCTCTCCTATGCTATTGTTGCCATCATTGGCTCACAAAGTAGCGGTAAACATGTGTTCGACTTCTTAACTTCATGTTCATTTATTAATCTTTTCTTAATAGTCATGGATTTTAACGAAGCTGGTAGTGATAGCTTTTTACTTCATTAATTTTGAGCAGGGAAAAGCACCCTTCTGAATCAGACCTTCCATACCAAATTCAAGGAGATGGATGCATACAATGGAAGGTTTGATTTGATTTTAGTTGACAATTTGCATATTTTACTGTTCTTGTTGCTTTGTATACATGAGAGAGGAAGATAATGTAATTATATATTTCAGAAGCCAAACAACCAAAGGCATTTGGATTGCAAAGTGTAGTGATATTGACCCTTTTACAATTGTCATGGATTTCGAGGGAACCGACAGCAATCAAAGAGGCGAGGTAACTCTTAGAGCTTTCTATTACTTCAGCGTTGCTTTGTTAATTGAGGGGGGGTTTTATGGTTATATTGTATTCTTTTATACTTCTGTGACACAGAAACCTTTCCCATTTCCAAAATTTTGTCGAAAGTCGTTGATTACTGAATGGTTTCAATATTTTTGGTTGCATTACTTTATGGTTTCAATCTGCGAATGTGATGCTTAATATATTTTTTGTAAGTTTGGCACTGCTTGTAATCTGGAATGTGTACTTTTTTTCAGGATGACGCAGCCTTTGAGAGACAAAGCACTCTATTTGCCTTGGAAATCGCTGACGTTGTATTGATAAACATGTGAGTTTTGTTTGTTCATCATTATAATGCTGGGAAGTTTGATAAATGTCCACAACTGGGTATGATTCTGTCTAGCCAAAAAATAAAAAACTCTTGATGCAGGTGGTGCAAGGACATTGGTCTGGAACATGCAGCCAGCAGACCCCTTTTAAAAACTGTTTTCCAGGTACTTCGCATTTGAAAGCAACCTGCATTAACTTAAGTGAGCTGTAATCAAGTAACCGAACCAATTCTTCAAATAGTCAAGTTTGGATTGTCTCATGTTTAATTGCATTTGATTGGTGAACTGTGTCTTATTTTTTTTTAACCTTAGATAAGCCAGTTTGTAATGACTATATTTGGAAAAATATATATCTACCAATCTCTCATCATGCATAGAATATAATTAAGGAGCTTTCAGTCCCATATTCACAACTAACTTAACCCATTTTATCAAAACTGTTTAGCATAATTTGATGCTGATATGTAATAATCTATATATTATTTCTTGTATTCAGGTCATTAAACGTTCATCCAAGCAACCCAAAAAAACACTACTGTTTGTTATACGTGATCACACAAAGGTATGGACTTGTTTCTTGCGCTCCATTCTTTGAATGCATCTTCAACGCTGAACCTCTGTCCCTTTTCTGATTGTCTATGCAGACTCCACTTGAACGATTGAAGAAATTTATCTTTGGCCTGGGTTCTTCTAGAGTGTGCTGCTGCGTGGTTTCTAGAATTGATGTCTCGAATGATTTGTAGCTTTGCATATGCTTACCAAATAATTGGAATTCTATAATTCAAAATCACTGGCTTTTGCATGAAGCGACCGAACAGCAGCATGTTCCTGTATTAGAGCTGAATTACAAAAACAATTGAGAGTTATGTTACTTTGAAAGCTTGGTGCCTATGGTTTCTCTCTCTTACTCTCTATTTTCTTCATCCTGCTAGGCACACTGGTAACAAATTAATTCCAAATCTGCATATATGTCAAGCCCTGAACCTAATTCTCCATCCCAAGCTTACCAAAAATAGGATTGGAGCAAACATTCTTAAATACCCTGCATCAATGCATTCAAGTCTCCTAAATACCCTGCATCAATATGTCCTGTGATAAGATAATCCCATGAATCTGTGCATGTGGGAGCAATTAGGACAGCAATATCAATCGAGAAATCCAGTATCTGTAATTCATAACTCAATTTTGCTGATAGCATTTATACTTGCAGGTTGCTCAACTGAGGCAGCAGTTTGTCCATTCCACTTGTCCAGGAGGTCTTGTTGGTGATAGGAAGAA
>CM055441.1:6604244-6706164 GCA_029228465.1 Salix viminalis | reverse complement strand
CTAAATAATAATTTGACAATAAATACACGAATGGACACTAAAAACTAATGGATATTATATAATATTTAGATTTATTATTAAATAAGTAATATATAAGATATAAATATATTAAAAACAAAATAGGTGGATATTCATTTCTATCCCTACAACATCGGTCTCCTCTCCTCTCCTCTCCTTTCTTTTTTCAACTATTTTATTTTTCCTCTCTAAGATAGGAATATTATATGTGTTAGTAGGATGACTTCAAATCAATGAGTCCATAATATCAATTTGAACATTAAATTCACCTTCTCAAGGCAAATATACTTTAACTCTTTGTGAAAATAATGTGAATAAAATTTCCTAAACATCACAATATAAAATCAAATTGCCACATTTCCTCATTTTATATGACTTGCATATATAGAATATGTGAATGCAATTAAATTTAAATATTTTAATTAAAATTTATATTTGAAACTATTTTAAAGGTCGAAATTGAATTCTAAATAAAATTTATTTTTTAAAATATTGAATTTTAAAATTCTATATAAACAAAATACTTATGAATCACGATTTGTATTGTCATGCTTGTAAACCTGGTAATTATAAATTATTATTTTCAATCTAAATTAAGGTTAATAGTGACCAAATCCGAAGAATCAACTTATTAAAGGGTTACCCAAGGGGTCCTGACGTGAGTGGTGAGGGCGCTCTCGTCTCTTAAGAGAGGTCAGGGGTTCAAACCCTCCTCTTGTATGGAGCCGGCCATTTGGGGAGCACTTTCACCCCTTCGGGGCCCACCCGATGCGAACGTGGATTAGTCTAGGCCAGCGCCTAGGACATCGCGTGGTTTATACAAAAAAAAAAAACAACTTATTAAAGGGTTGTTCTTGAATTTTGTAAAGGTTATCGAGAAAATCCAAGTAGGGAGAGAAAGAAGAAGGGAAAAACAAATGGTCATCGATACGTAACTACATTAAATGGTGAGATAGGCACCGCCTTATAGGTTTATAGGCATCTAGAGCTTCCAAACACCACCGTGGAATGTAGCATTTGGTGGTTATACGATTTCTCATGGGCCGCCAAAATAGCGCAGAGAACATCCACACTCTAGCACGTGTATGCGTCACTTAATTTTTTTATAATATTTATTAATTATAATTTACAATAATACCCCTTAGTGTCCTTGAAATTTGCAATAGAAACAAAGTAAAATAACGAGAAAAAAAAACTATAGGTGAAAGTTTAACTTGTTGTCTTTGTAATTACACTATATTATTCAAGGTTAAATGAATAATTTTACAATACAATTACCAATATACTCCGCTTTACCATGAAAATGAACATTATTATCATGTTGAAAATCTAATTTAATCTTTGAACTCAATGTAGTTTAAGAGTGGTTGAGATTATTTTTTAAAGTTTTTTTCGTTCAGAAATATATCAAAATATTTTTTTTATTTTTAAAATTATTTTTGATATCAGCACATGAAAATAATATAAAAATACCAAAATTTTAAAATAAAAAAATTATTTTTTTTCAAAAACATTTTAGAAATGAAAGGTAAAACATGGCTAATGAATAGTACACGACGTCGTGAGACACATTTAGTTCACCAGGTCTTTTATTCATAACTCATCCGTATATGCGTTTTCATTCTGCACGCATTGATTAGACACTTGGAGGGCATAGGTCTCCTGTTGAAGAACTCAGCTATTCTACAAAAGGACTTGTCTTCTTTCTCTTACACGTGAACTAACATAAGAAGACTGAAGTGATTTTATGTTCCTACTGTAATAAGATTCAACTTTGAAGATTTCAAGATTATATTATTCAGTCATATGTGTAGGAATAACCTGTGGTTTCAAATCATAGAAATCTATTGACATAAAAGACAAAAGTTGATTTTTCTTCCTTTTAAATTCACAGGTTCAGAGATTTTGACATGCATATTCATGCCAGTAACACACAGGGGATTCCTTTCATATATATACACAAAAAAAATTGTATTTTTTTTGTTATAATTATGATGATTTATTTTTAACACAGATTAAAAATAAAGAAAATATTAAAAGTAACTAAGTTTACTTATATATATATATATATATATATATATATATATATATATATATATATATATATATATATTATTTGCTCTAAATATAAGAATAGAGTAAAAAAAAATTAGATAAGGGGTGTTTGGGAGTGCTTTTCAAAAGTGCTTTTAAAAAAATATAAAAAATTTTATTTTTATTTTTAAGTTTAAATTAATAAAATTTTGTGTTTTTAGATCATTTTGATGTGCTGATATCAAAAATGATTTTTTTTAAATAAAAAATATATAATTTTAATGAATTTTTGAACAAAAAACACTTTCAAAAAACAACCACAACCACATTCCCTAATAGGCACTATGACAGAAAGCATGAGAGATTAGAGCTAGACAATTGTAGCTAAGTTAAATTTAATGGAGGAGAAAAAGAACTTGAGTATAGCCTACCTATGATTATTCTGTGATTTTTTTTTATATAGCCTACCTATGATTATTTGAATATTTATTTTACTGAATTAATTCAATATTTGTTAAGTATTTCATTATGAACTTAATGTTTGTGTATGCTTGATCACCATTTGTATGATTTGGGATTCAATTTGAAACTAAAAAATCTAAAGGATAAAAATATCTATGGAACTTGTGTAATTATTAAGAATTCTATTGTTTCCAAGATTGTTTTATAATTTTCACAAATGTAAGAAGTTTGCTTATTAAAATAAATTATTGATACTCAAAAGAGATTAATGATTAAATTAGTAAAACCTGATTATCAACAATTAGTAAGAAATTTTGATAGGATTAATTTAATTAATAAAATAGGATTGGTTATGATAAAGTAAGAAATCCTTGGATTCATTAAACTTGATTTCATAACCGTTTAATCACTTACTTGTTTGTTGTCATTTTGTTTTTAGTTTCACTAGCTTTTATAATCAAATAATAAAATAGATAAGGATTAGTAATTTTGATATTTATTGATAATCTTTTCAAATCTTCGAGAGACGATACTCTACTTGTTATGATTTGTACACTTGGCATGCTATAGTTGATGGGGAATCTTCCATGTGAAAGCAGTAATCTTTTTGAAAAAAGTTCAAATCAGTGGATGATTGACTGATGATCACCAAGAAGCATCATTCATGCCGAAATGAAAAGTCATCCTTTTTTTATTGTTATTTTGTTTGTTGCTTTTGCTTTTCTTTCGTCTTCCTAAGTTTTATTATTCTCCTTTGCAACTCCTCGTTATATTTTTGCTTTACCCTTTATATGATTTCCCTTTTATTGACCAACTGACAATCTCATGAAATCTCAATAAGATCACAAACAATTGAACTAGTTTTACCACATTTACAAATTCTTCAGGTTCTTTCTCAAATTGGCCTGAAGTAACACATGCTTATTTTTGCATCATCTAAGAGACAATAAAGTTTTATCAAAGAATTAGCATCGGCAATGAATAACCAAGGTTGAAGTGGGTGGAACTTGCAATCCAATACTTTTACAGAACATTCTAGAATCAATTACAATAGTGTCAATTTCCTTTTGACAATTCATGTTGAAGGCTTCATTAGACCATTATGTGAATGCAGTAGTAGCACATAAATGTTATGACAAATGCTACAAACAACAAACAAAAGATTTAACCACAAAGTGATCCCCTACCATGACTTCTGGCAATATATAGCTTTTTTACCCCAATTTAGAGCTGGTAAAACAATTATAGTTGCACAAACACATGTCTTGTTTGGCAAAATATAGTATAAAAGATTGATGAACTCCAGAAGATGATGGTCATGGTTTGGCAAATAGAAGTGAGAAAATCCCATGAAATACTAAAACTAGATTTTGTTTTATTTTATATTGAATACTAAATAATAATTTGACAATAAATACCTGAATGGACACTAAAAACTAATGGATATTATATAATATTTAGATTTATTATTAAATAAGTAATATATAAGATATAAATATATTAAAAACAAAATAGGTGGATATTCATTTCTATCCCTACAACATCGGTCTCCTCTCCTCTCCTTTCTTTTTTCAATTATTTTATTTTTCCTCTCTAAGATAGGAATATTATATGTGTTAGTAGGATGACTTCAAATCAATGAGTCCATAATATCAATTTGAACATTAAATTCACCTTCTCAAGGCAAATATACTTTAACTCTTTGTGAAAATAATGTGAATAAAATTTCCTAAACATCGCAATATAAAATCAAATTGCCACATTTCCTCATTTTATATGACTTGCATATATAGAATATGTGAATGCAATTAAATTTAAATATTTTAATTAAAATTTATATTTGAAACTATTTTAAAGGTTGAAATTGAATTCTAAATAAAATTTATTTTTTAAAATATTGAATTTTAAAATTCTATATAAACAAAATACTTATGAATCACGATTTGTATTGTCATGCTTGTAAACCTGGTAATTATAAATTATTATTTTCAATCTAAATTAAGGTTTGAAATATGGCGATTTGCTAACAAATCTCAAGGTTAATAAAAAAAAATCAACAAAGCTCTTCCCCTGAAACGTTGTTTTTTTTTTTTTTTACATAGTTTAATTATCTTTTCCCTTAACTCTCTTCTGTGTCCCTGATAATCCACCTCATATTGTGAACCGTAAGTTTCTTTTTAACCAGAACTTCCCCTTACATATTATAGATTTTAGCTTTCCAGGTAGTATAACCCTCTAGTGTTAAGCAATTGCTAGAACTATATAAATAAAGGAGCGCATCCTTTACATATGAACTTCAAAAAATTTCTGAGGGTTAAATTTATCATGTATTGAAATCTACGTAAAGAGCTGAGGATAGGTTTCCAAACCAGCCATGCAACAGCTTATAAATATGCCTGCACAAAAGCTCGTGCATTTTCAAATGCAGGCATAGCCAATGTTAGGTTAATTTGATGGTCTTGTGGATGAGTTCATTTTTCATGAAGAAAGATCGAGCAACTGCAATAAAACAATAAGATAGGGAGCATGTTAGCTTGTGAGTCGTCTTGTCAACAGTTTTTTTTGCCTAGTAGAGTGAGTTGCTTTTGCTTCAGGGATTTATTTTTTTTTTGCCAATTATTTTGTATGATCTTGGAGTTCATCTAGTTAACTACTGTCAGTTTCAATAATTATTTCTTGTATGAACGATGGGCATATGATTTGGATTCTCGAGGTTCAGGAGGCATTTTAGCTGCGTCGATCATTGTAACTTTTATTTTATCTTGCAGAGAGTGCACACAAACATTGGTGCGAACACTAACATAAATGCAGCAACAAGGGACAGTAAAACAGCCCTTGACATAACTGAAGCACTCCATTTCACTGAAGAAACCTCAGAGATAAAGAGTATGTTTGGCTCGTTATGGTGGTGTGAAAGCAAATGAGCTTAACTAGACACGAAATGAGCTTCGGAATACTGTTACATAGATCAAGAGTATATTTTGATGTGTGATTGATATTGCTTTTCAAAGTATTTTTTATTTAGAAATGAATTAAAATTATTTTTATAAAAAAATAGTATTAACATCAATACATTAAAATGATTTGAAAACACTATAAAACATAATTTCAAGCAACTATATATATAAAATCTTCTAGCTTGATCAAATACAAAAAACAACAAAAATGTTTGTAGCGCCAAGGAGCTCCAAAGGCTTGTCATAAGACATTTACACTTGTTGCAATGTCATGGCCACAAAAAATTAATTACCATAGTTTAAACAAATAAAATAGTATAGAGAAGGATGTACCAACATTGTAGGGGTTGATATTATTTAAGATATACCATGACAAACAAAATAAGTCAATCAACAAAATCAAATAAAAATTGAAACTTGTGGAGAAAAAAACTTGGTCTCAAGTGAACCTACACAGATAGAAATCAAAACTTATCATTCAAACAATACTTCAATTTATATCTAAAATATCTATCTTTTTTAATATTAGTCAGTTAACTGATCCGTATTAAACTAACTCTAATCATTAAACAACCAAAATGTCTATGTTAATAATTTAATTTAATGGTAACCTTGAGAACTAGATAGGTTGATAAATATAGAGAACATAACTATCAACAATACATGTTTGATTTATTCATATGTTTTTTTTTAGATTAACAACATGGATATGCCATGATTATTAAACCTAATATCTTCACAAGTTGATAACAAACTTAGCAATAGATTGATTAAAATAATATCAATGTTTTGCTCTAACTATCAAACTAAATATTTATAAGAAATAAGCATAGGAAAATATTTATATTTGTCATATAAACTAAAAAGAAAATATAGAATAGATCTCACGATTCTTGAAATCCAAAGGCTTCTATATCCTTTTAATCAAGAAAAAAAATTAGCCTTGAATGAGATTAATTAGACTAAAAAATTACGGAGTTAGGAAAGAGAGAAGAGAGAGAGAGATTACAATTTGATTTGCCTCTCCCTTTTACATATTTTTCTTTTTTCTATTTTGAAGCCTACAAAATAGCCTAAAAGTTCTTCTAAAACAAGAAAAAATATCCTTCTACAAATTTGAATACTTGATGAAATTTCTAAATAATAAAATAGAATCCTAATATAACAAGGAAAATAGTGTCTTTAGCTAACTCATGCTTCAAAGCTGAAATTTCTGAAATTAAATCATATCGAATGCCAAAAACATTTCAGTACACGTCTAACAACTTTAAGCCCAATTTCGATCTTAATGTATTGAGTATCTCTCAAAACTCAAAAATCAAAAGTTGTACAACTATATCTCAAGGCTGTATATCATTTTGAATTGCCTCAATCAAACTTTGTTTGAGAGAGTTATGCCCAAATAACAAAACTGTCTAATTGAGTTTATCTCGACCTCAAATCTGAATTTCAACTCCGAATTACTTCTTTTTGAATCCAACATCCAAAAATATTTTCAAAATAGTAAACAAAGAATATAAAGGAATTTTTATATATAAAACATGGCCAAAATGCTCAGTAAATATGGGTAAAACTATTGAATAATATGGTTATACAAATATTGAACTAACCCGCATGAATTTCATATGAAAAGATCACCTATGACCATGGAAAAACTCATGTGATGGTTATGCAAGTGATCTTTAGATTTGAGATTACTAAGTTATCTTATATAAAGAATGTTAAGCTCTGATCTTGTTACCTGTTATCTTAATTGGGATACTGAAAAGAAAAACATTGTGTATAATATGAATTATATGAAGGTATATGAGTGATCAAGACATGATGTATCATCATAGGTAATTTAGGAAAAATATTTCATTTATTCTGAAATAGTATTGATTGAGAAATCCTTAACAAGGTGAAATGAGATTTGAAAAAGTTTAAAATCTTATTTAAACAATTAATGACTATTATGTAAAAGACAAATATGATTTAACATCAATGACACGCTTCATGCATTAATGTTAAATCATAACCTTATTCATAAAAGAATATTAATTACACTAAGAAACTGATCATTAAGAGGTTAAGTGAAACTACTAATGACTTTTCTAACATTTAGAGGATCATAACAAGTTGTTAGACAATACACTTGATCTTCAACTATAAATTAATCAATTGCTGAAATTCATAATAAATTAAATTTTTTATTTTTATTTAATTAGAATTAGACTTTATATTTGGGCCAATATATTAAGAATCTAATGGGTTACATATATTAAGAACCATTAGTCAGAAATTAAACCGGGATGATTTAATTAAGTATGATTTAATTAAAATATATTTTAGAAATTAAGGACTAGGATATAATTAATGTCGTAACCCAATTTTTGGGTTACTCCCCAAAATAAAATAAAAATGACAAAAATAAAATAAAAGGAGCCAGCGTGGGTAGAAAAATCAATGTGGAAATTTTGGTTGTTTTCGCGAGTCCAATCGTATCTCTTTGGTTCCAAAAATAGAGAAAAATACAGATTTAAGGCAAACATAATTTATCATTGGATAAATCTGTGTAAAAATTAAGCTGAACGATATAATTATATTTTTATGGGTTGATTCGATTTAATCGTCAACCAATTTAAATTTTAATTATGATCGGGAATTAATTTAAGATCCAATTGAAGGATTTAATTAAGTGCAAGGACTTAATTATATTTTAAATTTGTCAAATTAATTTTATTAAGGGCTTAGTCAATGAGAAACCAAGTTCTTAATTTTAATTCTGGCTCAATTGATGAGAATAAAATTTTTCGGAGACCGATTTGAATTTTTAAGTCAATTATGCGAAATCAGGGGCCAAATTGAACGAATTGAGAATCCAATGGTCAATTAAGCGTTAAATCGCGCAAATCGGAAACCAAAGACCAAAATAAAAAAGGCGCGCACATTTAAGGTTGCTGTTGAAATTTTGACGGGGATACAATTGCATAAAATTAAAAGTTTAAAATTAATTGGGGATGCAATTGAACCAATCAAACATTGAAGGACCAAATTGCAAAGCCAAAACAGTCCAGAGCACACTGCCTCTGCAACCCACAGCCTCTGCAAATTCTTTGCAGAGGAGGCAGATGCAGTAACCTCATATGCATGAGAGCTGCCTCTGCCCCTATAAATAGGAGAAAACAAAGAGGAAAAGAAAAAGGACGAGCAGAGAGGAGAAGAAAAAAAAGAGAGAAAAAAAGAAAGAACAGAGAGTTACGAAAAAAAGAGAGGAGAAGACGAACAGAGGAGAAAAGAGAAAATTACGTGAAAGAGGAAGAAAAGAGGGAGGACACGGGGAAAAGAGGGAGAGAATTACGTGAAAGAAAGACAGTGGGAGAAAAGAGAGAATACTGGGAACAAGCCTCCGTTTCTAACGCCGCCACCATAGAAATCATCACCTCGACCTTCTATACCCAAAGGTACTAACAAGTTCTCCCCTCGTCACACTCGAAAAATCACTATTCACCATCTCTTTATCTTGTCACTACATGCAGTCGGACGTGATTCACGTCCCACTGTTCATGCAGGCCGAGAGAGAGGCGGGTTGGGCTTTGTGCCCGGCCCAAACGCACAGGGAGTGGGCTGCCAGCCCACTGGACTGGAGGCCCAGTCCACAAGAAGTTGGCTGCCAGCCCACTGGACTGGAGGCCCAGTCCACAAGAAGTGGGCTGACAGCCCACCTAGGCTGGAGGCCCAGTCCATGCACAATGGGCTGTCAGTCCAAAATATCAAAAATAATTATAAATATTTTTGTTTCATCTATTAGGGTGTAAATTTACATTGTAAAGTACACCCGCGGATAAAAAAGATTTTACTACGGTGTAAAATTACATTGTATACTATGTCCGTAGATAAAAAATATTTTTATTAAGGTGTAAAATTACATTGTAAAGTACATCCGTAGATAAAAAAAAAGAGACTCGTAACTGTGGTGTAAAATTACATTGTAAAGTACACCCGCAGACACAAAAAAAATGTTTTTTTAAATGCAATGTAAAAAAATAAACTTAGAAAAAAACAATCAAACAACAATGCAGCTTACCTTAGGTAGGGTGCACTGGGGGTGATGCGTCTTTCCCTTGCAAAACAAGTCCCCTTACCCAAGACTCTCGCAGACCAATAGGTTCCTAGTGACTGTAATACTAGGTGGCGACTCTTAATAATTATAATCGTAACTTTACGACTATAAAACACCCCTCATTTCATCGTGCGCCGTTGTCTCCCCCAAATCACGGGGAATGGCGGGGCGGGAAGCGCAAAAAAATCACCGTCGCGACAATTAATACAAGGATTATATTTCTAGACCTAGAAAATCAAGTAACGACTTGATAGAGTTAATTTCTAAAATTATCCTTAATTAATATATGAATATTCTTTATGAGGAAAATAAATATTTTGACATTTATTGATTTTTATAATTCCCTATAAATGGTATAATGTGTCTCTTATTTTATGTATGAAGTGGATTATTTGTTAAAAAGAAAAACTACATAAGTCAAAGAATTAAGAGCTAGTACTCTAACCATAACAATATCTTTCTCGTAAATAAAGATTTGTTAGATTTCTCACTAGTGATTTATGCAGATTACTGTTCAAGGTCTAATAATTGGACAACTTATAATTTATGACAACCCAACCTTTAAAGAATTACTCAAAGTCAAAGGAGATCAGATCTTCAAATAATAAATCCTTAAACAACTTTACATCTATCTAATAAGATTCTAAAAACTTCCAAATAATTTTATTTTATTATTCTCATTACGTGTATGATGTTTAGAAAACCCAACACCTAGTGTTGCCAAAGAAAATGGCATGGCTACTGTCATTACCCAATTATGGATTATTCCCCAAAATTTACCCAAAATAAAACAAAATACCAAAAATAAAATAAAAGGGGTTGTCGTTGTTAAAAAAATCAAGAAGGAAATTTTGGACATTTTTAGGAGCCCGATCGTATGACTTTTGTGCCCAAAAATAAAGAAAATGCAAATTCAAGGCTAAAATGATTTATTATTGGATAAATCTGCATAAAAGTTAAGTCGAAAGGTATAATTATATTTTTATGGGCCGATTTGATTTAATCGACAGTCAATTTAAAGTGTAATTATGTTTGGGAATTAATTTAGGATTCAATTAAAGGATTTAATTGAGTGCAATGACTTAATTATACTTTAAATTGGTCAAGTTAATTTTATTAAGGGTTTAATTGATGAAAATCAAGTTCTTGAGTTTAATTTTGGTTAAATTGAGAAGATTAGAATTTTCAAAGACCAAATTGAATTTTTTCAAGCCAATTATGCGAAATCAGAGGCTAAATTGAAAAAATTGAAAGTTTAATGATCAATTGAGGGTCAAATCGCATACATCTAAAACCAAGGACCAAAAAAAAAAGCATGCAAAGCTAAGGTTGATGTTCGAATTTTTGCAGAGATACAATTGCACAAATTAAAACTTAAAGCTAATTGGGGATGCAATTAGAGCAATTAGAACAATTACAAATGGAGGGACCAATTACATGTTCACCTTCCCAAATCTTCCAAATCCTGTAGACGTGACTACACTATTTAGTCACCTGAATAGTGCAGGCACGCTGCTGCAGGTGACTAGGAAGCAACCCATCTCGACCCATCAGGGCTAGGCAGTGAGCCCATACAAAAAATAAAAAAATAAATAAAAAATATAAAAAATAAGATAAAAACGATGCTATTTTGTCTCGTTTTTTTAACTGGTATAAAACATTTCAGTAGTTTCGGCCGAAACAGACAACTATGGAATAAACATTCTAAACCTAGTCAAATCTCAGTAAGCTCATAACATATGAACCCCTTGATCTGGCTCCAATCAAGAAATTTATTATGAGCCAATTTTAAAGTATCAATTTATAAAACGTGTTAGAGCAAAAAAAAAAAATCAGCAATCAAAAGAAGAGGGATTAAATTTGAGAGGAAAAATAATAGAGGATGAAATCATTAAACAAAACCAATTTATAAAATCATCCCAAATAAAAATTTGTCAAGGCCAAAGAATTATCATTCAAAAGAACATGGATTAAATTTGATCGAAAAAAAGAAGCTAAAGAGGGTGAAATTGCAAAACAAAATCAATTTTAAAAATGACTAAAAAACATAACAATTAAAATAAGGAGAACAAAATTTTAAAGACTAGAATGTGATCAAGGTTAAATTGAAAAGACAATTTTTTTTATAGATAATTCAAGTTAAAAAAATTCATAATAAAATAGTGACCAAATCTGAAGAATCAACTTATTAAGGGTTGTTCTTGGATTTTGTAAAGGTTATCGAGAAAATCTAAGTAGGGAGAGAGAAGAAGGGGAAAAAAACAAATGGTCATCGATACCTAACTACATTAAATGGTGAGATATGCACCGCCTAATAGGGTTATAGGCGCCTAAAGCTTCCAAACACCACCCTGGAATGTAGCATTTGGTGGTTATACGATTTCTCATGGGCCGCCAAAATACCGCAGAGAACATCCACTCTAGCACGTGTATGCGTCACTAAATTTTTTTGTAATATTTATTAATTATAATTTACAATAATACCCCTTAGTGTCCTTGAAATTTAGAATAGATACAAAGTAAAATAACAAAAAAAAAAATTTTAGGTGAAAGTTTAACTTTTTGTCTTTGTAATTACACTATATTATTCAAGGTTAAGTGAATAATTTTACAATACAATTTACAAAATACTCCACTTTACAATGAAAATGAATATTATTATCTTGTTGAAAATCTAATTTAATCTTTGAACTCAAGGTAGTTTAAGAGTGTGGTTGAGATTATTTTTTAAAGTGTTTTTTGTTTAGAAATATATCAAAATATTTTTTTATTTTTAAAAATTACTTTTGATATCAGCACATGAAAATGATATAAAAATACTAAAATTTTTAACTTAAAATAAAAAAAATAAAAAAATCATTTTTTTTTTAAAAACATTTTAGAAATGAAATGTAAAACATGGCTAATGAATAGTAAACGGCGTCGTGAGACACATTTACTTCACCAGGTCTTAACTCATCCGTATATGCGTTTTCATTCTGCATGCATTGATTAGACACTTGGAGGGCACAGGTCTCCTGTTGAAGAATTCAGCTATTCTACACGTGAACTAACATAAGAAGACAGAAGTGATTTTATGTTCCTACTGTAATAAGATTCAACTTTGAAGATTTCAAGATTATATGATTCAGTCATATGTGTAGGAATAACCTGTGGTTTCAAATCATTTAAATCTACTGACATAAAAGACAAAAGTTTATTTTTTTTCCTTTTAAATTCACAGGTTCACAGATTTTGACATGCATATTCATGCCACTAACAGACAGGGGATTCCTTTCATATATATATACATTATCTTCCTTATATTATTATTTTTTGTATTTTTTTTTTAATTCTGATGATTTATTTTTAACACAGATTAAAAATAAAGAAAATATTAAAAGTAACTAAGTTTACTTATGTATATATATATATACATATATATATATATATATATATATATATTATTTGCTCTAAATATAAGAATAGAGTAAAAAAAAATTAGATAAAGGGGTGTTTGAGAGTGCTTTTCAAAAGTGCTTTTTAAAAAAAATATAAAAAATTTTATTTTTTATTCTTAAGTTTAAATTAATAAAATTTTATGTTTTTAGATCATTTTGATGTGCTGATATCAAAAATAATTTTTAAAAAATATAAAAATATAATTTTAATTCATTTTTGAACAGAAAACACTTTCAAAAGTACTCACAATCACACTCCCTAACAGACACTATGACAAAAAAGCATGAGAGATTAGAGCTACACAATTGTAGCTAAGTTAAATTTAATGGAGGAGAAAAAGAACTTGAGTATAGCCTACCTATGATTATTCTGTGATTTTTTTTATATAGCCTACCTATGATTATTTGAATATTTATTTTACTGAATTAATTCAATATTTGTTAAGTATTTCATTATGAACTTAATGTTTGTGTATGCTTGATCACCATTTGCATGATTTGGGATTCAATTTGAAACTAAAAAATCTAAAGGATAAAAATATCTATGGAACTTGTGTAATTATTAAGAATTCTATTGTTTCCAAGATTGTTTTATAATTTTCACAAATGTAAGAAGTTTGCTTATTAAAATAATTCATTGATACTCAAAAGAGATTAATAATTAAATTAGTAAAACCTGATTATCAACAATTAGTAAGAAATTTTGATAGGATTAATTTAATTAATAAAATAGGATTAGTTATGATAAAGTAAGAAATCCTTGGATTCATTAAACTTAATTTCAGCACCGTTTAATCACTTGCTTGATTGTTATAATTTTGTTTTTAGTTTCACTAGCTTTTGTAATCAAATAATAAAATAGATAAGGATTAGTAATTTTGATATTTATTGATAATCTTTCCAAATCTTCGAGAGACGATACTCTACTTGTTACGATTTGTACACTTGGCATGCTATAGTTGATGGGGAATCTTCCATGTGAAAGCAGTAATCTTTTTGAAAAAAGTTCAAAATCAGTGGATGATTGACTGATGATCACCAAGAAGCATCATTCATGCCGAAATGAAAAGTCATCCTTTTCAAATTCTAAAGGTGCCCATAAACTAATGGCATCGGTATCAAAGTCAATGGTCTTAGAGAAAGAAGAAAAAAAAACCCAGCAAACAAGCAATAACTGACGATAGTTGTTAAGCCGTCCACCTCAGGAAGGACCAATTTGATTAATTTGCGAAGAGAAAGAGCCGTGCGTTCTATCGGGAAGAGTAGCTCTTTTCGTTCTCGCGTGTGACGGAGGGAGCCCACCGCTATTCTTTCTCTTCTAGAAACAACCGATCGATTTACATATATTTATACTATCAATTGAAGACTTTCTTTTATATTCTGTCTTCTTTTTTTTCATTTTTTAAGAAAATGTTCTCTCTAGAAATGTTTTTGTTTCTTAAATGCAATATTATTCAGAGTGAATTTCTCATTAAAAATCTTTCAAATTTAAAGTTTGCTGGTTGAAATCAACTTAGCTCCATCGAAACACTAGAGAAGTTAGCATATATATATATATAGAAAACATTGGTAAGGTCTGTATTATTTTCTATATTTTTTTTATTATTTATTATTTTTGTTTGATAGAAGCCCCCATGGTCGGTCACCAACAATAACTAGAAATTCAGGAAACATAGTTAGTTGTAAGCAGAAATTAGAGGCAGAATCGCCGAAACAAGGAAAACGTCCATGTAGAACAAGATGACATGTTTTTTTGATGAATAGGAGGAAGATGATGGAGAAATTAAGCAACATTGCATTTGAATTGCACCATTTCACTATTGCTTAACCATAGTGGTCTATTGGTAAGAACTTGAATTAAGAGGTTTGTTTTCCTGTTTGAGTTTTATAGTTATTAATATGATGGTCATTAAAAATTTATATAATTATTAATGTTAGGATTTTGTAGAATTAATCAAGATATATACAAATTAATTTGGACACTCATATTAATAATAATATAAAAAAAAACAAGACGAGGCACGCCCGAACATCCACGCGGTGCAGCATCTTTTCCCGTCCTAACACGTTTAATGAAGAGAAAAAAAAAGAGAAGAAATTCTAATTTCAAATTATCATCATACGCAGAAGCCAAGAGGCACACACGGTTTCTGAAAATTGTTTAATGTGAAAGAAACTTTTAATTATCAGGCTGTGACTAATTTTGTCTTCAGTGCTAATGAATGACCTCTTCTTCCACTCGGGTGACAACACGTCTGATTTTAGCTTTTTTTTATATATATATATATATAAAAAGAAGACCCAAGTGACCTAACTACCTGCATCGCAGCATTTTGGGTTGTTTATCATTGTATTTTAAAAAGAAAGTTGTAAAATTTTTAAAATAACTTTTATAATTTTTTTTATATTTTTAGATATTTTCATGTATTGTGTTGATATCAAAAATAATTTTAAATATATATATATAAAATAACTTCAGCAATACTAACAAACAAAGATTTTATCATCGAAACCGTCCCAAGAACCGACCTTGGATGGCCCTCCTCTATTTTTATAGTGTGGCTGGCATGAGTCATTGACCCAACACTTGGCTCGCTTAGTCAACGACTAATCTTCTCACTCGTTTCTACTTTCTAGTAGAAATGCAATTGCTCTCGACTTTTCCCTAGTTTTCAATGGTGAAAGAAAGCTATATTAAATTCGAGCTTTATTCCCATCATCAACCCCACTGCTCGTTCACGTATCAACCAGTAAAAAGTCAACTGTTTCATATCGGTGTGTATGGTTAAATCTATGTTATTTTTGTCTAGGTTCATGTTTAAAATGGTCAACGACATGGAAATAATCCAACATATCCTTATTTCAAAAAAGACTTTTTGGATAAGAAATGTTGAATATGGTATGAACTTGATGTTGGTGTCTTATTTCAATTATTCTTTTTTCAGGTTTTCATTGTTTAAATTTTTTTATTATTTTCTTAAATGATGCATTTTTTTTATTACTTTTAATTTTATAATAGAATAATTAATTTAACTAATTTTTTTAAATATGTTATTAAATAATTACAAAATCCATTAGCATAATTTGAAAGCAATCAACGACATAGTAGTTCTTAACATGATATATTTGTTAAAAATATATATGCTTTTCGGCGACATTAATAGAGAAAAATATCTCTTATATATCATTAATGAGATAATAATTATAGTAGGTCTCTTAGTAGAACTTATATACACCTATAAATATTGAGAAATCGTTATCTTAACATGAACAATTATTTTAGATGGAGAAGCATAGAGGAGGTTTATCATGTTTTTAATACTCATATGGTAGAGGATTGTCTATGAACAAGTATAAAGTTCAAGCTCTTTGGGTCTTGCATGTTCGCCATACCTATATGTTTTTTTAACTTAGCTGACCGTCAAGTTTAAATATTTTAGGTTTGACATGTTTACTAAACTCATGTTTCCATAGATGTTTTTACTAACCACCAAGTCTAAATTTTGTTGATCTGACTTGTTTAACAGTTCTTCACTGCTTTGGATCTGGTTGATTGTCAAACTCGATTACTTTTAGTCCATCATGTTCACTTAACTCTTTTTTTTTAATTAAAATGGTTTTTATTTATAAATTTTCTAATAAAAAGTTAAATATAAAAATCTTGATTTATCATCAGCTTAGATAAAAACAAAAGCAAGACAGGAATTTCAAGTATTCAAACTTTTCGCAGTGAGGTTTTCCATTTTATTCTCTCAGGTCTTGTGCAGCAGAAACATTTTGTTTTTCATGTGTAGCTGCGTTATTACACACACACACACACACACACACACACACACACTGTGTATCATTCAAGTTAGGTTTTAAGAAATGGTTGCTTGCACGGCCTGCACACACCAACCAAAACATTCTTGTGAATAACTAGAGTCGGCGAGCGAGTAGCAAGTCGCAATCAGTAACTATCAACCTCATGTGCGTTTGTATTTAAGATTTGTCATTCTCCAAGTTTCTAAATCTTCAACCTCATCATTTCAAAGAAGATCACTTTGTGTTTTCCGAATCAATTATAAGGTGGGTTTTTTCTATAACACAAGGGTTAGAGAAACACTTTGTATTTCAAAGCTCTGATAAGTTGTTCTTAGGCCCTCTGAGTTGAGCTAAAACTTTCCCATTTTTTCTTTAGTTTTAGCAAGTTTCAAACTCGCGACAAATTTTCAAAATTCAAGGTCCTTATCTCTAGTTCAATGTTAATTTTCATGATTGCTCATCATGATAAACTATTCAAGAAGACAAGAGTTTTGAATATATGAATATTATATATATGTATGTCAAGTGGATTCTTAATTTAATATTGCTAAAATTTTGGTGCAGAATATTTCAAGAACATGATATGCATATGATATGATCTGAAGAATATAATGCAATGAAGCTTGTAGTCCAACCTTCCCACGTGCAAGCCTTTTCTGATTATCATTCTCGATTGTCATGATTTCTTCTTCTTTCTTGAGAAGGAACAGAGGGGTTTCTTGTTTTGGTTATGAAATGGAAACTCCGACGGGGCAGCAGATCTTCCGGCAGAAGAAGATGACCAAACAATTGACAGGAAAACGGGATGACACGCCGTTACACGCGGTGGCGAGAGATGGAAACTTGGAGTTAGTTATGGAAATGATAGCTGACAATCTTGGGGAAGCTGCAGAGTTGGCTCTGTTGTTTTCGAAACAGAACCAAGCAGGAGAAACTGCTTTGTATGTTGCTTCGGAGCGTGGTCACGTTGACATAGTGAAGGAGCTAATTAAGTACTATGACTCGGGTTTAGCTTCTCTTAGAGCAAGAAATGGTTATGATGCTTTTCACATAGCTGCTAAGCAAGGTAATCTGGGTAAGTACTGTTTTCAGCTCTTGAAATTCCTTGCTACAATCAATAATTGGATTGGGATTAACGTTGGATTAATTGTGTTCTCTATTACCGTAATGCAGAAATTGTGGAAGTTCTTATGGGGGTCAATCCTGATCTTTTGTTGACCTTTGATTCGTCAAACACTACAGCTCTGCACTCGGCTGCTTCACAAGGGCATTTTGAAGTGGTGAAATTCCTTTTAGAGAAGGGTAGTGCCCTTGCTATGATTGCAAAAAGTAATGGTAAAACTGCGTTGCATTCAGCGGCAAGGAATGGACATTTAGAGATTTTGAAAGCCCTTTTGAGTATAGAACCTGGACTTGCAAATAAGATTGATCAGAAAGGCCAGACGGCTCTCCATATGGCAGTTAAAGGACAGAACGTAGAGCTTGTGCAGGAGCTGATCATGGCAGATCCTAGTTTGATGAACATGGTTGATAATCAGGGCAACAGTGCTTTGCATATTGCGAGCCGTAAGGGTAGAGACCAGGTATTCTACGCCACTTTCCATTCCCTCTAATAGATAAAGCTTTTCTTTTCCTGTTGCTATGGTCTGTGCGGGGAGAAAATGAGAATGATTTATAGAAACATAGGAAAAGGCTCATCGATCTTTTCGAGGGAATAGTTTCTTTTGGTGCTATGAGCTACGTATCAGCTTTAGACCAATATTTTACCTCATTCAGAACCAGTATCTAAGTTCCCGACCTAATATGCTTCACCTAAATAGTCAGTATCCTCTGCAATACAAATGAATCAGCCTTTTTTTGATGTTACTAAATCTATATTTAGAGCAGAATTAGTCACTCTGACGTCTAACAAAGTTGCCAAACAATCCTATCCCTTTTACAAAACTGGGAAGTTTATGAAATTGGCGTTGCTGGTTTTTGCAGATTGTTAGGAAGCTGCTTGACATAAAGGGAATTAACAAAACAATTGTTAACAGATCCAGAGAAACTGCGCTTGATACTGCTGAGAAAACCGGCCACGCAGGAATTGCCTCCATATTAGAGGAGCATGGAGTCTTATCTGCCAAATCCATGGTGCCAAGTATAACTAACACACCAAACCGAGAGCTAAAGCAAACTGTAAGTGACATAAAGCATGGGGTTCAGAACCAGCTCCAGACCGCTCGGCTAACACGAAAACATGTTCGAGGTATAGCCAAGAAGGTCAACAAAATGCATGCGGAAGGTCTTAATAATGCAATCAATTCAACCACAGTTGTAGCCGTCCTTATTGCCACTGTTGCATTTGCTGCCATCTTCCAGGTCCCCGGCCAGTTTGCTGACGACCCAGATAATCTCGCTCCTGGACAATCTGCTGGAGAAGCAAATATTGCTCCCAGACCCGAGTTCATGATTTTCATCATATTTGACTCCATTGCTCTCTTTATATCATTGGCTGTAGTGGTTGTTCAGACCTCCGTTGTAGTAATAGAGAGAAACGCAAAAAAACAACTAATGGCAGTGATCAACAAGCTAATGTGGCTGGCCTGTGTGCTGATTTCAGTTGCATTTCTTGCTTTGTCATATGTTGTTGTGGGAGATCATCAGAGGTGGATGGCACATCTTATAACTGTTATAGGGACAGTAATCATGGTAACAACAATTGGGACGATGAGTTATTGGGTAATTGTACAGAGAATTGAGACTTCCAAATTACGATCAACAAGCAGATCGCGGTCAGTGTCAATGTCATTCATGGAAGAACCAGAGATTCTGGAAAATGACTTTAAGAAACTCTATGCAATTTGAGACTTTCTCCACTATATTTTAGGTCTTACATATGATACACATACTTTCCTCCTAGTATATATGTACCTTAGTTACACTTTATATCAGCCATTTTCGCTTTCCACTGAAGCAGGGAGCTGATAGATCTTCTGAAGATTTTATAAGAAGAAGTGGGCGGTAACTCGGTTTTTTTTTCGTGATGCATTTTTATCTTTCTCCCATTCAAAAATTAACTCTGATTTATTGACCCTCGGAGGTTGCTAAGAAGCTTTTTTGGAACCTACGGATGAACTAAAATAACCTCGTACCAGCAACGGTTTGTTCTTTGGGACAATTACCATCTGTTGTAGCTCTAAACTTTCTGTGTGATGTTATTTATTCAGGATGCCATCACTAGCGACAGCACCATCCCTTGGTGTTCTAGCTCTGATCTTTTTGTTGGAGAGTAAGCCACTCACAGATATGCATGATGAAGTCAGTGTGAACAGACAATGAAGAAGAAGAAGAAGCCAAGAAGCAATTCATATCACACACTCTAAACATGCATTAAAAGTGTTGAACATGTGTTTCAGTGTTGAGAGGTTTTTGTAACTAACTAATTAGTTGCAATTCAGTTACAAACTGTTAAAGATGTAAACAAAACGTGTGTGAAGCCTAAGTGTATAAATAGGCATAAAATCAAATAGATGGTAAGCAAGAATATATAGAAGCTTACCTCTTTTCTGGAAACTTGCTCTGCCTCCAATTCTCTCAAATCCTTCTCTCCCAAACAAAACCCATACACCTGCAAATCAATTGAATCAATTAAGAACACAACAATTGATCAACTGACAAAATCTTACACTTTTTGTGTCATCAGCAGCTCTCTCTTCAAGCATTATCACAATAAATTCCTAGGAGCTTATATGCTAAACGTAACCCCTTGAATGATTTAGCTTCCATAATCGGAAGGTATGAGATAATTTTCAACAACTAGCAAGTTATATATGATCATTACAGACGATACGTATCGGAATAGTGGGCAACTACAAGATGACAAGGCTACTTGCCTGAAACAGAGTCCAAAACATCTGCGAGAAAATGCTGTTGATGCCTTGAATCGAATCCTGACGTTATCCACATTCTCACTGCTCCCAGCAATGACACGTCTATTCTTCCTTCACAAGCGATCAGTTCATGCAGCATTTCTGTATTTTTGAATGCTTTAAATCATGGGTTATTTTTGACAAGATTGTTTCGATTCATTGAGTAAAACTAGAACTTTTGCAGGTACTGATCAGTAGCGAATAATGCCGGTGACTGGTTACAGAAACACTTCATGAGCGACTAGTAGTTACCATAAAAGATTATTTAATCAACTGATAGTTGAAATACTTGTTGAGATCAGTGGTGACACTGGGACATCAATGCTTTACAATCGCTTGACTGTAAAACTTCCATCAGAGATGCTGACTGCAAAGAAAATTTGAAGCAAAAACGTGTCTAAAATATCACATGTCCCTCTTTTCAAGAGGACAGAGCCAAAGAAATCGTCATAAATCACTCTTTTTTTCTTTTTCCAAAGTCGAGTAGCAGTATTCTTAAAGCTTAACGTTATTCAGCTAGTTGATGTGGTACCATGATTTTACTCTTCAATCTTGACAAATTATCAAGCTGACATGCTCTTGTGGAGTCATGTTTAGTCGTAATAATAGGAAAGATTCAAAAAGTAGACGAGGAAATCTTGTGTGTATTATTGTAACATCTTATAAAAACGACACCGCATTGCAGTGGGCTAGCATGCTTGCTCTGAATTTAATTTTTACATTATTGTCTCCGATGACCAAGGTATCTGATGACTCTGTTCGATATTCTTACAAGTAATTCTAATGTTTCCGACAGATTATTCACGTAAAATTCTAATGTTTCCGACAGATTATTCACGTAAAATTTATGTTGTTGCTATTAAAAATATTTTTAATTATTAATTATTATTTATTATCTTTTAATTAGCATAGAACGTAGTCAAGTTAACATACGAATATAGAAATTTCAAAACTTATGTGGTTGTAAATTATATATTAATCTTTCTGCGATAAACTTTTTCTACCATTTGTCTTAACTATGTCTGACTTAATAATAAATTTATGCAAGTGCTTGACTCCAAGACTCTCAAGAATATTGTCCAAGTGAAGATGAAATCTTTTTATCATTTAAGATATGTTTATTTTAAAAACCAGTATCTATAATATTTATAGTCTTAGGATATTAACCCATATTTAAAATAATTAATCCAACTCTTTTTTTAATTTATTAAAAAACTGATATTTTTTTATATTTAATATCCTAAACTGTATTATTAAATTTAAAATTGTAGGTATTCCCTCAGTCATTTTACTCTTTTTTTTAAAAAAAAATAGTCGAAACAATTTACACTAAACTTTTAATTAGTGAAATAGTAATCTCTAATTTAAAGTTACCAATGGTCTCTAACATGAACTATAACTAAGAAAAAAACAAATTATTATATATTGTCCATAATAATAATAATCTAGTGTTGATATGAGCATTAAAAGCCACTATGTATTGTTTTTTGTTTTTGATCTTGTGTTTATCCTGGCTTTCACAAGTGTATTTGAGAAAAAAAAAAGTCATAAAGAGTAACCCTCTCTCAAACTCATATAGGTGAATTATAAGAGTGCTCCTATGACTCGAGCACCTTACTTATAAGAGATACAAAAATTTGTTAAGAATTTTACATAAAAACTCAAGCTTACTAACACCATAAATAAATAAAAATATAATTATTATGGAATCATCTCACTTAAAAATTTAAATTTTTAGATGAGGCTCCAGAATATAATTTTATATTATTCTCTAACACACACCCTCAAGTGAAAGTCCTTTGGGCTTGAAACTTGAACAAGTTTCATACTACCCTATGCTTGATTTTTCATCAAATACAATAAAAGTAGTGAGATTCGAACTCGTGACCGCTAGGTCAATAAGGTTCTGATACCATATTATGGAATCATCTGACCTAAAAATTTAAACTGTTAGGTGAGATCCCCATAAATATGATTTATATTATTCTCTAACAATAACAATTAAGTTAAATGATTTCTTAAAATAAAATAATGTATCCCTTACAATCACCATATATTATTTTCTCGATTTTTTCATTAAACCTAGTTACGTGAACTCTAGTACCTAGGTTGGGTGTCCTATGTATGGCTATTTTAATTTATACACTTTAATTTCATCTCTTTTCAATGTGTTACAAAGTAGCATTTTTATTTATTTTTCATTTTTTTTTGTTTTTTTTTGTTAAAGTTTTTGGGCTTTTTATTCTTTTATTGAATTTATTTTCCCATTATTCAACCAATAATAATAATAATAATTTTAGTTTTTTTTTCTTGCTTCCTCTTTTTTTAATGTTTTCTATTTTTTTTTATCGGGGTAATTTAATAATTTTTATTGTTTGAGCAATAATAGTAATGATATTTTTAGAGGTTAAGACTTGGATGTTCTTGTTGTTATAAGAGGGTCTGTTGATGTGTTTCATTATATCAAACCTTGCATGTATAAATGTTATACTTTATTTGATTTTTTTAATTTTTTCATTTGATTGAAATTGATAATATATTTGGTTTTGTTTTCGGTCATTATACTTTTGAATTTTTGATTTTAATTCCTTTAATTTTTTATATTTCTTAAATAGTTCCTATTTTTATCTATGTTTATATATATGTTCCTTTAGTTTTGGTTTTTAATTTTTATTATTTGCTCTTTTGTTGAGATAACATTTTTTTCAAAAAAAAATTGTTCTTAAATTTTAGTTTGTGTTTATGATCATTTGAAAAATGATATTTCTTATTTGTTTTCCTTTATTTTTTCTTTTGGGTTTTTTTTATTAGTTTTTTTTTATTTTAACGTCAAATGATTTTTTATCTAATAATTTTTATTTTTATTTTGTTTGCTCTTTTGTTAAAGTTTTTTGGGCTTTTTTATTCTTTTATTGAATTTATTTTCTTATTATTCACGTAATAATAGTAATAATAATAATAATAATAATAATAATAATAATAATAATAATAATAATAATAATAATAATAATAATAATAATAATAATTTTAGTTTTTTTCTTTTTTTTTCTTTTATTAATGTTTTTGAGGTTTTTTCTCCTTGAAATAATTTAATAATTTTATTGTTTATAGCAATAATACTAATGATATTTTTAGATGTTAAGCGTTCGATATTGTTGTTGTTATAATAAGATGTGTTGATATGTTTCATTATATCAAACCTTGCATGTATAGATGTTATATTTTATTTTTTGAACTAGCAAATCTATTAATTGTTTCAATCACAACAATTATTAAAAATATTTGTTTAGCCCGAAACGTAGTGCGGGCAATTAACTAGTAATATATAAAACGCGTATCTGTTTTACTGTGCGAATCCACAATAAAACTTACTATTAATATATATTGTCGTGAACTATAAACGATATGTTAAGGTAGCCGAGTTGGTCCAAGACACGCGACAATTAAGGCTGTGGTCCGAAAGGGCATGGGTTCGAATCCCACTCTCAGCAGATATTTTTATTTTGCTTGGAAATGTAATTAATTTATTTTAAAAAAATATATTTTTAATATCAACACATGAAAATAATATAAAAATATTAAAAAATACAATGTTTGGTCAATGTTTGTTTTCTGTCCGTATTTATTCATTTATGCTTTTAGATTATTATTATTTTTCTATTCATTTTTTGTGGAGGTTTTATTTTTATTTGGTTCCATTCTGAAATTTTAATTTATGTTGGTGATAATTTTAAAATTAATATTGCTCATTTTTTTCCCTTTGTTCTTTTTTTTTGTGTGTTTTTCTGTTATTTTATCTGTTTTTAGATCAAATAATTTTATGATTTTATTGTTTGCGCAATAATAATGATAATTTTAGTGATTATTTTTTTATTGTTTTTTTGTTAAAATGTTTTGATTTTATTTTATTTTTTGGGGTAATTTAATGATTTTAATTGTTTGGGCAATAATGTTGATAATAATTTTAATAGTTATAGTAATGAAAATGACGAGTAATGTAGGGAATGGTTTTTTCAATTTATGTGTTTTGTCTTTTATGGATAGAAAATTAACTACTTATTTGTTATTTAATTATTGCAGGTCTTTTCATAATTTATATTTTATTTTTAAATGTGATTTAAATTGAATTATAAAATGAACTAATCTTAATACAATGAATTCAATAATTCAAATATCCAAATCTTCTTGCTTTTTTAATGATGATGATAATTTTATGCTGGTTATTTCATTAAAATCTACTAAACAGATAAATTTATATCGATTTAAAACTCATATATTTTATAGAAAACTTGCACTTCACAGAAAATTCTGCATATATTTATTATTTTTACTAAATTTATATTATAACAAAAAAAACACACATAATTAATATTTTTTTGCATTAAAAAAAAATATAATGCTGCTCTGCGACAAGACGCGGGGGCATTGGCTAATATCTATAATAATATGTATACATCACACCTTTTCCTTTCCTTTTTTTTTTTTTAAAAAAAAAAAACTTTTAAAATAAGAAACTTCCTGGGTAAGGCATGCAGTGCATCCGGCAACTTCCTTAGAAACTTCCTAAGTAAGGCATGCAGTGCATCCGGCAACTTCCTAAGTAACTTCCATATGCTTATCCAGGCACCCGGCAACTTCCTAAGAAACTTCCTAAGTAAGGCATGCAGTGCATCCGGCAACTTCCTAAGTAACCTAAGTAACATATATCACGCACTACGAATACAATATATATGTTTACATCACAGCTTTTCACATGGCAGCGAAGGGACAAAATATTGAGATAGTGGAGGAGCTGATTGTTGCACTGCCTTCATCTACGTTGGTTGATAATAGTAATACAAAGGGCAACACGGCCTTACATATAGCAGCCAGAAAAGGAAGAATTCTGGTAAATTTCTCCTTTCCCACCTTTCTAAAGTATCATCCGAGATTTGGCATTGCACTTGAGTTTTTCCATCAGCAGCTCATTTGCCTAATTACTATTTGATCAAATCATCTCGATATTTTGTAGTGATTTGCCTTGTATTTTCTTATAGAACTAGCTCAAATGACTTTGTAGCCACTTTCACTAAAATTTAGCTATGGAAAAAAGAGCATGGGAAAGTGATTAAGTCCTAAAAATGTAAGCAAACTAGAAACAAGGCTCCAAGATTTAATCAATTGGTTTTAGTAATCTCATATATGCTTCTTAGATAAGGTGGTTGATAGCTAGTTCCTGAAAAAAATCTCCTTTAGTGGAGGTGGAAACTCTCTTACTCTTAAATAAGTATCTTTTAGAGAAAGAAAATACAAATATATATATGCAGTAGAGAATAAAGATTGTAAATCTTTGTTAAAAAGAGTTGGATAGTCCTTAATAAAGGTAGGTCTCTTAGTAGTTCTTAACATGATATATTTGTTAAAAATATATATGTTTTCGGCGACATTAATAGAGAAAAATATCTCTTATATATCGTTAATGAGATAATAATTATAGTAGGTCTCTTAGTAGAACTTATATACACCTATAAATATTGAGAAATCATTATCTTAACATGAACAATTATTTTAGATGGAGAAGCATAGAGGAGGTTTATCATGTTTTTAATACTCATATTCGAATTTGGCAACTTCAAGCTCTTTGGGTCTTGCATGTTCGCCATACCTATATGTTTTTTTAACTTAGCTGACCGTCAAGTTTATTTTTTTTAGGTTTGACATGTTTACTAAACTCATGTTTCCATAGATTTTTTACTAACCACCAAGTCTAAATTTTGTTGATCTGACTTGTTTAACAGTTCTTCACTGCTTTGGATTTAGTTGATTGTCAAACTCGATTACTTTTAGTCCATCATCACTTAACTCTTTTTTAATTAAAATGGCTTTTATTTATAAATTTTATAATAAAAAGTTAAATATAAAAATTTTGGTGCAGAATATTTCAAGAACATGATATGCATATGATATGATCTGAAGAATATAATGCAATGAAGCTTGTAGTCCAACCTTCCCACGTGCAAGCCTTTTCTGATTATCATTCTCGATTGCCATGATTTTTTATCTTCTTCTTTCTTGAGAAGGAACAGAGGGGTTTCTTGTTTTGGTTTATGAAATGGAAACTCCGACGGGGCAGCAGATCTTCCGGCAGAAGAAGATGACCACACAATTGACAGGAAAACGGGATGACACGCCGTTACACGCGGTGGCGAGAGATGGAAACTTGGAGTTAGTTATGGAAATGATAGCTAACAATCTTGGGGAAGCTGCAGAGTTGGCTCTGCTGTTTTCGAAACAGAACCAAGCAGGAGAAACTGCTTTGTATGTTGCTTCGGAGCGGGGTCACGTTGACATAGTGAAGGAGCTAATTAAGTACTATGACTCGGGTTTAGCTTCTCTTAGAGCAAGAAATGGTTATGATGCTTTTCACATAGCTGCTAAGCAAGGTGATCTGGGTAAGTACTGTTTTCAGTTCTTGAAATTCCTTGCAACAATCAATATTTGGAATGGGATTAACTGTGTTCTCTACAACGGTAATGCAGAAATTGTGGAAGTTCTTATGGGGGTCAATCCTGATCTTTCGTTGACCTTTGATTCGTCAAACACTACAGCTCTGCACTCGGCTGCATCACAAGGGCATGTTGAACTGGTGAAATTCCTTTTAGAGAAGGGTAGTGCCCTTGCTATGATTGCAAAAAGTAATGGTATGACTGCGTTGCATTCAGCGGCAAGGAATGGACATTTAGAGATTTTGAAAGCCCTTTTGAGTATAGAACCTGGACTTGCAAATAAGATTGATCAGAAAGGCCAGACGGCTCTCCATATGGCAGTTAAAGGACAGAACGTAGAGCTTGTGCAGGAGCTGATCATGGCAGATCCTAGTTTGATGAACATGGTTGATAATCAGGGCAACAGTGCTTTGCATATTGCGAGCCGTAAGGGTAGAGACCAGGTATTCTACGTGACTTTCCATTCCTACGAATAGATAAAGCTTTTCTTTTCCTGTTGCTATGGTCTGTGCGGGGGGAGAAAGTGAGAATGATTTATAGAAACATAGGAAAAGGCTCATCTATCTTTTCGAGGGAATAGTTTCTTTTGGTTCTATGAGCTACGTATCAGCTTTAGACCAATATTTTACCTCATTCAGAACCAGTAACTGAGTTCCAGACCTAATATGCTTCACCTAAATAGTCAGTATCCTCTGCAATACAAATGAATCAGCCTTTTTGTGATGTGACTTAATCTATATTTAGAGCAGAATTAGTCACTCTGTCGTCTAACAAAGTTGCCAAACAATCCTATCCCTTTTACAAAACTGGGAAGTTTATGAAATTGGCGTTGCTGGTTTTTGCAGATTGTTAGGAAGCTGCTTGACATAAAGGGAATTAACAAAACAATTGTTAACAGATTCAGAGAAACTGCGTTTGATGCTGCTGAGAAAACCGGCCACTCAGGAATTGCCTCCATATTAGAGGAGCATGGGGTCTTATCTGCCAAATCCATGGTGCCAAGTACAGCTAACACAGCAAACCGAGAGCTAAAGCAAACTGTAATTGACATAAAGCATGGGGTTCAGAACCAGCTCCAGACCGCTAGGCTAACACGAAAACGTGTTCGAGGTATAGCCAAGAAGGTCAACAAAATGCAGGCGGAAGGTCTCAATAACGCAATGAACTCAACCACAGTTGTAGCCGTCCTGATTGCCACTGTTGCATTTGCTGCCATCTTCCAGGTCCCCGGACAGTTTGCTGACGACCCAGATAATCTCGCTCCTGGACAATCTGCTGGAGAAGCAAATATTGCTCCCAGACCCGAGTTCATGATTTTCATCATATTTGACTCCATTGCTCTCTTTATATCATTGGCTGTAGTGGTTGTTCAAACCTCCGTTGTAGTAATAGAGAGAAACGCAAAAAAACAACTAATGGCAGTGATCAACAAGCTAATGTGGCTGGCCTGTGTGCTGATTTCAGTTGCATTTCTTGCTTTGTCATATGTTGTTGTGGGAGATCATCAGAGGTGGCTGGCACATCTTGTAACTGTTATAGGGACAGTAATCATGGTAACAACAATTGGGACAATGAGTTACTGGGTAATTGTACAGAGAATTGAGACTTCCAAATTACGACCAACAATGTCATTCATGGAAGTACCAGAGATTCTGGAAAATGACTCAAGAAACTCTATGCAATTTGAGACTTTCTCCACTATATTTTAGGTCTTACATATGATACAAAAAACTTTCCTCCTAGTATATATGTACCTTTTTTACACTTTATACCAGCCATTTTCGCTTTCCACTGAAGCAGGGAGCTGATAGATCTTCTGAAGATTTTATAAGAAGAAGTGGGCGCTAACTGGGTTTTGTTTTCGTGATGCATTTCCATCTTTCTCCCATTCAAAAATTAACTCTGATTTATTGACCCTCGGAGGTTGCTAAGAAGCTCTTTTGGAACCTACGGATGACCTAAAATAACCTCGTACCAGCAACGGTTTGCTTGACTGCAAAGAAAATTTGTAGGAAAAACGTGTCTAAAATATCACAAGCCCCTCTTTTCAAGAGGACAGAGCCAAAGAAATCGTCATAAATCACTCTTTTTTTCTCTTTTTCTCTTTTTTCAAAGTCGAGTAGCAGTATTCTGGGTGGCTTGAGGGCATGTGGAACCAGCTCTCCCGTCCCACTCTGTATTCTTAAAGCTTAACGTTACTCAGCTAGCTGATGTGGTACCATGATTTTACCCTTCAATCTTGACAAATATCAAGCTGACATGCTCTTGTGGAGTCATGTTTAGTCGTAATCATAGGATAGATTCAAAAAGTAGACGAGGAAATCTTGTGTGTATTATTGTAACATCTTATAAAAACGACACCGCATTGCAGAGGGCTAGCATGCTTGCTCTGATTTACTTTTTACATCATTGTCTCCGATGACCAAGGCATCTGGTGACTCTGTTCGATATTCTTACAAGTAATTCGAATGTTTCCGAAAGATCATTCACCTAAAATTTATGTCGTTGCTATTAAAAAGAAAATTAATAAATAAATATTATTTGTTACCTTTTATTGCTTTTTTCGAATGTGTTGCGGTTGCTTTTGAAATTGTTTTTCGTTCAAAAATACATTAAAATTATATTTTTTTTATTTTTTAAAAATTATTTTTGACATTAGCACATCAAAATGATCTGAAAACATTAAATTTTATTAATTTAAACTTACAAATAAAAATAAAAAAATTTCAAATTTTTTCAAAAATGCTTTTGATAAGCACTCCCAAACACCCCCTAAGAATTAGTATAAAACGTAGTCAAGTTAGCATCGGAATATAGAAATTCCAAAATTTTTGTGGTTGTAAATTTTATATTAATCTTTCTGCCATAAACTTTTTCTACCATTTGTCTTAGCTATGTCTGACTTAATTATAAATTTATACAAAAATATTGTCCAAGTGAAGATGAAATCTTTTTATCATTTAAGATATGTTTATTTTAAAAAACAAGTATCAATGATATTTATCGTCTTAGGATATTAGCCCATATTTAAAATAATTAATCCAACTTTTTTTTTAATTTATTAAAAAACTGATAAAAATTTTTTTATTTTATATCCTTAACTATATTATTAAATTTAAAATTGTAGGCATTCCCTCAGTCATTTTACTTTTTTTTTAAAATAAATAGTTTAAACAATTTACACCAAACTTTTAACTAGTGAAATAGTAATCTCTAATTTAAAGTTAACAATGGTCTCTAACATGAACTATGACTAAGAAAAACAAATTATTATATATTGTCCATAATAATAATCTAGTGTTGATATGAGCATTAAAAGCCACCGCATATTGTATTTAATCTTGTGTTTATCCTGGCTTTCACAAGTGTATTTCAGAATAAGGTCATAAAGAGTAACCCTCTCTCAAACTCATATAGGTGAATTATAAGAGTGGTCCTATGACTCTAGCGCACCTTACTTATAAGAGATACAAAAAATTGTTAAGAATTTTACATAAAAACTCAAGTTTACTAACACCATAAATAAACATATAACTATTATGGAACCATCTCACCTAAAAAATTGAACTATTAGATGATATTCTAGAATATAATTTATATTATTCTCTAACATATCCCCTCAAGTGAAAGCTCTTTGGGATTGAAACTTGAACAAGATAATACTATCTTGTGCTTGATTTTTCATCAAATAAAATAAGAATTGTGAGATTCGAACTCGTGACCACTAGGTCAACAAGATTATGATACCATGTTATGGAATCATCTTATCTAAAAGTTTAAGTTGTTAGGTGAAACTCCCGGAATATGATTTATATTATTCTCTAACAATAACAATTAAGTTAAGTGATTTCTTAAAATAAAATAATGTATCTGTTACAATCACCATATATTTTTTCTTGATTTTTTCATTGAACCTAGTTACATGAACTCTAGTACCTAGGTTGGGTGTCCTATGTATGGCTATTGTATTTATAGACTTTAATTTCATTTCTCTTCAATGTATTGCAAACTTTTAGATAATTAATGTGAAAGTTATTATTAGATTTGGAATAATTCATGCCACTAAAAAACAAGATTTAATTGTACTTTTTTTCTCCTTACGAGTCTAAATTTATGGTTACAAGCTTGCAATTAATAAAATTATATATTATATATTCTTAACGTTTCTCTCAATATAACATGTTTCATGATGAAAGCATTTTGGTAATTTTTATATTAAAATAAAATTATCCTTGCCAATATCTTTCTTATAAAAATAATTACTCAGTTAAATTTTTAATTTCTTTTATCAAATATAAATTGAAACCAAACATTAATGTAGGGATCAAATTTTTCTTGCTTGCAGAAGTTCACTTTAAGCCATATAAGGATTTGATAAGTTTATTTTTCTTGCTTGTAGAAGCTCACTTTAGGCCATTTAAGGATTTAGCAAGTTTGACAAAACTAACAAAGCTTTTGGGTTGATCCATATAAATTTTGTCATCAAGATCTCTATTTAGAAAGTCAATTTTAATTTGATGACTTTTTAAATCTTGTATAGTGACCATTACAATCAGTAGCGTAGTAGATATAACTTCAGTAATTGTGCAAAAGTATAAAAAAAGAAAAACAAATCTAGCCTTTTACTTGAATTCCTTAGGTGTAGTTCTAGGATTAAAGCAATAATTACATCTAAAAGAGGAGTGAATTAGGTATTCCATTAATTATATTTAATAATACAAATAATATCACTAAGCACATATAACTAACAATATAATTAAAATGCTTAGAGTAAAAAATATAAGGATAAAGAGATTGCAAACTTCAGTTTTTAACATGGTTCGACAAATTTATATTCATATCTCAAGTACCAACCGTACTTGAATACTATACCCTTTTACTAATCCAAATGAAAGATATAATCATCTTGATGAATCACACTAAGAAATTTGATCACTTGAAGATGTCATATCTTCAAGATTTTTTTTTTTTTACATTATCTCACTAGTTATAAGGAGTTCATTCAAACTCACAATTGTTTACCAAAAAAATGCATATCTCTCAAAGAGTACATTATATAATTAAAAACTATAATCTCTATAGTTCACTCAATAACCTTTAGAATGGATGAAAGTGTATAATTGTAGTGAATGTGAGATTTTATACTTTTGTGCTAGAATATGAAAATTTGATTTAACATAACTTAGAATATCTTATGATTGATGATTTCTAGTTTTTTTTTAGGAATAGTTTTTATATCATGTGTGTTCATAACGTCTTCTTAATTTTGCATAAAAGAAAGATAGTTATATATATATTTCCAAAAAAAACTAGTTGTTGGAATGTCTTTGACAGATAAAGTGGTCAACCGGTTTAAGTGATCATATCGTTCGATCAACTGGCTCTTGTCAAATTCTTAGGTTTCATCATTGATGAATAACTATCAACCGGTTCACTTGTTATTCTCAAACCATTGACCGATTCAACTTAAAAACTAGTTTTTGGTAGTTTCCCTCCCTTTGTCCATCGATAAGGTGATCACCTTTATCAAAATTATTTTATTTTGAAAGTCTTTTCAAGAAAATTTAGTTGGTTTGATTTAGTTAAAAGTTGTTTGAATGGCCTTCAACTTTTCCTCTACAAAGTGAAAAGATAGAACAAATGAATAGGCATATCATATCTTCCACTGTTCTCTATCGACGTAATATTACTGATAGTCAGTAAAAAGACTAAACTTTCACAGGGAAAGTAGTTCCGAGGGGAAATATCAGCTTATTGACAAAAGGCTCTGATCTTACAAATATCATGGGACTAGAAAAGGTTTTTACAAGTGACTTTTTTGGAAAAGGTTTCTGGCACGTTTGATAGGATGACTGGTAATTGAGTTCTACGGTCTGCATGTTCAGCATCACCTAGAGAACATGATCTCCAAATTGGCAATATAATTCAAGGTGGCTCGGATCATTGCAAACCTTAGTACATAACTCGTAATAGTCCACAGCAATTCATCGTTAGGAAGAATATTCGTCTTTGAGCCTGATTATATTGCAAATTTTAGATTCATCTCACTCTGAGTAATTTCATAATTCATGCAAGTACAATGAAACTAGAGATCAGGCCTAGAATATTGATTTTAAAAATAAATCCTCTATTAAAGAGGGAGGGATTTCCTATTGTTCTTTCCAGCAGGAACTACAGTGGATGATCCAAATTTAAAAAGAAAAAATGAAAAGCCTGAAAATCACACTGCTTTAACTGAGACCCACTTCGAAAAGTTCAACATGGCACGAGATATGGCATCTCTTTGACCCCATTATTGTGAATTTTAAGGACTTCAACGCTAATTACATGCTGCAGAGTTTAGGCCTCTCTTGATCCCCCACAAGCTGTAATTACTGAAGCAGACAATGAGCAGACTCCAAATTCACTTGAACTCTTTCTTGAACTAAACAACTGGTGTGAACTCTTTACAATGAGCAATTGCTTCCGCAATTGAACTCTCAAGCTCTGAATTTGAACTGCCACTTCTCTTGAGAAACTGTAAGTCACAGAACCCATTTGAACTAAATGAACAGGATGAAGACGAAGAAGACAAACCAGATGAAGATGAAGATGAAGATGAAGATGAAAAAGATGAAGACTTAGTTGCAGAATGCCATTGAATTGCTCCAGAGAAAGACCTCCTTTGGCAACGAAAACCATCTCCGGCCATCTCTTTCTCCAAGCTTCTCTTGAGAGGGTTTGATATCCTGCATCTGTCACCATCAATATTCCCATAAGGACTCTTCTTTGAAACTTTCATGTACTTATTCAAACAGTCCTGGCCGTCTGAGACAGTTTCTTCTTCTGCATTGCATGCTGCTTTAGCACAGGACTCGTCTGTGCAACCAGACTTCTTAAACAAAGACTTTAGATATGCCCTTGAAGCCTTGAGTTTCTGACCAAGTGAGGATTGCCTTAGCTTCTTAGTCCAAGACTTCTTTTGATGATCTCCGAGGAAACAGTTAGCTTCAGTTGGCCATTCAAAGATATATTCATCTGGGTTTAGTTCACTGCTAACCCTGCAAGATTCTGATGGTGAGATATTGCAAGATTCCAATGGGGTACTGATGTTAGTGGGAGGTGCAGTGGAGCTAGTGATGAAGGGAACGGCATAGTTTTCTTCAAAGGCTGGTTCTTTCTTACTGTTTAAGGTGGTGGTGGTGGGGTTTTGGAGGAGCTTTTGAACCATTAGCAAGCGAGGAGGGAGATGAAGAGGGAGGAGTTTTCCCTTGTAGAAGAGTTCATCAGCTGGGGATGTTGTGGTTTCTCTACCATGAGAAACTGAAGACTTTTGGAACTCAAACTCTCTGCTCTGTGGTGGAGAGCTAATGGAGTAACAGATGAAGTTTGAAGTACTGGAGCTCAAGTCCATTTCAATGCAGTCATCATCTGCATGAACACACAAAGATGGGTTTGTGTCCATTTCATGTAGCATACTGTCTAAGAACACTTAGTGTCTGTGTTTTTGAGTGAAAGATGCTTATGGGGAGGTGAGCTTGGTGGAGGAAGAAAAGGCGCAGAGCATCCTTTAAAGTGAGGATGGTGCCAAGTTAGAAAATAAAATTTTATAGCAAGGAATTGTCAGATTCCCCTTTTTTTTCTATTTTCTTTTTCCTTTCTGAGTATCTTGAATGGTCCCAAATAATAAAATGCAGAAAAGATTTAGGGTTTTTACATGTGTAGCTGATTGCATTGATACTCCTCTTTTGGATCAAAATTTATGTGGATCGTATGCACTTATTCTTTCTCTTTAGGTAAAAGTGGATCAAAGATGGTAGCTCTTTATTGAGAAAAATAAAGTTACCTTATATAAATTACACATTGACGGTCCTTTACACTCGAATTCTACATCAAAATCACTATATTATATCTCTTTTTTGTCCTTGCCGGAGCACCTCGTGTAAGCTCTCTTTACTCATCCATGCGTGAATCATCATCATCCACTGCTGTTACACTTCAATTTATAACAGGTTTTTGGTACAGAAGGTGAGAATCTACAAAGATTCAAAGTAAGGAACATATATATTCAACAGTGTCTAAGAAAATGGTACTGCAATGCTGTAGCTAGAACCAGCAAAAACCCAGATGGAATCTCGAAAGTACAACTTTCACATTATGTTATGCATTTGTGGCCGAATCTACTTGGGAATCCTCAGTGGATTACGAGTGCAGGCCTTCATCATCCACAGAAACCCTATACTATTTATGATAAGGTGACGGAATTTGTGGTGTTTTTGGCCTGCATTACACAGCATATAAATTTCTAATTATCAGAAAACTTGTATACATATGGTGGAACGGTTGTGCTAGTGTGTGCAGCAACATCTACGGGCTTCATTTTCGCACTGATCAGAGAGAGAGAGACAGTGTGATTTCTCGAACATTTCAAATACTACTGTGTATGGTAGTACTCCTGATACATATAGTATTTTTATATTTCTTATGATCACTGTAATCTATGGCTATGGATATACTCATTTGACTGGGTCAAATTAAGAAGGTTTTTATTTTTTTATTTATTTATTAACCAATCTTTTTACTAGGTCGTCGTTTTGGAATTCTAACAAGGGGCTATTAATTTCTTGTTTGATATTCTCTTTCAACCGTCTTTCTAAAATATTTTTTTTTAAAAAAAAACAGTTTTAAATTATTTTGATGCGATAACATTATAAATGAATCTTAATATATTTTTTTAAATCAATATTTCAAGGCCCTGGTTGACATTTAAAAAGTGTTTTTAAAAAAAATAATTATTTTTATTTTTATTTTAAATTAAAAAATAATAATATTTTTATATCATTATCATGTGCTGATATCATAAATAATTTTAAAATATATATATTATTTTGATATATTTATAAAAAAATCAAAATAAATATTAATCACACTCTCAAACAAACACTAGAAATCATCAAACCCTATCCTAGCTCAAAAAAAAAAAAACAAGGTCAAAACTACACAATACGACATCGAAGAAAGGAAAATGATCAACTCAATGTTTTTGAATGAATAAATGATTTTGTCTTTCCTTGTAGTCTTATTGCCTTTTCCTTTCCTTTCTAGGCATAGGCAAGGTGGTAGGGTTTTGCCGGCCTCCTTCAATCGAAACTTTTTTTATTTTTATTTTTTTATAATCAAATATATTAGTAGGGAGCTTGGTTATATGACCAAAGTGACTCTCTCCTTTAAATCTAAATTATAGCAGCAGACTTTCATGTCAACTTTGTATTATTAAGATAATGTTTAAATCAACTTTTTCTTTTTCAAAGTTGCATCAGATTCATGAGCTCACGTGATGCTCCTCTGACCTCCCCACATTCAAAGTTGTGTTCATGTCCGTCGCACATGCTCGGTCACCTTTTCTCAACGTGGCTTTTTCACAGTGACGAGACTTGGCTGCGAGGTGCAAGCCTCATGATTGGTTGCTGGGGCACTGAGTGATAGCTGGAAGAAATTATGCAAACTGCAAAGATAAAGGTTCCAGGCAAGCATCTCACTTTTGGAAAAACTCTGCCTTTCCAAGTGGATTCTCAAGGTACCGCTCAAGTTCGTTCCTTTTGGGGAACAGACCCTCTAATTGTACCGTTAATTTTTTCAGTCCACGCAGTAACTCCTGCCAATTATTGTACCGCAAAAAAAAATGGTGGTTTTATTTAACAGGGTCGCTAAATAATACATAGCCTTGGCAGATAGCCCTCCACTGTAAAAAGAATTTCAGTGTCGTGATTACATTTGTATTAGGGGTATCTACAATCTATGTTTCAGTGTCGAAGGGAGAATTTACAGAGTTCTTCCAGTGTGATCTACTCTCAGTAAACTTGAATCAGGCGAGAGTGTCGTTGGATATTCAGAAGTCATGTAACACTCTCGTCCTATTAAAAAAGGGAAATTCAAGATTTCATTATCCAGGTATAATATATCAAATGACACCTTGTTATAAAATTATGATGCTGACTTGAAAGCAACCTTTTTTTCCTTGGCTACTTCTTGCTGGTCAGCTGCTTGGGAGTTGCTTCCTTTTCAAGTTCATCGAATTCCCACTCACCAATGTCCTCTGCTGCGTCTCCCTCGTCATCCTTGCCGATATCGGATCCTAGCTTTTCCAGGTCTGCCTGTGTGACTACATTTCCTCTCTTGACTGGGGGTGATCCACTTCCCTTTTCTCCTCTCTTTCCTGGAGTCTCTGGCGTCTTTCTGGAAGAAGAGAGTGGACCGTCACGCGGGCTATCACTGGACTGCGAGTGTGATTGTTGCGTCGGATTCTCAGCTTCCAGGACTGGTCTCTGGATGGATTTAAATTCCTCTCTAATGTTTTCCATAGCACTAAATAGCTCTTTGACTCTCTCGTCATTTTTCCTGAAGTGGACGTACCATTTTCAATGCATCGAATGATAGAGCATGTGTGATTAAAGAAAAGTTACTGCACCTGTATACGCCTTCATAGTTGGTATAAAACTGCTTTTTCATCGCATCCACTGCATTTGTGATGGTTAAAATCTGTCAGGACAAAGAGTGGCATGGCTTTAATTAGATGAAACTCCAGTAGATAGGAACAGCAACGCAGGGAAGGAAATCAATCTACCAGCAAGAAGTGCTGGAGTGGAGAGAGGATTTTGAGGACAATAAATGTGGGAAAACAGTATTTAAATGAACCAGAAAATAGGAAAATAAAACTGAGCGTTTGATATTGAAACATAGAAGGGATTTGCATGCTATTATCGAAGCAGACCCAATAAAACATCCATACCTTTGCTTCAAGCTCCAGAAATTCCTCTTCAAGATTTTTTCTATGGTTCATTTCTCTTGGCCCTTCATCCTTTATGATAGGTGCTATTTCTGACCTGTTGTAGAATAACAGTTTGAGACTTCTCTAAACTGAGTGACAAAAATTCCAAAGAATCATAATATAATACCCTTGACATGAATGCAAGTCTGCCACAAGCCCTTTCATACGGATGACTGAAGGCCCCAACTGTTCCTGATGAGAGGTTCAATATTTGCATGTCAACAACAATGTTTAAAACCAATGTCACAGCTAAATAGATTTAATCGATTTTATAAAACTCTAGTTGAAGAAGCCATACAGGAGTCATGAATATATTAACAATACCTTATAAGCAGAGAGGAGATGAGCACTCAAATTCACGAAATGATCACCATATCTCTCCAAGTCGCCACTTGAACATGCATGTGCAGAAAATAATCAAAAAGAAACAAATGACAGAAAGATTGACACGACAGTATGGAAACATTAGACATACAGGGAGGGGGGGGAAGAAGTAAAAACTAATCAGAGCTTTATGTTTTTAGTTTGTGTCTATCCTACAAAACCACAAGTATCAATCTCAGTAGCAAATCAGTAGAGAGAATATAGACATACTTGACCTGATTCTCCTTCTGCTCTGTGTCTGTAGTCTGGAGAACCCATGTAGCATCTAGAAAATTAATCCAAGAATTAACAACATCTGCCTCTGCCTGACAGGATGTAATCGACTTTGCTAACTCTTCTTCCTACGATTATAAAAAAAATGCTCAACATGATATAATAAGATGATTCCTCATAGGCTCTGTGATTTTCTTTTGGGAAATTCAAGTAGTTTAAAAGTTCTTTTATGTACAAAATATGGTTCTTCTGACGAGGGAAGATCAGCAATACCTTGGCTTTCAGGTGAATCAGAATCTGGTTGCTAGCTTCATCAAAGTTCTCTCTCTCTTCCCTGGCATTGTGAATACGTGCCCGTGCCAAATTCAAAGAGTTGTTGACCTGCAATAATGCCAAAAATGGTTATAATCCCAGAAAAAATAGGATAGAGATCCTACAGAGTTGATTTGGCAGAGTGAACCAATTCTTCCATCGACATTACCAATTCACTTCACAGTTTAAGCACACATAAGCAAAAATAGAAGTTATGTATCCACGCTAAAGAAAACACATCAGATATTACTGCAAAGGGAATAAATGAGACTCCACTAAATAATTCCAGGAATGATAATATCATCCAGAACTGGATGACATTTTAATTAATAGACTAGCAAAAAAAATTTCAGAAGAAGGATACCTTCTTTAATTCAGCTTCAAGTTCATCTTTCTGCTTTTCCATTTCTCTAATCTCAACTGACAATTCCTAGAAAATGCAATGTGACATGTTTAATAATATTCCAGGAAACAGAATTAATCAAACCATGTCCCAAGACACAGGTCATGCAAAACTTAGTGAGAATCATAAAATTCCTCAATGATACGAAAAGGAAAAAAGAATATTGTATATCCGAAATTTTCTCAGATATGGAACAATTGGATATCTTTTTATACTATATTTTCTTGCTAACAAATAGCACTCTTAAAACTGAAAGCAGGATTTTTGAAATGGAGATGCACAACTGTGAGTTCTGTACATTCATAAAGTCCTGAAATTGAACTTTTAACTCTTAAAAAATGAAATTAGGCTGCTTAAGCTTATGGTAGTGAGTGTTGGACAGTGAAGGAGCACATGCCCAGAAAATCAGTGTAGCTCTGTCGAAAATATCAAGATCCATATCAAAATAAAGAATGAAGGGTTCCATAGAAAAGTGGAGGCATTGGAGGAGGCAACCACGGAGATAAAAAGATGAATCGTTATATCTAAGATATAGACTAATTGGATTGAGGGGAGAAGGGAAACCATAAACAGTTACTAATTGAATCAAGTAAAAGAACAGATCTAAAATCACTCCTGCATAGTCCTGAACAAAACAGAGGCAAGGATTCATGTTTTAAATTCCAGTGCCATAATGCATAATAGTAATCTATTTTTTTTCTCTAGGATGACAGCTACTTAGTTGAAAAGTTCTAAAATTCTTTGATCCATTTTCTTCATTTTAATAAAAAGTGACATTATTTCCTTGGAGGAAAGGTACCTTCTCAAGCTGACTAATCTCATCACCTTTAGCCACACGAAAGTTGAGAGCATCTTCTTTCTGTGACCTGCATAAAGATTGAGAAAGAAATTGAAAAGATATAAATGAAAGGATAGCATTAATTAAAAGTAATAAATAATAGCAATAGGAAATTCCGGGAAGGTTTGAAACAAAGCATCAGAGAAAAGCCCAATTATTACATATTTTCAAACAATCCATGTTCCTTTCGATTGTCAATAAGCATTCTAGTAACGAGATGCCCAATACCCCGAAAAATAAATCATTCTAGATGTTCCATCACTAACCATTAAAAAGAAAACTACAGCACAATAAACATGATGAAAATGCAATGCAGGACAGCCCTCTAATTATACATTGCATATTGACTTAACAGCATGTTAAAATCCATGAAGAGTTCATTTTTTCAGCAATAATAAGCAAGCATCCACTCACTGTCACAGTTGTGGGGAACACTTTCTATAGATTTAGGACCCAAGGCACCCAGCTTTGTGGAGTGACATTTCTTGTTCATCCTCCCCATCCCCACAAAAAAAGGAACAGTAAAAGTGGATGCAAATACACAAAATGCAGAAATATAGATTATATCCCATTGCCAACACATGCAAAAGTACATGCATGAACATACTAGAAACAAATTCTGAGATGCTAAGTGAACCTTTGTTCTAAAATGCGCTTTTCAGCTTTTGAGGTCGAGTTAAGAAGAGATTCTGATAAAATTTTCAATTTATCAACCTGCAAAACAAGTGTATAGTGGATTATTAAGAATACAGAAGCAAGAGTTGACTGGCTAGAAATAAACTGGAAAAAAACCAAGAAAATAAAAATAGAATTGAACTGTGCCAAGTTGTATTATCTCTTCAATTCATAAACTAAAAATAGACGAGACTGCTAATATGATTTAAATTCTTTCAGAACAAAGCATTTTACAATCTCTTTGAGAAACATTAGGCTTAGAGGATGAAATAAAAATGTCTAAACTCATTCTTTAATATTATTACAATTACCAATTGAAAATGAATTTGGTCTAAAGTATTGTTTGAAAATTGTGGTATTTTTCACCTAGTTGATTTGTGTTGAAAAAACTGCTTCAAGAAACAATATGAAATCCAGTTTAAGTTCCAGGGGATTAGGTAACATTCATGATTCGCTATCTTCTGTTACTAGTAAATTTTTCAACAGTTAAGATTACTCGCATGCATAATATTCATTTTAGACATTAGATTGGTCCTAAAACTATCAATAGCAGCAGAATAATAATACTTGATATGAAATAAAAATCTCAGTTGGAATTTGCATGACATTCCTGCCTCTTCTATGCAAGACATGCTTGACTTAAATAGGCTTGCCTCAGAATGTTTAGACAGATAGGTTTGTAAAGCTATGACTTCAGCTTCAAACTTCACAGGTTGCAGAAAGGTAGTTGTAAGTTATAACTGTCAATATATTCTTCTTTCCTTATTTAGTTTTATATCCCTTGATTACCTCTCTAAGATATTCATTATTGTTGTATATATTCTTGTTGTATTTATTGTTGTATTCCTTCATATAATAGGCCTAGGATTAAGGGATCTGATTATGTTTACTATATTAGACCCTAGAATTAAGGGATTGATCATTCTTGATGTATATATATTTTAATTCCCTTAGTGAAAAGGCAGCGAAACATTTACGTAAATTCTCTTTATTATTCTGTCAATAACACAACAGCATCTATTAAGGAACAGAAGACCATGCAGGACAACTTAAATGATTGAAACATGCTGAATTATCACCCAGTAAGAGGTTACCAAGGAACATTTCTTAGCCTAGAAAATATTGTCCTAAAGCATTTCTTGTTTGCTTCAGATGCGTAGGTGTATGTACTTTAAACTCCTATTTTTTCTTTATTCTAGGGGTAAGATAGGGGTCAAACACTCGACAACCAAGGCGAACTCTTTGCTCCCTATAAATGTTGTACTTTCTACTGCTCTAATGAAGTTATTTTGGGGATAAGCACATAAAATTATTCCTAGCAAGCACTAGAAGTTATGAGATTTGTTTGCAGAATATGCCTCCATAAAAGTACTTAAGGAACAGCTTGGTTCAGGCTCTGGTGCATTCCAGGAACCATGATAAGCAATGCCAAAGTTTGACTTTTTTTTCCTTCAAAAAACTCTGAAAATTTAATGTTACTCTGAAAAGAGATAAAAGGCCCAATCAGGATAGTTCTATCACTAAGAATTCATACCTTCTCCACATGCATTTCTGGAGAATCCCCATTTCTCAAAGATTTCTTCTTTAGTAATAGTGCCTCCAATGTGGAACATAGTTGAATTTGTCCAAGTTTTTCTTCAAGAGCCTGAGAAAAAACTAATCGTCAGCTTCTGTGATCAAGGATGTAAATTCTAAAATCAAATTCAGAAACTGTCTGAAGATGTAGTAAGCATTAAAATTAAAAAACCAACAATGAGACCTACGGATGCAATGATTGATCAAAAAGTTGAGTCTGCACAACTAAAATAGTTACCTGGGTTTCACGAATTTACTTTCCCTCATGGAATAATCTTAAGGAATCATTGCAAAGAATTTCAATACATGACAAAAAAATCAGGCCATGGGAATTTAGCAAACAATATAAATGCATGGCTACATAAACCAGAATTTCCTTGAGATGCCCAAAACCTTAAAATTACAGAACTCTTTAAGCTTTCTTCACACAACTACTTGTATCAGACTAGTGACAACAAATGACATGTGGAATCTGTTTGTTCATCGGAAATTGTGAATGTAGGATCAGCCTACCTCCATTGTTAAAGCAGTTGTTTCTTTAGAGGATTTTGCGCTAACTTCATTGGAAGGCTGATTGAGTGCCTTTGATTTCTCAAGTTTCTCCATTATGTTGTGGGCTTCAGCATCTATTCTGAGTGCAGAGAACATAATAAAAAACATTAATAAAAAAATCATCTCTAGATGAAATCAATGCAAGGAAACCAATGCAATTATGATTTGTAAATGAAGCTTAACTTCCAACAGATTAACATGCAGAAAATGACCAGGGACCGATACTCTATGCCATTTATTTGTATAGATATTTTATATAGAAGATAACTTTAAATGAATACTGATCAGAAAAAGAAAGACTAAGCACTCGGATAAACAGTGATCTACAATATACATACAACTCTTTTCTGGAAATAGGGCATATGAGTTTAAACTTTGTCAAAAACTTTATCAAGTCAAAAAATTTACTTAAAAAGTTCGCTTTACTAGTTGAAGCTGAATCGACTCGAAAGTAAATGAATGTTTATAGTCTCAAATTTCATTAGTGAAGACAGACGAGCAGATCTCAAGCTCCACGATGCAAATGATTTGTGAGTTTTAACAAGGATAAAAAAACAGAGGAAATTTTAATCCACAGTGCAAATAACTCATTCAAAACTTCTCTTACAATAAGTTGGAAAGAAAAAAATTCACGGATCTTTCTTTTTGCTTTGCCAACTCCAAAGTATATTAGTAAACATATAAGAAATTAAATATGAATGGATGCATAAATCTGAAGGGCAAAGAGAATGGGGAAGAGGAGAGTTGGGATCTTTCCAAAGTTGAGATAGCAGGTTTAGATCATAACTGTCCTACGATGATGCATTATTCATAATCACTTTCTGCCTAACATGTGAATACAGGTGTTAGTGTATGCAGTATAGGGGAAGCCAGGGGTACGACACCCAACCCAATTCATAACACAGCTTCTGCAGTAGAAAATGAACGAATCTAGAAAGTTTTTATTTTTCAAGACGCAATTTCAAATCTAAGATACAACATCCTGAATTACCTTGCAATATCAGCATTTATTTTCAGCCCTGAAATTGCACTTTGAGCATATTGAAGCAACTCCTCTCGCTTTACCTAGACAGAGAGAAAAGGGGGAGGGGGTCATGTTAATCATAAAATTTCACTTGGAAATATGCAACCTATTAATTGAACTTCTTTATAGAACAAAAGGTATCCCTAACTTCATCCAAGCATACATCATATAGGAAAGCCAAATGTTATGCTGGATCATCTTATACTAACAAATAAATAACCATGAGGGTGTCTGCAGAATTAAACAGGAGCTAATTGTACCCTTATCATAATCATTTTAGAAAAGAAATCCAAGGAATAAGCAGCTATTTCCTGATGAGTAAAACCTGATAATTTAAGTAAAAAGCACACCCTTTCTACAAAAGGATGATAAGTTGTAAGGAACACATAGACCAATAAAAAAAATGTAGAATAAGTAGTTAAATATCTCTAAAACTTTCAAAATGATTAGAAGGAATTTAAAATAAATCATCGATAAAGCCATCAGGCAGGCGAGATGCCTCATAACCAAGATTAAGCCTATGCAAGGAAGCTCACTTTCTTAAAAAAAGTTTAGCTGTCTGTAACTCTGTATCCTCTCTCTGATAAATAACGCAGGAGAGACAGAGGAACTGGGTTTCAAACTAATCATCCTCCCTTACCAAGGTAAATGCCTAAAATACTGATCTCCCTTGAATGAAGACAACTTTGGATGATTAAAAAGTAAACCAAAGGAACTTCATATTGATGAATACAATTTAAACCCATCATTAAAATGAATGGAGCAGATACTTGCAAGGAAAAAGATAGAAGAAGCAAACGATACAGCTGTTAACTTGTAACTCTGGGATCAATGGGATGTAAAACATAAGTGCTCTATTTATTCCTTATCAGAAAATTTTCCATATTTTCATGATTGTGGCGCAGAACTTGAAAAAAAAAAGTCCTTCCTGAATCCAATTTAATCCAGCAGATATTGATGAAATGAGTATGCAACTATTAACATAAAACAAACGAACATTTACAAGAGATAATAAAGGCATGTGTATATATGGACTTGTACCAATACTTCATCCTCATAGCTGGTGAATGCTGTTGCCAAATCTTGTATGATGCTCATCACTGCCTTATGCACTTCCTTCCCTCCTGCCAGACACAGCCTGTATATAAACCAAACCAAAAGGAAGGTTTACATGAAGTTCTATGCATTAAACTAAAAGACAAAGGGAATTTAAAGCACATTCTCTTCATTGTGACAACTTGACTCCACTCAACAAGCCATAGACCTAAACTAGATGCATTCAGCTTTTCTCCACATTAACAAAATGTAATTTCAAGCAACTACTTAAACAAGACATAAATAGAAAATTACGAGAGTGGGAGGAATCACCCAAATATCTCCAAAAGCAATGAAACCTCTTCCTCATTCGGGCACTTCAAGAATCTGAGTCATACAAAACAGTTAACCTGCGGTTAAACTCAATGGATCAGCAAATACAAAGCCTGGCTAAATATTTGTAAACTAAAATTTAAATTAAAACATTGACAAGTTCCAAAGGCATTAAATTTGTCCTTTTTCCATAGCAAATTAATAACACAATATACCCTGATCAACTTTTGTGTCAACCATCAATTATATGTCATGTTTATACAGCAGAAAACAACAATAGTGCTTACCATGGACAACGTAATCCCTTCAAGAGCTTGACTATAAAGAAAAACATCTCGAAAATCCATCGTCCCAAGATCAGGATCCATATAATAAACCTGTGCAAAGTTATGTAGCAATCTTGAAAATAAGAAACAAATCACAACTTCACTAGAAAAATTTTGTTCAAAAAATAAAATAAAAAAGACACAATCCTGGCCATCAAACTTCTATCTCACCAAAACAGATAATGCAGAAAATCCATACTAATTACAACAGGAGTCTTATACAGCTACAACATGCCGATGGACAGACAAGATTTCTCCATGCAACAATTAAATTTAAAATTTGAAAAGAAATGAAATGAATGCTAACTATATAGGAAGATGCTCACAATGGTAAATTTTTTTAGGAGAATCCTTGAGGGAGTCATCAGCATGATGTTCATAATTAGGAGATGAAAAAAACATTCTTTCTCTATCAGTTTCTTTAAGAGCAACAAGCCATCTTCTCAATAACTGCACTCTCTCTTCACCTCCTCTACATGACACAGATACATCCTCTAATCTTTTTGCTGTTAGCCTAAAACTTTGCAAACTCCTTGATGAAGCTCCCTACATCATCCAAAATCAAATATTAATTATTACACATTCAATTCAATAAACATATATAAAGATCATCATTAGCATTACAATGCGGTCTTGGATTATTTTGGCTCCTTCAGAAACTGCATTTCCGGCGTGAAGGACGACGGAGTCTGCATAGCTACGGACGGTGCGTGTAATGTTAGTTTTTCCACCGACTTCTACCGCTCTGTTAACGGCGGTTCTTATCCACGACATTACTATTTACAACGTGATGGTGTTTTCGTTGCGTTTGGATTGGTGATGATGATAGTGTTATTGTAATTGGATTTGTAATTTGGGGTTAAGCACCGAGGAAAATCAAGAAGAGGAGGAGCAGGAGGAGGAGGAGGAAGGAGTCAAGAAATTTTGCGCGTCTTTGGTTCGAGTCTTTTGCCTCTCCTTTCGGTTTGTTTGCTTTAATTTACTATATTGTCCAATCCCACAGACTTTGACTTTTATTTTTTAGTTTCGGTTAATGAAAAACTATTTCTAACGTATAGATATAAAAATCAATTTAAATTAAATTTTAAAATTTTAAAAATCTAGCAATTAAAATATGAAAGATTAAGTTTAATATAATTAAAAAAGTAATAAGATATTTTTTATTTTCTTACAAATTTTAAAAAGTATTTTCTGTCCAAAAAAAACATATTTTTTTCTAAAAACTAAGCCAAAATGTTATTACTAGAAAGTATTTTTATTGTTTATTTTTTCAAATAGTAAATAAAGTTTAAAAATATATTTCTAAAATAACATTTTCCATTAAACAAATGGTACCCTACTTGGAAACTAAATTCTCTTTACGGAATACGATTTGACTTGTTCGTGCTAGTTATATATCTCTTAAGAATCTCAATTTTTCAAAGTAACAGCCATCGGAAACATTTCTCGATTTGGTTCAACGTCACAGCATACTGCATTAAATAATTTATATATTTATTTTGCAAAAACAATTTAAAAATGGTATTATTGTGATAATAATTGTATTTTTCATTTAAAAATATATTAAAATAATATTTTTTAAAATTTATTTATATCTTTAACACTTGAAAATAATTTAAAAACACTAAAAAAAAATTTTGTCTCGTTGTCCCCGAATCCATCTATCCTCCTTTATGAGGTCAAACAACAATGTTGTCTACGTTCCACTAGAGCAGAGCAGAGAAACAAATAATGCAAGAGCCAATTCCGATTGCAACTCAAAAGGCAACCATGGAAAAACACCATCATCAAATTCACAACAAGCTTTTATTAACAAGGGGCTTTTTTCGAGTACCTCTTAACCTCCAATACAAGATGCACTGCTTACAAATCAGACACCAGCGCTGCGAACACAACATTTCTGGCTAAAAAATGGAGCAAATGGAAGAATCTTGATCATATCTGTCCTTTTGTGGACATTTCAATCTACTTATCGTCTTGTTAGTCCAAGAGAACCCGTTTCTGCAAGGGCATAGACTAGAGCTCAATCTCGGGCAATGGCACCTTCCAAAAATTCCATGAGTTATAATCTTCCTGCAGATACAAGAGTCGAGGTCATTCAAGATTTTTGTGGATTAAACCAGTATTTTGGGCATATAAACAGACGTCCATCCTGTATCCTCCTGTCTGGACACACTTTTTATTTCTTTTATTCTCACCCTTTTCAAACAACACAATGTGTTCTAAAGTTCACAGGAGTATCTTACCTGCTCAGCTGACGATGTAGGGGGGAACATATCATTGACCAGAGTGTGTAAGGATGTGTAGGACTTCACATCGATGCGATGACTAATGGCCACCTCACCCTGTCAGTTTATGAGAGCTTATTAGCAATCAAAAAGAAAAGGAGGTAAATCCCAGATGGAAGACCACCAAAAAGGAATGTCAGTAACAAAAATCCAAACCTTTGGGTTTATAATAAATATTTTGCCCTTTGGGATCCCAATTTTCCTGTAACTAAACTCATCAGTATCTCTATTTCCGAAGCCCGCGTAGAACGGGTTGTAATCAGAAGGAAAGAGCCTTTTGATGTCCTACAAAACATGAAATTCAGAGCATACAGTAAGTATGGGATGAAAGGCAAATGCTTGCTTAAAGTGATTCTATGTCCATAGTGTTTTTTCCCTTTTAAGATTACCTCTAAGCACGCAATCTTGAACTCATGAGGAGCTCTTCTTATGACTGATATTCATGCAAAGCAAGAACAAATTTCAGAGATGAGTCAGAGTATCATTTAAATGAGAAAAAGATGTGGAATATCAAGTAAATAGGAGATGCAGACCAAGTCAAGGTGGCAGCCTGGATAAAAATTTAAAATCAAAAAGAAATTAAGAATTTTCCACCAGAGGGTCAATGATGCAATTGAGAATGGACCAACAACTGTTGCATGGTCTCAAATGCTGGAGGCTCACCGGTGCAAGATTCATAAGACTCGAATTCCTGAAGTAACATAACAACTAAAATGTACAGTGTAGCCACATCTGAAAGTGAAGATACTTTATTGGTTGCAAAAATGGAAAAAAATCATTTTATTTTTACTTTTCTTTTATCTTAGCTCTTCTTCTCTTCCACTTTGGAAAAACAAGATATGCAATGTTGTCCTTGATGTCCATTTGTAGCAGATTCGTGAACTTTAAAACCCATTTAGGTACACCTCACAAACATATACATATTTCAACATTTAGCCTTAGTAAATTCCATGATTTCCTCTTTAAGAATCTGAAATCATCAGTACCTGTATCATAAAATTAACTTGAAGACCAAAGCAATTCCATAGATCGGATAATTTTTAAAAAGACCTCACCTTCCCGGTACAATGAGGGAAACAATCCATCAGGAGAAATAACAACAGGTCCATTTGGTAGGGTTTTTCCATCCTGCAAGCAGAATAAAAAGTCACTAATCAGTAAAATTAAGTGCAATACAGCAGCATCATAACTATAACCTCTGCAAAACCCAGTCTAAAGAAACAGAAGAGACAGACTGCACAACAGGGTAAAGACAATGACCAGGAGCCACTGATATGATATCATCCATGAAACAATATTTGGTGGATGACACGTAAGAACTCAAGTATTGCACAATATCTGATGCAAACTCAAAAATCCCAATGTCAACATATTCAAGCACATTCATTCCTCTGGCTCTGACTATTAGTAGCTTTTTCATCAAGAAAGTCACAGAACCTCCCACACCCAATGCTAAAATTAAGTAAACAAGGAAACAATAACCCAAATAACATTTATACCTGCTTTACATTGAAAAGGAAACTTCTGGTTAGATACGCCTGAACAATTGCACGTGCACTCAGAAACAATAGCTGATATCCATTCTCCTGCACAAATGCGAAATGTGATATTTGATGTCCATTTACTAGAAAAAAAACCTATTTGTTCATAAACATGCCAGTTGCAATTCAATGAAATAAAACATGGAACAAGTCCAACCACCATTCCTACTGATAACATTTGTTGTGAAAAGACAATGCAAGGTAACCGAAGAATCAGCTGATTAAATTACTAAAACATATCTGTTGTCTGCATGAATTACTGTTCACTGTTACTGATTGAAGTAGCATGCCATATGCATGAAATATGTCCCTTTACAAAGTTATATTTAGAATGTCTGCCAGAGAAATAAACAAACAACAAAGAAAATCAATCTAACATAAGGATGATGGACTAAAGGAAGAGGGCTATAGGGGTAAGCAGATGTTATGCCTCCTTTTTGCTCTTAAAAAGGTTTGGCCCTGAATAACTGATCCATTTAGCAGACCCATAGTGGTTTGAGATTGATGATCAGTTTTGTTCTTGACAATAGATGATGACACGTAACGTGAATGTTCTTATACCACAATTAGAAATTGGTTTAGCCAAAACACTCTAGTCCATACTGAACAAAGGAAAGGCAGTTTTCTTCACTTTCAGAGGCTTGCAGCTAATATAATTGCACATTGGCAGAGCATTGAAGAATCATTATGCAAATAAATTCAGCGACCACTGGTTAGCAGGATCAAAAGGAAAACAATACCTTAATGGCACAAAAAAGTTTAGCAACTCCAGATTGTGTCCAATCCTTTCCAACCAGGGGCATGAATTGACCCAAAACATCAGACCTGGCAAGAATTATCAATTTAATACCCCAAAATCAAATCTATGATTAAGTGAAAAACATAAAGGAAATTTTTTTACAGTTGATCAGTTTGTACTTTAAAACCATTGCCATGAATGCTTGTGGATGCTTTATTATAAAATTAATAATGGAGGATGAGCTTTTTATTACCATGAGAAATAAAATTTTCCATTTTGTCCCTTTGTCCAAGAAGCTATTACCTAATCCATGCCATGTTAGCTAGAGATAGTAAGACTAGACTTCATTCAGAAAGTGATAAAAGGATTAGTAATTTAATTGCATTAAGATCTAGCACAGAGAGAAACATGTTCAAAATTGGCGAAGACCATGCCCAAACTCATTTCATTAAGTATCCACAATTCAGTCAATTTTAATGATACATGCAAACATGTCGCCCACAAGAATCACTCAGTTGATGGTTACAGGTTTGACACATTAATGGTGAACTTAAGATTAGGATGAAGTGCACAAGCCAAGACATGATAAAGTTAATGGTAGTCCAAGGGTATCAATTTCTCATAATTTTGATGAATCAAGCTAATTTCATTCCCTTGAGGTTTTTTTGCTAAAGGAACATTATTATTTGTAACTTGATGATTGATATGTCTTGAAGTTGTGCCAAACATATAACCACATTGATGGGTATCATGCTTCAAGATTAATCTTAGGTGGTTGTTAAATGTGAATCGAGTCTTTTCATGGACTAATTTAACTCTTGAAATCAACTTCCTGTACCCAAAAGACAACCTAGAAAAGCCTAAGACCTCTACACCAAATGACTTTACCACAAATTCCAAATGCCTCGTATAAACCAAAGGCCGTGTCATTTACCTATCAACCATACTGGGTACAGTATTCCAAAGACATCTGGTAAAATAGACAACCACGCCAGATAAAGTTTTCCTTGAGAACTCTGGTATACCCGATGTTATTCTTTGCATTGTGGCCAACCTCCTTATCATTTGAGGGAGCTTTAATCGTTCCTTGTCTCTTGTGCTCAAGTGTGTGAGAGCTGTACCTAGCTTGTTTGTATACCAAAATTTGAATTACCTTGTTCTTACACCAATATTTGAATTGGATAGAACCTTCTCTTATTTTCCACCAAGGACAAACAAGATAAGCATTTCAAATCTCTTACTATGCTGCCAGCCTCATCTCATGGATGACATTTTTTATATCATCTTGCCTGAACCATGCAGTATACCAGACTTCCAAAATTAAAAAGCTCTTGGCCAGTTTTCTCTTAATCTAAACAGCTAACTAGCCACATTTTCCCATAAATAGACCTCCTTACACTTTTTATAAGATTATTGCAATCATTGGGTTATAATTCCTATTCTTACATAATCATATTCTTTCTACTTTGAGCTTACTCTTGATTATTCTCTTACACATTGAAAAGGTGGTTGTGTGGGGTGAGTCTTAGAACACCTACCCCCCTCCACTCCCAAGTGTCGGGCTTTCAGTTTTTACAGCCTCACTGAATTTAAGCAAGTTACAGCATCCAAAATTCCAGTTATGTAATTCATGCTGGGGTGTCAGGAGCCTTACCTGGTAATTGTTCCATCCACATCTGAAATTACTATCCTTGCATTCCACTTCCATAAGTAGATATGACAATCAACCTGTTAAAATTGAATGTTACTTAGCAGCTCAAAATGGGTAGAGCATGAATTGCTAATTGCTATCATTTTTATAATGGAATATTTTATATGCTACATATGAACCAACCTGTTGTATACCCAGAACCCTAGTAGAGAAACTGAACGTTATCTTATTTTGACCCTCTTTCAGATTCAATGATGCTATCTGCTCACTAGTTGGAATATTTGTCCTTAAAAACTGTTTGTGAGGAGACTCGGAACCACCACAGGATGCTGAAGTTGATTCAACATTTGAGTTTTGCACTCCAGATTCAGAATCAACAAATAACTCTTCACTTGATGAGTTACTGCTAGTCTTAACCCTTCTAAATGGAATAGGCCAAAGCCTCCATCTGCGGCTGGATGGTGTGGAAGTAATCCCAGCATCATCATCCCTTTGCTCTAGTGTGTCGTCCACTTCCACAGGAATTGCATCTTTGGGCTCAGCAGGTAAATCCAAACCAAATGCAGCCATTCCAAGCACAATAGGAGCAGCCTTTTCCCACGTGAAGTATTTCTCTCTGTATCTGATTATTAAATTTTCATTCCTGATAATTGATGTTGCAGAATTTTTAAATTCTTCAGCAGATATGCGATGTGCTACAAACACTTCAGCAGCAGCATCCATGCCCATACCTGCATGGAGTTCCTTTCCACAGAGGGAGATCTCAAACCCTACAAAGGTAAGGATGAAAGAAAAATGTAAAACAGAAGCTTCACACTCAACATAGACCAAGCTCAGACTATAGTTACAGACTTCAAGATTCAGAATAGAACAATTAACTCTTACCTTTGCTTGAGCAAGTTTGCATCTCTTCAATGGAGATCGCTATTTGCGGTTTCACAGTCTCACTTTTACCAGACACATCTTCAGGAACAGGTCCTTGCAGGCTATTATCCAACCCTTCACCTACTGTGGACATGTGATAAGACTCTTCACCTTTCTCATCTGAACTGATACCAATGCTAACAGAAGTACATGTGCTGTCAGCACCTATATGTTCTATCCTTGTAGCATTCTCTGCAGCTTTGAGTTCAACCTGCAACGTAGGTGATCCTTGAATGCCACTAGAATCAGAACTACAGCCATTATCAGTGAATTCAACAAGATCTCCATTAATAGTTTGATCAACTGCTGGAGAACTACAAGAAGACTCCTCATGTGAATCTTTTTGAACCACAAGTGAAGTATCTGTTTCCTCAGGATCAGCAATTCGACCCAGTTTGGCCAATTCTGGTAACGCCAAGCAGCTTTTGAAAACCTCTTCCCTATTTATCCTAACAGGTGTATCCGAATCACTTTGCACCAGAAGATCTCCTTCTGACCTAGGAATGTCCTGAATTTCTTGACTTTGACATAAAAGTTCCTTGTCACCTTCAGAAACTTCCAGTTGGCAAGCATTATCACCATTATTTACATTGTAAGCATTATCGGATGCAAAATTAGACACAGATGCACTCAGTTTACTGATGTAATCAGCTGCCCATGCATCATCACCTGAATTAAACTCCCCAGTGTCATCACCCAGGCCCAGATGGAACTGAGGGGTGCAGAATTGCATATTCTCGGTATTCTGTTCTGATTCCAATACAGGGGCTGTCAGGACATGACCATCCACACTCACCAAGATCACTTCTGAATCTGAACCTTGTGAAACAGCAGAATGCTCATCATCTATACTATTGTATATATCAGAAGCATACTCTGATAACTCAACTGAATCATCCATAGAGGATTGCTCATCTTGAAAATCATAATACCTCCGGTCACCATCAGATTCCGCCCTTTGAAGTTGGGCTGCACCTGATGAATTATCTTCCTCTCGCAACTGAATCACCCTAGAATCGGAAACACTATGCTCAAGCCTAGATATTCCAACAACATTACGATCACCAACACCACTAAAACCAACACTGACATCTTCATTTGACATTGCCATGCTATTAGAATCCTTTATAACCCCATTTGCCTCACTTACTTTACCAGGCTCAATCTCCTTGATGAAATAAGCTTCACCGGAATTATCAAGATACATGTGAAAATTCGCTTCAATGTCATTGACATTTATGCGGACAATCTTCTCTGCTCCCTTAAGAACACCCTGAAATTTACCAAATCGAACATACCATGGGGTACTTCGAAATGTCCCATCCTGCTGTTGTACCACAATCACATCCACAGCCCCACCAAAAGGATGAAAAGGGATAACAAATGAGTACACACCTCGGGAAATTATACTGCCTACTTTCCCAACAACATTCATCTGGTCAGAGCCACTGATAACCTCAAGAATCACAATGTGCCAATAAATTCCCCTTCACTCCCTAATCTTCTTTATTCTCTTTTCAATTCAAGATTCCGATAAAATCGAATACAAATAATTCCCTCCAAGGAATGGAATGAAAATTTTTCTTTTATTATGCAGAATCTGCATTCAATTTAACAAATTCCAGGTAAATAAAGCCTCGACTAACAAGAACAAAAAAAAATCCCTTGAAAGGAGAATAAAACCCAATTTTCCATTTGGATTTTAGCTATTGAGAAGAAAAAAAATTGGCATAAAAACAACTCCGTCAACAAATGCGACAACGAAAGAATCTTGAATAACTCTAAAGATTCCAAATTTCATCGATTTCTCACAGCCAAACGAAACATAAGATTCGATTCTCGCTCCAATTAAACAGATCAAATATACTTGAAAACTAAAACTAAAGCAGGCAATCAAAGAAGAAAGAAAATAAAGCTAAAAGAAAATTCTTGAATTAAACTTACAGATTCAAAATTTGGAGGAAAAAAATCCGAGTCTCCTTGGAATCAATCAATCTCACAGCTCGAGAAAAAATGGAGCCAATTTGAGAGGTTAGAAAATTATTACCAGTATCGCAGAAGTTTATTTAATTTTCGAATCTTTCTTCTTCTTTTTTCTATTTTTCTTTTGTGTTCAATGTTCTTTAACAAATAACATTCTTGGAGGCTTCGAAGTCTAGACTTGACTTGTCTATGAAGGATTTATATTTTCCTAAAAAAAAAAATGTGATAGCAAAATACAGTGCAAGTTAGATGAAATAATTCAGAAAAAAACGACATGTCCGGTCATTAAATAGGTAATCCTGATTTAAATTACGAGGATGGTCCCTTCGATGACGAGCTATAAAACGATGAGAGTGGGGCTATTTTCGGGAATGCCTGTTTACTTTAAGATTTATTTTGTTTTTCGAGTGAGTTATTATGGTAGGCAGGTAGATAGACGTCCCCTGATTTGAATGATGCTGTTGCCGGACCACCGCCTCGTTGTTGTCGAAGTCAACAAATATTTATTACATCACTATCTTCTTGAAATTTCAAGATAAAGAGAATATATATATAATCGTGGATTTGACATCTTTTCTAACAACATGAATTCTAGAAACTATCGATTATCTCGAAATTATACTCCTCTCCCTTTCAAAAAAGAATTTTAGGGTTTATGAGTGATTTTTATTTTTGTTAATATGAGAAAGAATATTATAACTCTGAAAATTAAATCTAGAATTTAAATTCAAAATCACATTCTTTTCTTCTCTTTTTTTTTCTTTTCCTTAGTGGAAAAGTATATATTTTTAATGTGATTTCTGAAAACTAAAATAAATGTTTATATTTATTGCATATCTCATATAGAGTCTGATCAACAAATTTTGATGGAACTCTATTTAAAAGGTATATTAAAGTTAGGGCAAAACCTTATAAACAAAGTTGAAGGTATATATAACTCATCATGGAATGTACCTTATGCAATAGGGTATAATTTTTCTTTTTAGAAACTCTATTAAATTGTGTTCCACAAGGTTTTTATTGTAAAGAAATCCCATTATATTTTAAGATAATCTTGAAATAATTGACTTAAGTATTCACTACCTTGATCTAGTCAAGATATTTTGATACTCTTTCCAATTTGTTTTTCAACCTCATTAATAAATTGTTTGAACATTTCAAATGATTTAGACTTGTGGTTCATTTCATACACATAACTATAAACTCAAATGATCATATATAATAAAATAACTATATCCACTTTTAAAACAAATTTTTTATTGGTCCACATACATTTATTATATTAAATCTAACAATTCTTTTGACCTTTCACTATTGCCAATAAAAAGGTTTTTGTTATCATCTTAATCAATAAACAATTCCTCAGGTCTCTACTTATTATTGCATCTAGGTATATCAAACAACTATTAAAGATACATATTAATTATACGGGTATCCATATGCTTATTATATATATTTTCAATTCAAGTGACATGGTAGCCAACATGACACATATAGCCTAGTCATCGTCATCAATATAACATTGATATTTAGTTTTTATTTTGTTATCTCATCAAAGATATGAGAAATCATATTCGTAAGAAAAATATAACATTCTTTCTTGTTTAAGAATAATTCTCATATTTTAGTACAAATCCAAGAAGTTTGGTTTAGTCAATTTATTAACATCAAGTACGTTACATATAGATATATTTATTTTTATTCATGGTAATTTATCAAACCTATTTATGTTACATGTTTATAACCAGATTCACATGAAGTCTGTAATTTTAACTTAGTCTCCCACTATTTTCTTACAAATTAATAGTCTCAATATTAAATCAAGAAATCTTGCTTAGATCTTATAGTGGGAGATAATCCTATTGTATTTATATGATCTTAAGTAACACAATAAATCAAAATAAATTAAATTAGATAAATAATATAATTTATCGATCACATCTTTATGTAACTCTTATATGAGTTAGGTGACAACTATTTGTTTTAATATATCATACATGTTTCACCTAACTACTACCTCTAATCTTATATGATCATAAGTAACTCATCCAAATCATATAAGTTAGTTAAGTAAGACCTAATTATATAGCATTAAACATATTTGATTAGTGATAGTCTTAAGTAGCTCAATAAGTTATCTATTAATAAAGCCATAAAATCAGAAATACAACAAATTATGTTTTGACATGTACTAAATATATCAATCATCTGTTTATTATCAATTTTAATTAAGTCTCATTTCATAGCATAATTAATATATCATACATTACAATTATATATTAATTGGATGATTATGGATATATTTAAAATAATTCTCTCAAGCTATAAAAAAAAAGAATTAGGTGGTCAACACCAAGGTAGCTGCAACAAATCTTTACAAGTTCATAATCTGCACCATGGTTGTATCCTTCCACTATTTTTTCTTGAATTAAAAACTAGTTTTGCTATTTAAATTCCTATATTTTTAAATTAAATAAAATTTACATAATCGAATAAAAAAACCTCAATTTTCATTCAAGGGGAATTATATGAGAAAACAATTATAAAGTCATGAAAGAAAAATAGATAAAAGGTAGACTCCTGGACCTCATTTAATATTACAATAATTCAACTATAAGTTTTTTTTATAATCATGCATAATATCATATTAATATGTTTGGTAAATTATTTTGAGCTTCAATTCTAATTATTGGCTTTATGTCTAATTTTTTAAATAAAGTTTCTAGCACTAAAACAATATTAAATCAATCCAATTTGATAATTCCCCAAACTTAATAAGTTTTATTTAATATAAAATTTTCTTTGAAAAACATTTTTGTTCAAAATTTAATAATAAAAATAATCATATTAAGACTCTTATCAATATCCAATTAAATAAAAATATTTTGGCTTAGAAAAACTATTTAATTTAGATAAAAAGATTTTTCAAAACTTTTTAATTAGATTCTAATCCTATTGCGATATATCAAAACTCAAAAATTTTGAAGTAGACATTTTAATTCAACCCTAATCTAATTAGATAAAAAAAATATTTACAATTAATTTAATCTAATATTTTAATTGTAGAACATAAAATCAATATTTGATACGTCAAGGGGGGAATCATAATTATGCTCCAATAATACCTTAAATGTAATCGTGTATTAGTTTCAAGGGTAAAGGTTGTAATTTTTCCCATGACATCTTTTTGTTATAGCGGTAGATCACAAGGCATAACTATGATGTTGCTCACAACCAACCTAGGTGTAGCAGAGAGGTTGTTGCCTCTCCATCCGTTAGCAATCTGACATATGTGTGTAACACATGTCGCACCCCTCGCGAGAGCGCGGCGTCGTGACGACCCTCCCCGTGAGCGGGGATTCCAATGTTTAGGGGTATCATCTTTATTTTCATGAAAAAGGGACTCGCCACCTAGTATTATGGTTACTAGAAAACCTAAACTGGTCTTTCAGAGATTCTAAGGTAAGGGACTGGTTGCGTAAAGGGAATGTTTTAGCACCCCTAGTACGCCCTACCTAAGGTAAGTTGCTTTGTGTTGTTGTTTGGTTATGATTTGTTATGATTTTGATCTTTCAAAGAATATGTTGGTTAAATGATGAATGGGATATCATTCCCGCCGAATATTTTGGATATCAACCCCTTAGGATTTATTTATCCAAATACCAACAGTGAATAATAACATATCATTCCCGCTGAATATTTTGGATATTAACCCCTTAGGATTTATTTATCCAAATACCAACGATGAAAATAGCATATCATTCCCGCCGAATATTTTGGATATTAACCCCTTAGGATTTATTTATCCAAATACCGATAATGAATACTAAATTCCCAAAAATAAGATTTTTATATTTTTTGACATATTGGCCAATACCTTTTGGGTCTTACAAATATGTTGTAAAATCCAAAATGCAAGAAATGATTTTTTCTTTGTGAAATCCATGCTAAAACTCATTTTTCTTCAAAAACCCAAGATAATATATATTTTCTTTTTAAAAAAACAATTTTTAAAATATGCTAGTGTATTGGCCGTATGCAAGAAAACAAACATTTTTCTTTAATAAAAATATTTTTTGGAAAAAATTGTATTTTTTATGTTTTTCTTTAATTAATTTTTTTCGGTGGGCTGATAAGTTCAGGCTGGGCTGATAGCCCAACCCACCTTGTCTCCAGGCTGGGCTGCTAGCCCAGATGGCTCGCAGCCCAAACCCATCTGGGCTGGGCTTCCAGCCCAGACACTAGAAATCCTCTTCAGGGCCAGGCCAGACACAAGGCCTGGCCCGCCAAGCCCACGCGGGGAGTGAATTAATTCACTCCCCGCATGCAAATACAGGGATGATGAACAGTACAAGGAGGATTTTTGAGTATGGAGAATGGAGTAACTGTCAATACCTTTGGGTGGAGGAGGTCATGGTGATTCTTCTGGTCGTTGTGGCGTCGGAGATGGTGGCCTGTGGTGGCCGGAATGGGCGTCGGAACGTCTGTTGTCGCGTTGTAGGGGCTGCTGCTAATCTCGGTTGTCGTCGCCTCTTCCTTCGCCTGAGATGATGGATGAATTTCTGGGGTTGAGGGGTGGCTTATGGTGATGATAAGGAGTAATATGGGTGGTCGACAGTGGTGATGCTTGGCTGGCCGAGAGTGAGAAAGAAACAGGGGGTCTGGTTTTTTTAGAGAGAGAGGCAGAGGAAACGAGAGAAAATGCTGAGAGGGGGACAGGGATTGACTCCAAATTTTTACTCCCTTTCTCTACGTTTCTAACACTATATTTCTCACGTAAATTTCCCTCTCTGTGTTCTCTTTTTTGTTCTCCTCCTCTTTTTCACCGTGCTGCTATTTATAGCAGAGAAGACCCAATGTTCGGCCGCGATCGTTTAAATGCAGTGTTGAGGAAAGTATCAAAACAGCTAAGCAGATTGATAGCAATTAGAGGAGAATCAGGAAGACAGGAGGAGAATCAGGAAGAAGATTTTGATGGAGATAAATCAAGCAGAAAAATCACGATTGATTAGGAAGAAGATTGATCTGTTTTGCGCCTGAAAATTCAATGCAATGCTACGGAATAGTGCATGCTTATTTAATGCAGATGTCCAAAAAATTTTTAGAAGGTAAAAATATGATTTGGTCCTTTATAACTTCTTTAATTGCACCCAATTGGATTTAAACTTGTGATTTTATGCAATTATATCCCATCAAAAATTCAATCTCAACCTTAGCTCTGCGCGATCTTTTTATTCTGGTCCTTAGTTCCTGATTTTCGTGATTTATCCCTCAATCGACCATTAAACTCGCAATTTATTCAATTTTGCCCTTGTACCAAGATCTATTTTTTTATACATATATTTTCAGCAAAATAATGAGTCAAAAATTGGGTAGCAATAGATGCCCCCTCTTTACAATGCTTACGACTAAAGTCTTGTAAAAGACTTTAAATAGTAAGTGTTGTAAAGAAAAATAGATGAAGTTGGTGGATATGGGTCTCATTGTTCTGGGTGACCTACCCAAGTTAGATATGAAAGGGTCTCATTTTTCTGGGTGACCTACCCGGGTTAGCAGTTAGAAGGGTCTCATTTTTCTGGGTGACCTACCCAAGTTAGATATGGGATCTCATTTTTCTAGGGTGACCTACCCGGTTAGATATGGGTCTCATTTTTTTGGGTGACCTACCCGGCTAGCGTGGTCTCATTTTTCTGGGTGACCTACCCGGCTAGCATGGTCTCATTGTTTTGGGTGACCAACTCGGCTAGCGTGGTCTCATTTTTCTGGGTGACCTACCCGGCTAGCGTGGTCTCATTTTTCTGGGTGACCTACCCGGCTAGCATGGTCTCATTTTTTCTGGGTGACCCACCCGTCTCGAGGAACGAAGCAGCACCGATCTTCAATTCATCTTCCGTGATTTTGTTGACCTGAGATTTTGTTTCTCCATATTTTCCAAAACTCAAAATTACATCAGTCTTTTGCCACACCTTTCTTGCCAGGTTAGTGTTATGATAATGATATGCATGTTTTCGTTACCTCTTTAGAAACATAGCCCCCGCCCCCCCTCTATTCGTTGTAGTCTTCCTTCATAGGATGTGTTTCCCATACTATATCTTCACGTTTGGTGAAGAGACTTTTCCGTTCCACATAGGGCCCTTTCTAGCTCCATTGAAGTTTCCTTTTTATTATATTTTTATCGATATTTAAAAACTCAAGCCGATATATACTTTAAAGAATTATTCAAAACATGGTTTTGTTTATGCAAATTGACACTTTTAATGCAAATCACTATTTTATGATTATTTTTTTTGCCCCCGGTGTGGTGTACAAAATATGTCAAATTCAAATAAAATAAATGATAAAACATAAATAAATATTATAAGATCATGTGCTTTATGAAAAAAAAAGTTTCTTGTAACGAGAATTCATGGCCAAATTTTATCTTATTGATTGGGAGGTTACAAAATATCAGGCATAATATTTCTTTACAGAGTCAGAATTCACAGGCCTAACTAGATCCTCTCCATCAATTCTAGATAATAGCAAAGCTCCTCCCGAGAACGACTTCTTCACCACATAAGGGCCTTCATAGTTTGGGGCCCATTTACTCTGATCTTGCCCTGGTACAAACAATATTTTCTTCTATACCAGATCGCCTTCTTGGAATTTTTGAGGTCGGACTTTCTTATCATATGATTTGGCCATCCTTCTTTGGTATAATTGATGATGACAGATTGCGGCTAACCTCTTTTCGCTGATCAAATTCAATTGTTCATATCTGACCTTTGCCCATTCTGCTTCATCTAGTTCAGAGTCTATCAATACTCTTAATGATGGGATTTCTACCTCTAAAAGGCATTACTGCCTCCATCCCATACACCAACATGTACGAAGTGGCTCCTGTTGAGGTTCGAACTGCGGTACGGTATGCATGAAGAGCAAATGACAACATTTCATGCCAGTCCTTATAGGTGACTACCATTTTCTGAACAATCTTCTTGACATTCTTATTAGCAGCTTCTACATCACCATTCATCTTTGGTCTATAAGGAGAGGAATTTGAATGCTTGATCTTCCATTTAGCACAGAATTCTGTTATTAATTTCCCATTGAAGTTCTGTGCATTATCAGTTATAATCTTTTCTGGTGGTCCGTACCGACATATCAAATCTCTCTCAACAAATTTCTTTACCACTTTTTGCGTTACATGAGCAAATGACCCAGCCTCTACCCATTTTGTAAAGTAGTCGATTGCCACAAGAATGAACCTATGACCATTGCTGGCTTTTGGGTTGATGGGCCCAATCACATCGATTCCCCACATCGCAAAAGGCCATGGAGATAACAAGTTAAATAGAGGGGTCGGAGGGGCATTCATTTTGTCACCGTGGATCTGACACTTATGACACTTGCGGACATAGTCAATGCAATCCTTCTTTAATGTCATCCAAAAGTAACCAACTCTTTGTATTTTCCTAGCCATCATATGTCCACTAGCATGGGTCGAGCAGATCCCTTCATGGACTTCTCGCAACGCGTTTCTAGCTTCAACTCCATCTAGGCATCTCAGCAAAGTCCCGTCAGATGACCTCTTATACAAAACTTCTCCATCAAGATAAAAATCCATGGCCAGTCTCCTCAAAGTCTTCTTTTCGATGCTGGATGCCCCCATGGGATAAGCCTGCTTTTGGATGAAGTTCTTGATATCGTAGTACCAAGGGTTTCCATCTATTTCTCCTTCAACTGAGCAACAATGAGCTGGGTTATTTCTGATGTCAATGTGTATTGGCTGTAAGTTTTGCTCGAAGTCTATTCTAGCCATAGAAGCTAGTGTGGCCAAGGCATCTGCAAACTGATTTCCTTCCCTTCCTAGATGTGTGAACTCTATTTCCTCAAATTCTTCAGCCAGTTTAGATAGGTATTCTTGGTAAGGGTATTAGCTTTTCTTCTTTGGTTTTGCCATTCCCCTTTTACCTGACAAATAATTAGCATTGAGTCCCCATACACATCTATCTTCTTTACGTTCAACTCCAACGCAGTCTCTAAACCAAGAATACAGGCCTCATACTCGGCTATGTTGTTAGTGCAACCGAATTGCAATTTAGTTGAAACTGGATATTGTTTCTTGTCAGGAGATATTATCACTGCCCCTGCTCCGTTACCACATACATTTACAGCACCATCAAAGTACATAGTCCACCATTCTAGTTTTCCTTCCTCAACTGAAAGCACATCTTCATCAGGAAAATCAAAGTCTAACGACTCATAATCTTCCATAGCATGGTCCGCCAAGTGATCAGCAATAACACTCCCTTTTACAGCTTTCCTTGTCATGTACACTATGTCATACTCGGATAGCAGAACTTGCCACCTGGCAATTCGGCTGGATAAGTAGGGCTTTTCACAGATGTACTTCAACGGGTCTAATTTGGAAATTAACCATGTGGTATGGTACAACATATATTGTCGCAACCTTTTTGCAGCCCATGCTAGCGCGCAACACAACTTCTCAATCATAGTATACCTAGACTCACACTCCATGAACTTCTTGCTTAGGTAATAAATGACCCTTTCTTTCCTCCCGGATTCATCCTGTTGTCCAAGCACACATCCCATCGCTGTTTCCGTCATTGTTAAGTATAATATCAACGACCTTTTTGGTACAGGAGGGACAAGTAGAGGTGGTTTTAGCAAGTACTGCTTGATTTTCTCGAAAGCCTCTTCACATTCTGCATTCCAAATCCCAGGATTCTTCTTTCTTAACAAACGAAAGATTGGGTCACAGGTTGTGGTTAATTGGGATATGAATCGAGCAATGTAATTTAACCTTCCTAAAAACCCTCTTACTTCTCTTTCAGTCTTCGGAGCTGGCATGGCCTGAATAGCCTTTACTTTTTCAGGATCCACTTCTATTCCTTTGTCACTCACCACAAATCCTAACAACTTCCCAAATTTCACCCCAAATGAACACTTTGCAGGGTTAAGCCTCAACTTATATTTTCTTAACCTTTCAAATAATTTCTTCAATATCTGGACATGATCCTCTCCTTCTCCAGATTTAGCGATCATGTCATCCACGTATACTTCAATCTCCTTGTGCATCATATCGTGAAATAAAGTCATCATAGCCCTTTGGTAAGTGGCACCAGCATTCTTTAACCCAAATGACATGACTTTATAGCAGAAAGTCCCCCATGGTGTAACAAAGGTTGTCTTCTCCTTATCTTCTTGTGCCATTTTTATCTGATTATAGCCTGAAAACCCGTCCATAAAGGAATATATGGAGCTACGAGCTGCATTGTCAACTAACATGTCTATATGTGGTAGAGGAAAATTATCTTTAGGGCTAGCACGATTTAAATCCCTAAAGTCCACACATACTCGAATTTTGCCCTCCTTTTTGGGTACCACCACTATGTTGGACACCCATTGTGGATACTTGACCACCTTTAAGAAACCAGCGTTCCATTGTTTTTCAATTTCCGCCTTACTTTGATCAAAACTTCTGGATGCGTTCTTCTTAGCTTTTGCTTAATCGGTCTGCAACCTTCTTCCAATGGTACTCTATGTACTACGATATTCGTATCTAATCCAGGCATATCCTCATAAGACCAAGCAAAAACATCCACATAATCTCGAAGCAGTGTAATCAAGTCTTCTCTTTCCTTCTGTGTGACCAAAGTTCCTATCTTGAGCTCTCTCTGGCTTTCTTCAGTACCCACATTTATGGTTTCAAGTTCCTCCTTAGCGGGTTTCCAAACCTGTTCGTCTTGTTCTATTAATTTTGTGAATTTCCTAATGCTATTTTCATCCCCTTCTTCCTCTTCTACAACTATTATGTGTTCTTTAAAATTTGACTATTCATTCTCAGTGTAAAGTGCAGGTGGTGTTGTGGAAGTTCCGCTTTTCAGGGTTCCTGAAAGCGGAAAATGAGTGTAAATGCACAAAACAAAAATAGAAATAAAAAGAGAGATGAACTAAAAATGCATGATCTCATAAAAAAAATTCGGTTCACAACAAAAAAACAAAGATAAAATTCGATTGGCCTATTGAGCCTTTAATTAAAACAAAAACAACAAAACAAACATTGCTCATTACATTTTGAAAACCAATGGAGCTTATTGGGTCCCCCAATTCTGGAACTTCTCTCCCTTGGCTAGCTTTCGAATACAGGTAGAGGTCGTGGCTTCCTCTAGAGCATAGATGGTTAACTGCGGCAGCTCTTCATCCCTTCTTTCGGATCGAATCTTCCCGGTAATGCCAGCGACTTCGTCCTTTTCCATCGTGTTTATGCTCATGGATGAGCGCTTCGAAGTGAGCTTTCATGTCTTGGGTCAGGTTGTATTACATATGCAGCTTTTTGGGAATGAGACCCTGATCGGAGGAATAACTAAATTTTCTTCTTCAGGCTTCCTTCCTTCAATCCTCGCCATTCTCTTCTCCCTTCTTGCAACAGCATCCCTGCTGGTAATCCTCCTTTCTAGGCTTATACCCCAGACCAAACCTTTGTTCTGCAGCCTTCAACTTTGTTACACCAATCCACTCGACCTTCCTTTTTCTTGCGCCAAATCGGGCAGGAATTTTGTGCTTTAAAAGGCTTTTAGCGGCCATTTTAGTGGCCTTTGAGATCCCTGGTTTCCTTCTTATAGTATTCTCAGGCACCCACTCAGTATTCGCAACCTCGAACGCATGCAGGTTTCCATCCACACAATCTTCAGCTTCAATGAAAGGGACCGCCATATTTTTCATCATCGATATAGTTTCTTCGGCCTTAACAGTAACTAGGACACCATTGGCAATGTACTTCAAACATTGATGCAGTGAGGAGGTAACCGCTCCTGCAGCATGTATCCATGGTCTTCCTAACAACATGCTATAGGAAGGGTGGATGTCCATCACCTGAAGGGTTACCAAAAAGACTTGTGGACCTACAGCTAGTTCAACTTTCGATCGACCCTAATACTTGCCTTGGTGAACCATCATATGCTCTAGCCATTATCACACTTGGCTGCATATGGGAGGGATCTACTGGCATTTCATTCAACATATGTCTTGGCAACACATTAAGGGCTAAGCCATTATCAATGAGAACTTTACCAATGAGGCAATCCTTGCATCGGACTGTGATATATAGAGGCTTGTTGTGTCCAGTTCCTTCAGCGTCGAGTTCATCTTCAGTGAAATACAAGTAATTTGAAGCATTAATTCTTCCTACTAGATGTTCCATAGTCTTTTGTTCGATATCTTGAGGTACATAAGCCTCATTCAGTACCTTCTTTAAGGTGTTACGATGTAATATGAAGCATGAATTCTTCCTACTAGATGCTCCATAGTCTTTTTGTTCGATATCTTGAGGTACGTAAGCCTCATTCGAGTACCTTTTGTAAGGCGTTACGATGCGGGCTCGAACTGAGTATTAAAGACATGATAGAGATCTTGGTAGGGGTCTTTTTCAACTGATCCACCACACAGTACTCACTATGCTTCATCAGCTTCAGGAACTCGTTCGTTTCTTCCTCTGTCACAGGTTTGTTTACCTCCAACTCTTTTTCAAAGCCCATTACCTCTTTACCCTTAGTCTTTCTTTGTTTTTCCAGCTCCTCAGGGCGTGAAACAATGATCGCTTCGGGTCAAACCACCTATCTTGGCTTGGAAAAAAGGAGCTTCATCATTTGAGGTAGCAACATAATTTCCTGGCGTTGCCTTATAGTCTGCTTCCTTTGCATATGAGGGCTTATATAATACCAACTCGAAAGCCCACTAGCTGTTGATTGGATCCTACACTTCTTTATCCCTGCTATCTCTCCACTACCTTCCATATCCTCGATCCTCAGCTCCCCCAAAGTCAACATCCTCGTGACCTTTTGATGAAACTCGATACATTCATCAATGTGATGCCCTTTCTCGTTATGGAATGGGCAAAAGTCATTTTTGCCCATGTCGTGCTTGATTGATCCCATCAAATGTCCAGATTGCACCAACATACTGTATAATCTGGTCATGGTCACCTTGAGAGTCCTTTCTTTGTTATCAGTTTCCACTGCATTTACCCCATTACTTCCTGCAGCATGCTTGGGCAAGGGATTTAGGTTCACATTGGGTGGATCCTCAATGGTGACCCATCCGATCTTGATCAATTGCAATATCTTTCTCTTAAAAGCCGCACAGGTCTCGATGCATTACCAGCATGGTATTCGCAAGTCAAATTGGGGTTGTGCCGGGCAGGGAAAGGTGGTTTCAAAAGGGGTAGTGGTAGGGGAGCAATATGTCCGATGTTTAACAATTGCGCGTATAACTCTTTTAAGGTCATGGGCAAAGGTGGTAGTTGTTCTTCTGGTTGTTGATAATCTCTCCTTTGAAAATTATTTTGGTTATGTGCGGGGAATTTTGTGTGAAAAGGTTGGTTTGGAGTAGAGGGTTTGGAAAAGTTGATGCTGGTGGTTTGGGGTGCAGGTGTTTGGTAGCTTTTGTAATTTTTGTCTTTCCCCTTGTACCTGTCCTCCAGATTATTCACCTCAACTTCCTTTCTTTTCCCGACAAAACCCCTCTTCTCTACGGGTTCCATAATTCTCCCGCTCCGGATTCCTTGCTCAATCCTCTCAGCGATTCGTACCGCATCGTAAAAATGTTGGGCGGAGCTTCCCATCAGGTGCTCGTAGTACGGGGCCCTAAACGTATTAGCAAATAGAGTCACCATTTCTGTCTCTATTAACGGAGGTTGTACATTGACAACTTGGTCCCGCCATCTTTGAGCATAAGTCCTTACGGACTCCTAAGCTCCTTTCTCCATGGTCATATCAGGCTGGTCATATCAGGAGCAATCTCCATATTAAACTTGTACTGCTTTAAGAAAGCATCTACCAAGTCTGCTCACTTTCTAATCCTGATGTCGATGTTATCTAACCTCATATACCAGCAAAGGGCCGACCCTGTCAAGCTGTCCTGGAAGAAATATATCAACAATTTATCATCGTGTATGACCTCCGCCATCTTATTATAGTAGGAACGAAGATGAGTTTTTGGGCATTCTATCCCAATATACTTGATAAATTCCGGAACCCTGAACTTCTGCGGTATCATGATGTTAGGCACCAAGCATGCTTCTGCTGCCCTAACTGGGTCAGATAGATCATTCCCTTCAACTGCTCTTATCCTTTCTTCTAGTGCGGACCACTTGTCATATCTTGCGTGGTCAGAGAATCTAGCGTCTTGTGGTTCCTCATCTGTCAAATCTAATGTAATAGGGATTGGGATGGGCCGAGTGGATTCGGGCTGCTTCTTTGGTGAGCTTGTCCCTAAAATATGAGGTGCCCTCGGGCTTTGAACTGCCGGTGGTGCTTCATCCATCTGAGCTGAAGTTCCCTCTCCATCTCTTGTTCTTAACGCCTTTTCGAGCAGGCTAGCTAAACGCGCCACGTCATTTCGGACAACTTCGAGCTCTTTTTTGGTATGGGGATTCTGGCTCTGTCCTTTCTTCGTTTTCCATTCTTCTTCTTAAACGAGTGTTGTGGACTTTTGCAGGGGGACCTATGTTTCGTAGTTGAGCTGTTTGCATAAATGTATAGGAGAATGTATGATAAAATGCATGTGCTGTGATGAATATGCTTTGAGTAATGCATGGATGCATTTCACTTGTGAACTATTAATGGCCAACACTTCATAGAATATGGGTTTCTTGTCACATTGCCGCTAGGAGTACTGCTTTTCGGGTCATTTGCTTAAGTCATATTCACCACAGGACAAAATTTGCATAAGAGATGGGTCAACGCCCTTTTTTATTGATGTTGGACAAACTTGCTACATTTTTGGAAACACAAAGGAAAAAAGCAAATTAATATTCTTCCTCTGCCATCTCTTTAGCCAAGGGTAGGAGAGCGAATCCGCGGTTCTCGATTGTCTCCAAGAAGGTATCGGTCTCAGCTAGACTTTGCCGGTACCGAAAGATGTCTCTCCCTATATTTCTCGCATTGGTTCTAATGACCCGAGCGTGCGCAGCAGCTTCATCCATTTGTTCATCCATCTTGGACATTTTTTCAATGAGCAACATATTGGTTTTGTTCAATGAAAATATTATTAGCATCGATTTGATCCTTGTGTTTTTCTATTAATGCTAGTTTCTCGTCCAGATGCTTCACCTTTTCTCTCTCTTTGCCGAGCTTCGTCCTCAGAGTTCTTATCTCATTTTCCTTAATTGGCAATTCTACTTCAATAACTTCATCTTTCACGGACTCCACCAAACGACTTTCCGACATTACATACTTCTTATGCAATTCTTCATACTTTTCAATTCTATCCATCAACTCACACTGGACCTCTGCAAATTTCTCTGGCAATATTCTATGCTCTCTTGGCATTCATTATGTTCGATCTTCAATGCACCGAGTTCAGAGCAACTTTGCATCCACTTCAGATTAATCTCTGTTAATTCTCTCTCAATTCCCAACCTAACATTCTCCTCCTCGGCCATCTTCAGCTCGAGCTTGGTTATTCTCGCATCTTTAGACTGTAATTGCTCATCTAAAAATGCTCTCCTTTTATCACCTTCCAACACCATTTCTTCCATTATCAACTTGTCTCTTCGGGTTTTGCTCAATTCCATCTGAAGCTTTTCGATTTGTCTCCTCAATTCCTCTTCACTGTCAACTCTTTTCCTCTTAAACAGACTTTTCTTCAGTTTGGGGAGACTTGACTTCTTTATTGGTCGCGGCTGAGGCAACTAAGTCTCTCCATTTTGCATACCTTTCACTTGCACTAGGATCTCCCAAACCTTTTATTTCCAACAAAACTAGATGTTTCCAATCTTGTTTGATGGTCCTCACGACTTCTTGTGCAACGGGATCCTTAAACAAACCAAAGAATTGAGCAATTCCTTTGGTCCTTGGAACGAATTACATGCCCCTTATGTTGTCTTACCACGAGAGCAGGAGCATAACTCACACAACCAGTAATCCCTACCAACGGAACCCAGCATCTTTGCCCGCAACTCATTAGGACATTCACTGCTTTGGCCCAAGGGGCTTTCCATTTGAAACCATTACTAGGTATAGCTTTTAGCTTTTCTACCCAACCTTGTTTGTCTAGATCTCCCCATTCTTCTTCCTCCACTATCCTCAATGGTTTTTGGTTGAACCACCAAAAATTATTAAAAACAAGTTTTTTTTTTGTTTCAATGTGGCTAACCATCCAGATATATAGCAACTATGTGCAATATCTCACTGCTCCTTTCCCGGCTCTTCGACAATGGTTAAGTGTTATGATGGTTTCAGCCAAAATAGAGGTCACTGGGTTGATTTATGTATTCTCATATTCCACATAAGCAGCAGCAGCTTCCAAGCTTACTATACCTGTCCGACTTGGGAATAAGACAAGGCCAAATATGCCTAAGGCAATTAATCTTTCTTTCTCTGATCCAGACTTCTGTTCTAGTTCCAACTCCAGTGTCTTCCATCTCAGACTAGTAGCCTTCTTTTTCTAAAAACCTTTCCAAGTTGGGGATCCTGAGCAGCTTCGACAGTTCAGGAATGATTTTGTCATATCTCAAAGGGAAATAAATTTTGTACAGATCATTCAGAAACTCTGTCAACATCCCGTATTCCTCCATAGTAGGACATAGGTCTATGCTCCCAAAAGAAAAACAATGATAGTCTGGATCCCAGAAATGAACTAGAGCTCACACCGCTGGGCTTAAAACGTCTACCTTCGCAATCTTCATCAGGCGTCTGTATTTTCTAAAAAATGTGTCCTTATCCATACCCTGAAAATGAGTCGTTAACTTGTTCACCTCATTTATAATGCAATCTAGATTCTTGATTGGTGATAGCCTCATAGCATCGCTTTTAAGGCAGTCTCCTTCGGTCAATTGTGACAATTCAAAACTTCTCCCATATTCCATGATGGAAAGTTTAGTGGTGGTGGCCATTTCGTTCACAAGACCTGTAAGTCAAAATGCTATTTAAACCTTTTTCTTTATATGCGGAAGATATTATGGAGCATACACCCTAAAGATAGGTTCTAATTCCTACGTGAGACATAGGGTAAGTTTACTACTTGGTCTCTAAAGAGGGTCTCTTGCTGTCCCAGTGATCACCCTCGTAAAGGTGATATGGAGGTTTAGCAGATAGCGGGATGGCACGTATACCAATCACTACCAGTCTAAACACTCAGCAAAGAGTTGGGGTTTACACAAACTTCAACCTTGACTCAAGTCATAGGTAAGCTGCTAGTCCCCCACTTAACTTAAAGTTTAGTGTGTGCTCTCAAAATAATAAAAGTGATGCATGACAAGGCATATTATGATGACAGGATGTAAAGATGCATGCTAAACCTCTAAAAAAAATATAAACCATCCATTAGTATGAAAAACAATAACATATCATAAACAAACAAACAAAATTATCAAGCCTAGTCCAAGTCCCCAATGGAGTTGCCATTCTGTCGCACTCCCCTTGCGAGAGCGCGACGTCATGATGACCCTCCCCGTGAGCGGGGATTCCAATGTTTGGGGTATCATCTTTATTTTTGTGAAAAAGGGAGTCGCCACCTAGTATTATAGTTACTACGAAACCTAAACTGGTCTTTCAGAGATTCTAAGGTAAGGGACTGGTTGCGTAAAGGGAAGGTTTTAGCACCCTAGTACGCCCTACCTAAGGTAAGCTGCTTTGTGTTGTTGTTTGGTTATGATTTGTTATGATTTTGATCTTTCAAAGAATATGTTAGTTAAATGATGAATGGGATATCATTCCCGCTGAATATTTTGGATATCGACCCCTTAGGATTTATTTATCCAAATACCAATAGTGAATAATAACATATCATTCCCGCTGAATATTTTGGATATTAACCCCTTAGGATTTATTTATCCAAATACCAACGGTGAAAATAGCATATCATTCCCGCCGAATATTTTGGATTTAACCCCTTATGATTTATTTATCCAAATACCGATAATGAATAATAAATTCCCAAAAATAGGATTTTTATATTTTTTGACATATTGGCCAATACCCTTTGGGTCTTACAAACATGTTGTAAAATCCAAAATGCAAGAAATGATTTTTTCTTTGTGAAATCCATGCTAAAACTCATTTTTCTTCAAAAACCCAAGATAATATATATTTTCTTTTTAAAAAACCAATTTTTAAAATATGCTAGTGTATTGGTTGTATGCAAGAAAACAAACATTTTTCTTTAATAAAAATATTTTTTTGAAAAATTTGTATTTTTTATGTTTTTCTTTAATTAATTTTTTTTTGGTGGGGTCGGGTTGTCACCCACCTAAGTTCAGTCGAGCTGATAGCCCGACCTACCTTATCTCAGTGTCAGTGCCAGCCCAGATGGCTCGCAGACCCACACCCATATGGGCTGGGCTTCCAGCCCAGACGCTAGAAATCCTCTTCAGGGCCAGGCAGGAACCAAGGCCTGGCCCGCCAAGCCCACACGGGGAGTGAATTAATTCACTCCCCGCATGCAAATACAAGGATGATGAACAGTACAAGGAGGATTTTCGAGTATGGAGAGTGGAGTAACTGTCAATACCTTTGGGTAGAGGAGGTCGTGGTGATTCTTCTGGTCGTTGTGGCGTCGGAGATGGTGGCCTGTGGTGTCCTGGAATGGGCGTCGGAACGTCTGCTGTCGCGTTGTAGGGGTTGCAGACTAATCTCTACTGTCGTCGCCTCTTCCTTCGCCTGAGATGATGGATGAATTTCTGGGGTTGAGGGGTGGCTTATGGTGATGATAAGGAGTAATATGGGTGGTCGACAATGGTGATGCTTGGTCGGGCCGAGAGTGAGAAAGAAAGCAGGGGGGTCCGGGTTTTTTTTTAGAGAGAGGCAGAGGAAACGAGAGAAAATGCTGAGAGGGGGGGACAGGGGATTGACTCCAAATTTTTACTCCCCTTTCTCACGTTTCTAACACTATATTTCTCACGTAAATTTCCCTCTCGTGTTCTCTTTTTTTGTTCTCCTCCTCTTCTTCACCGTGCTACTATTTATAGCAGAGAAGACCTAATGTTCGGCCGCGATCATTTAAATGCAGTGTTGAGGAAAGTATCAAAACAGCTAAGCAGATTGATAACAATCAGAGGAGAAACAGGAAGACAGGAGGAGAATCAGGAAGAAGATTTTGATGGAGATAAATCAGGCAAAAAAATCACGATTGATTAGGAAGAAGATTGATCTGTTTTGCGCCTGAAAATTCAATGCAATGCAACGGAACAATGCATGCTTATTTAATGCAGATTTCCAAATTTTTTTAGAAGGTAAAAATATGATTTGGTCCTTTATAACTTCTTTAATTGCACCCAATTGGATTTAAACTTGTGATTTTATGCAATTATATCCCATCAAAAATTCAATCTCAACCTTAGCTCTGCGCGATCTTTTTATTCTGGTTCTTGGTTCCTGATTTTCGCTATTTATCCCTCAATCGACCATTAAACTCGCAATTTATTCAATTTTGCCCTTGTACCAAGATCTATTTTTTTTTATATATTTTTTCAGCAAAATAATGAGTCAAAAATTGGGTAGCAACAGTAGAGATGAGTTACGCCAATGGAGCTAGCACCATTGCTTTTATTTTTAATAAGATTTCAGCCACATCTGACATGAGTAGTAACCAAATTTGTTTTTAAGAAAAAAATGAGATAAAAATACCTTTAGAAAGAATAAAGCTTCACATTAATTGAATTCCCAAATTAATACCAATGCTTATTAAAACATACAATCAACAATCCTAATTGTCTAACCAAATTTTGATACCATTGTTGGGTTTCATAAAGCACATGTATGTATTGGAAATGATAAACTTAAATGTTTTTTAGAGAGTCATAAGGATCCAGTTAAACAAATCTAGAGTTGTTTAAGATTTATACAAATATTACCATATGATCATATGCTCTTTTTGTTTTGAATATTTTCTTCAAAATCGAGTTATCACAAATCGCAAGTCATCCAAATATCTAGCCTCTAATGGAAATCCATGAATCATCAATGAGAAATCTCTTAAACCTTTTAGGAGAGAGATATTGTTATACCTTAGAGTGCTAACTCTTTTCTTTGTGTTTTAGGTGTTTTTATATTATACTCTACTCACCTTCTCTTTTTTAGGATGTAAAAGGCATATAATCCTACTTATAAAAAAACCTTAAATCTCTATAAATGGTAAAATATAAATATTTCTTATAAATAATATAATATATATTATTTTAGGGTAATTTATAATTATAATCCCTTTGTATTAATTATATTTTTATCCTTAATTTCTAAATTTTATTTATTATGTAGGCACACTTGATTGATCATCATATTTTCAATTTCTAGCCAATAGGTTTTATGTGTCTGGCCCATTAAGTTTCCTAAAAAGTTGGCCCAAATATAAATAATAATTCAAAATAATTTAAGTTTAAATAAATGAAATAACTTAATTTATTAACAATTTAATATTTGATTGTTTTATATTTGAAGGTTAAGTACAATGTTTAGAAATGTTTCATGATCCTCCGTATATTAGAAAGTCAAAAGTAGTTTGTCTTAACCTTTCAGTGAATAGTTTCTTAGTGTGATTATTATCATTTTATCATGAATGTTCTAATTTAAACATTATAACATGAAATATATATGCTTTGTTAAATCATTTTAGTTATCAACATTATAGTCAATAAGATTTTGAAACTCTTATCAAAACTCATTTCACATTGTCCAAGGATATCACAATTTATACTATATGAGAAAAAATAAAATATTTTTTTAATTCACGTAGGGTGATAAAAAATTTCTTGATTACTCAAATACTTTATATAATCTATGTTATACTCAATATATACTGGTTTGTTATCCTTGATTAAGACAATGTGTAGTCAGGATCAAATCATAACACTTCTTATATAAAAGAACTTGGTGATCTTATGTTTTAGGACCACTAACACAAATATCATGAGAGCATTTCCATATACCTAAATGATCTCTTTATATGGAATTATCGTGTGGGTTAGTTTAATATATATGTGATCTAATAAGCATATGCATATTACTTTCAAGTATCCTTTATACCTTAATTTATGAGAGAAACCAATTTTTTATTCATAAGAGATCAAACATAATATGCATTGTCTCAATAACTCTAATTAATGTTTAATCTTAATAGAACATTGTGACAATTAGTTGGTTACACATAAAAACATTTTTACAATTGTAATTGTATTAAAGAGAATAAACTATATAGAGTATGAGGGACATACCCTTAAAAGCACATAAGATTATTACTCAGGTCGATCTGACCAAAATAACAAGAAAAAAGAAAGTAAAAGGTGAAAATAATTGAAAAGGTGTAAAAACAGTTTGTGTAGATAAATAATGAAGCAACCATTCAACCAATTTATGGATAATATTTATGGTTGACCGATTGTTTATATATGGTATGGTGCTATGCAAAACCCTAAAAGAAGCAAGAGCATCAATACTTCATATTTTCGATAAGTGACAATTAAACCTAAGAGTAGTTGAGATTCAAAATTTTAGTTGAAGATAAATCAAATGGGATTGAAAAACTTAAAAATATCCTCATAAACATCCTAATAAGATCAATATATATGTTGAAAGACTCGATTATTTATTCCATATAAAGTAAACCAAGGTTGAAAGGTTAATTTAGTAAACAGATGCACACATTTTTTTTCAAGGACGTGTATGCCCACTAAAACAATAGATGTCATGTCAAATAATATCAACCAAGAAGGGTCATGCTTATGATAACCCTCTAAACTATGGTAGAGAAAGATAATTGAATGAATAAATGGTCACACGTATCAACTTATGAACCACAAAGGATACATATCAAAGAGAAAATGATCTAAAAAGTATGCAATTTGTTTATGGTGTGAAGATGACCTATAAAAGCAAGCTATATGTTAAAAAATACCTCGGGATGAAACTTGGAAACCATAAAAGATGGTGCATAAAGTCTATGGGTATGGAACCTCTAAACACCTCTCATACAGAGTCAATATAAAATCTCCTATAGGATTGGATATAATAGTTTGGTAAGGCACTCATAGGGTTAAAATTAATAGTCCCAAAAAGGCTAAAACTTTAGATTACCTGATGGAAAAGCTTAAGTATTTTTCTTAATAATGTATGAGACCTTGACATCCTATGAGAGTCTAGAATAAGTCAGCATCCTTAAAGGTATTAGGTCACATAATTGTTTTCCATCTAATAACCAATAATTTAACCATGGAGAGGTTGTGGTCACATCACTAATATAGGAGACAAACTTTCCTCTATACCAATCTATGTTAAGGAAAGTTTTCCTCTATGATCAAAAAGACATTAAAAAAAAACATAATGTGCTATAAAGATCTACCTTTAAATAGAATATTATAGACTCATATTGACCAAGTTGATAATATATTTTAAAAAAAAAACATGCTCGAGAATAGTTGTTGTATTCCCATCTCACCTCTCTTTAATGGGATGACAAATATAGGCCTAAACAATATAGGCCCTTAAGTGGGAGAAAGAGCAATCTTTCTAAAATAAAGCAATAAAGATACCACTAATATTCTTAATAATAGAGAAAGAGAACAAATATAGAGTACCAATATACCTGGATGAAAAAAAGAATATATTTGATAAGTTAAAGGCACCCAATATAAGTATGAGAAGTTGAGGTCCATAGTTTGATCCTGGAGTTAACCATTCTATCAAAGGTATACAATAAGTGTGTGTTGGTGTAATAGATATCAATAAGACACCCAAGTACTTGATTGATAGAGAAACCAACCTGAAACTCATAATATCTTATAAGGTAGTCTTATGCTCATCATCAGCTCTTGATAATAAGACATGACTTTTTTTAGATTTATAACATTACTAAATAACCCTATAAAATGATACAAAACCTTCCTCACTATACCTGAACTCAAATTATCCTACAAGGTAGTCTCATGCTTATCATCAACTCTTGATAATAAGACATGACTCTTTTTTAGATTTATAACAAGAGTAAATAACCGTATAATATGACATAAAGCCTTCCTCACTATCTTGATCGAGTCCCTTATATGCTCGATGATAAATTATAAAACAACTATAAAGTACAAGTGAGTAATGACATTCTACTAAAATTTTCAGTAATGTCAAAAGCTTGGGTTCTAGAAAGCCACAATAAGAATACCTCTCAAACCCTTTATAACCAAAACAAATAAAACAAGGTTTAAAATATCATTATACCAAAGACCTTTATAAGATGGGAAAAAACTTTGATTCTTTCCATTTATTTCCTTGAAGAAATGAGTCATAATATGCATATCTCAATCCATTTAATCATGACACTAGAGACTCCAATAACTCTAAAACCTATAAGGATAAATTCTCAAAAGATTTTCTCATGTACATTTTTTGGCCATATATAGACATAAGACTAGTTAAGTGATAGTAATGTATAAGCTTCTAAGCCAACAAAATAACATCTGATATTTGTCTACTTGATATAAAAGTAGTTTGAGCAAGTCTAATAACTTTTAAAAAATGCCCCTTTAATTTATTCATAATTATTTTATATACACATTTGTACATCAAGTTATAACATGAAATGGATTCAAAGTATTTCATAGCGGTAAGTGTTGCAATCTTATGAACCAAAACAATTTTGGTAGCATTAATACATCTAGTAAAAATAAAGAATAAAAAACAACACCTCAAGAATGATCTCATTATCTGTGATATATGACTCCAAAATAGGAACACCGTGAGGAGAAATTTTCTAAGGTGATTGTTGAGAATTTACAAGCCCTTAAAAGTAATGGCCTACCAACTATCTCAAACCTTGTTAATTATAAAACTGATATTTTATCTCATCAGTCAACTAATGAATCTTGTTCCTCACTTGTCTATAAAGTAAAGATCTATGGAAAAATTTGGGGTTTTTGTCTCTCAAGTTTAACTACTAAATCAATGACTTTATACTTGTAAAATTCTTTCTCATCTTTATTTAACTGAAATAACTCATTTGAAAGCTTTCTCCCTTTGACCACTAATACTCATTAGTCTGAGAAAAAACATCAAAAAGAGTCTATGCTATATTCTATCTATTTTTTTTCCCTCAATCACACGAATGTAATGTTGTTAATGTGTTTATGATACAAAGATTTTAACTTAGGCTTTAACAAACCAAGTTTCTTGGAAACCTTTATATAAGGTTACCATTTATAGGAAGTTATCATGTATTTGCAAGTAAACCTAAAAAATCATCCCTATCAGCCTATAGATTTAAGAATTTAAATGTTTTAATCTTTGGAAAAGGATAAACAAATTGAATAGCCATAATAACACTATGATCATTATGCCAAGTTTGTCTTGTGTCTGAATAAGGAACTCTAACCATTTCCATTTCTTAGAAATAATTGCTACAATCATCAAGGTGGTTATACCAAGTGAGATCACCTCTATATTTATCAATAGAGCTCATCATAACATTAAAATTAGCAATGGTGTAAACTAAAAATCAATAGCACATAACCTTAAATAATCCTATAGGTCCAGACACCATGAAAGAGTATGGAGTTTATAAACAAAAGTGATAACAAATGAGCATATAGAAACCAAACTAGAGACCTCACAAGTGATCCACTGATTAGAAGAATATAAGCAAACAATATTAAATACCATCAAGTCCCATCTAATTATAATAAAATAGTTATAATTAACCAGGAAATTAGAAATGAATTGTCTTGGTGAAGTATTTATAGCTGCCTCAACCCCCTATATGGTTAAATGCAATCTTAGTCTCAAGAATGCCTATTAAGGTAAAATTTTGATTTTTGTGCTCCAGGTCTTTGCTTTATATTTTGTAAAGCTATTATGACCCCTAATATGTAAGGTTTCTATATTATACATGGGTATAGGAAATATAATATCACAACAAAAGGAAAAAAACCAAAGGGCTATAAACCTGTTTTCACTCTTTTTTGTTTGGATTCATGACTAGAAAAACCATATTTTCCTCAAAAAGTTTTTGTTTGTTATGATTTATGTTCTAATAGATTTATGTTCTACTATAATGACACTTTTTTCTACTTTTGATGACTTGACCTCTCCTCCTGAATGGTTCAAGTTTGGTTTTGTGTATAAACAACGACAACCAACTATACTCCTTCTAGAGATTGATCTATCACCTCTCCTACTGAATGGTTCAAGTTTGGCTTTGTGTATAAACAACGACAACCAACTATACTCCTTGAGATTGATCTATCACCTCTCCTCCTGAATGGTTCAACTTTGGTTTTTTGTATAAACAACGGCAAGCAATTATGCCCCTTATAGAGATTGATCTATCACCTAAGCCTATTTAGACAACTTCTCGACATTCTACCAGAATCTTGCATCCTTTAGTATGGTTTTCCTTATACATCTCTTACGATTATTTTACCAAAATTTTAAATATGTTCATGTTACTCCAACATTATCAAACATGAGTGTTGGAAAAAAGGCAATGCAAGAGGTATGATCTAAACCAGATCAGTCAAAATTTACACATTTTTATCTACCTAGTATTTCTTTAAATTGGATTGAAGGCATCAAAGGTTCTATTTTCTATAGTGATTAAAAATAATAATTGTCAAGACAGTTATAAAATAAGTTAAACTTAATTATAAAATAAGTTAAACTTAATTCATTTTTTTTTTTTTTTAATTAAAAATAATAAGATTTTTTTATGGAACATACATATCAATATTTATGGATTCTATCTTTCGTTACACTTCCAGTCCCTATGTTAATAGGAATAGGGCTGCTACTTTTTCCGGTGTCAACAAAAAAAACTTCTTTCCGAGTGTTTTATTGTTAGGTATAGTTATGGTTTTTTCGACCGATCTGTTTATTCAGCAAATAAATAGCAGTTCCATTTATCAATATGTATGGTCTTGGACCATCAACAATGATTTTTCCTTAGAGTTCGGGTATTTGATTGACCCACTTACTTCTATTTTGTTAATATTAATTACTACGGTTGGAATTTTAGTTCTTGTTTATAGTGACAGTTATATGTCTCATGATCAAGGCTATTTGAGATTTTTTGTTTATATGAGTTTTTTCAATACTTCAATGCTGGGATTAGTTACCAGTTCCAATTTAATACAAATTTATATCTTTTGGGAATTGGTTGGAATGTGCTCTTACCTATTAATAGGCTTTTGGTTCACACGACCTAGTGTGTCCAATGCTTGTCAAAAAGCATTCGTAACTAATCGTGTAGGCGATTTTGGTTTATTATTAGGAATTTTAGGTCTTTATTGGCTAACAGGCAGTTTCGAATTTCAGGATTTGTTTGAAATATTCAATAACTTGATTTCTAATAATGATAATGAGGTTCATTTTTTATTTGTTACTTTGTGCGCTTTCCTATTATTTTCCGGTGCAATTGCTAAGGAACTTCTACTCTTCAAGAAAATGATATACACGACTCATTCCTCGTCCATTTGATATTAAAGCTCATTAGTAGTGAATGGGTTTACTGAGTTAAACTTTGTTCTAAAGAGAACATTAGATTGTTAAAAGGCACAACTGGTTACTTTTGGTGGTAATAGTAAAAATATGGAATTAACTATTAGAAAACATTTGCTCCTATACCAGACCTTGATAGTGTGTAAGTTAAACTAGTCTTTATATGAATTAAAACAAACTCTTCGAGCGTGGTTTTGAAAAGTTCTAGTCTACCTTAATTTTTTCATTTCTGTAAAGCCAATATAACTAGTTTTGTTTATTTGCAAGACCTCCACTAGTATTGTTTTTCCACTCATTTACATAGATGATAGTGTGATTGCTTATGTTGAAAAGTTTAGGTCTACCTTACTTAAATTTTCATTTGGGCAAAGTTAGTGTGACTTGTCTTTGTTTATTTGCAAGGACCTCCATCGGTAATGTATTTCTACTTGTTTACATAGATAACATTGTGATTGCTAGTACAATTTTGTCTTTCATTACTCATTTTCAGCAGAAATTTCAAGAATCTTTTTACAAGAATCTTTTCTTGGGTTTGGAGGTTCTTACTGATACTTCTGGTAATTGTGCATCAACATAAATATGCATAAAATTTAGTTGTTTTGGTTGGTCTACAATACTTTTTCTTAGTGGATACCCCATTGGAAATCAATCTTAAATCTCATTCTAAGGAGAACGATCTTCTACCAGATCCTAATGTGTTTTGCCAATTAGTTTGTAGCTTGAATTATTTAACTATTACATGACATGATCTCTTGTGTCGTTCAACAAGTTAGCCAATTTATCCAATCCCCATGACATCTATATTGATATCTTATTTATCTTGATGCTTTTAATGATGTTGATTAGAAGGATGTCCTAATACTTGTCATTTTGGTTATGGGTTGGTGTATGTTCTCGAAGATTCTCTAATATCTTGTAAAAGTAAGAAGCAAAATCATGATTCCAAATCTTTGATTGAATCAGAATATCATGTTATGTCTGCAGCGTGTTATAGGTTGTTTGGCTTTGTGGGTTACTGTTTGAACTCATATGTCCTTAATATGATGTCCTTAATATGATGTCATTTCTCTCCATGTTGATAACATCAGCGTTATTCAAATTGTTATTAATCCAGCGCATCAGAGTCTACCAAACATATCGAAGTGATTTTTCACTATATTCAAGAGGTTATGGACACTCATGTTATATCTCTTCTGCATGTTTCCATCAAACTCTTGATCGTTTGTCACAACGACTGCTTTTTCACACGCCAATCCCCGAAGAAAAAGAATTTTGATAATGTTGATATTTTGGCCGAACTGGATAATCATATTTGTCGTGTGCATGGAAAAAAAACAATATTTTTTATATTTTTCAAATAAGATTTTTTTTTTTGTTTTCAGAAATTTCAGGAAAAAAACATTTTTTTATACCTACTCTTTAAACTTCAACATCGATCTACAAACCAATATTAAAAAAAGAGTGTAAAACATACAACGAAATCACAAAAATTTTAAAATTTACTTTTTCTTTGGATTTTTAATTATTTTTTTTTGGGTTGGGCTGGGTGAAACCAAATGCTTAGAGGCTGGATGTATTGGCTGGGTCTGGTCCAACCCTAACAAAAAGGAATACAAAAGTTTAGGATTTGGGTAGAACCCATTCTTAGGTTCAACCCTCAAACTAGTTCAATCCAATCTTATTTTTAAAATTCTAAAAACATTTTTAGGATTTGACAATATGCATGAAAAACAAAAATATATTTTTTATATTTTTCAAATAAGATTTTTGTATTGTTTTTGGAAATTTAAGGAAAAAATATTTTTTTATACCGACTCTGTAAACTTCATAGATCTACGATATTGAACAAAAATTAGTGTAAGAGCATATGATGAAAAAAAAAAAAAATTATTTATTTTATTTTTTTTAGGTAGGACTTATTGGTTGGGTCTGGTCTAGCCCTAAGAAAGAGGAGTGAAAAAGCAAATAAACAATCTAGTGTGAATTAATTAACTCCACACTATTCATGTATAACGTAAATAATGGTGGTAGTAGAGTTGTTGAGTTGGTGATTTTGAGTGGAAAAATGAAGGGTTTACCTTGACTTTTTGGAGGTGAACGGTGGCTGAAATTGTGGCCAGTGTTGTAAGGAAGAATTTGGATGGTTGACAGAGTTGATGACATCGATGGAGGTGATGGAAATGAGGAGCTAAAGAGGCTACCAAAATTAGACATCTCTAATCTGGTTCAACACAAATTGTAACCAAATTCAAAGCCAACTAAACAATTATAATAAAAATAAGAATTAGCACAAAGTCAAACTCACAAAGATTTTAAAAGTATAATATGTTTTATATTAGTGGTTGATCTTTGAGCCAAAAGTATTTTGGCCTTTTATACAAGTTAAAAGTGATCCACAACTAAGAGGAAAACGAAATTGAACGTCGTCTATTGAAGCAATCTCATCCACAAACTCAACAACCATCATCATAAAAGTTAAAAGTAATCCTCAACTAATAGTAATGGATGAAAAACCAACTCAATGCAAGAAAGCAACAAATATGGCCTCACTTAGCAAGCCTAGGATGCACAAGAAAACAAAGAGCATCCTTTAAATGCAAAAAAATAATAATAAAAAAAAGCAACCGATAGCAATTTCATCAACAAACTCAACACCATCAACATAAAAGTTAAAGTGGTCTCCAACTAAGTGGCAAACAAAATTGAACTTGCTTTACCAAATCAATCTCATCCACAAACTCGACAACCATCAACATAAAAGATAAAAGTGATCCCAATCTAAGAGCAATTGATAAAAAAAAACCCAACCCAATGGAAGAAAGTACCAAATATGCCCTCACTTAGCAACCTAGGATGCACAACAAAACAAAGAACATGCTTTAAATGCAAAAAAAAAAAAACCAAAAAAAGAAAGCAGCAACCCATAGCAATTTCATTCACAAACTAAGCAACTATCAACACAAAAATTCAAAGTGATCCCCAAAAGAGGCAAAGAAAATTGAACTTGGTCTAACGAAGATATCTCATCCACAAACTTAGCACCATCAACATAAAAGTTAAAAGTGATCCCTAAGTAACAGCAATGGATGAAAAAACCAGCCCAATGGAAAAAGACAGCAAATGTGGACTCACTTTGCACCCTATGATGCACAACAAAATAGAGAACAATTCGTTAATTGCAAAAAAAAAAAAACTCAAAAAAAGAAAGCAACAACACACCAATTTCATTCATAAACTCAGCAACCATCAACACAACTTAAAACTGATCCCCAACAAACAACAATGGATGAAAAAAACAACCCATTGGAAAAAAGAATCAAATATGGCCTCACTTCTAGGATGCACAACAAAACAGAGAAACATCATTTAAATGCAAAAAAAAAAAACCATCTAAATAATCCAAAAACTCATTAACCATCAACACAAAAGTTAAAAAGTCATCCCCAACTAAGAGGCAAACGAAATTGAACTAGGTATACTAAAGCAATTTTATCCAAAAAGTCAGAAACCATCAATATTAAAGTTAAGTATGATCTCAAACTAATAGCAATGGATGAAAAACCAACCCAATTGTAAAAGTCACAAAATGTGGCGTTACTAAGCAGCCTTGGATGCACAACAAAATAGAGAACCATCCTTTAAATGCATAAAAAACCAAAAAAAGAAAGCAACATATAGCAATTCCATCAAAAAACTCAGCAACTATCAACAAAAAAGTTAAAAAGTGATCCCCAACAAAGAGGCAAACAAAATTGAACATGGTCTAAAGAAGCAATCTCATCCACAATCTCAACAACCATCAAACATAAAAGTTAAAAGTGATCCCTAAGTAACAGCAATGGATGAAGAAAACCAACCGGAAAAAAGCAGCAAACGTGGACTCACTTTGCACCTTATGATGCATACCAAAATAGAGAACAATATTTTAATAGCAAAAAAACCCCAAAAGAGAAAGTAACAACACATGGCAATTTGATTCACAAACTTCGGCAACCATCAACACAAAACTCAAAATTGATCCTCAACTAATAGTAATTGATGAAAAAACTAACCTATTAAAAAAAGGAATCAAATATGGCATTACTTCTAGTATGCATAGCAAAATAGAGAAACATCATTTAAACGCGAAAACAAAACCATCAAATTCATCCACAAAAATTGATCCTCAACTAATAGTAATGGATGAAAAAACTAACCTATTAGAAAAAAGAATCAAATATGGCATCACTTCTAGTATGCATAGCAAAACAGAGAAACATCATTTAAATGCGTAAACAAAACCATCAAATTCATCCACAAACTCATCAACCATTAACCATCAACCATCAATACAAAAGTTAAAAAGTCATCCCCAACTAAGAGGCAAATGAAATTGAACTTGGTATACTAAAGCAATTTTATCCAAAAAGTCAGCAACCATCAATATTAAAGTTAAATATGATCCCAAACTAATAGCAATGGATGAAAAACCAACCCAATTGTAAGAACCACAAATGTGGCGTTACTAAGCATCCTTGGATGCACAACAAAATAGAGAACCATCCTTTAAATGCATAAAAAACCAAAAAAAGAAAGCAACATATAGCAATTTCATCAAAAAACTCAGCAACTATCAACAAAAAAGTTAAAAGTGATCCCCAACAAAGAGGCAAACAAAATTGAACATGGTCTAACGAAGCAAACTCATCCACAATCTCAACAACCATCAACACAAAAGTTAAAAGTGATCCCTAAGTAACAGCAATGGATGAAAAAACCTACCAAATGGAAAATAACTTGCTACTGTCAGCCCTCTTCTAATCCTAAAAAGTGCAAAGCAAAACAACCCAAAAGAATGAACAGATAATGAAAGAATAAAACAAGGAAAAAAAGATCCAAGGGCTGGTTGGACAACATCATAAAAGAGGGCAAACATATCTAAAAAAACACTCTAGAAACAACAACCAAATGACAATTCTAAGTTATTAGCTCTAGTCCTATGCCCCTCTACAAAGGAACTCACTTTCTATTGGCAATTACTTATGTGGCAAGGAAACTAGAAATCATGTTACTTCCAAACTTGATATAGCTCCTAAACATGTCAGAGAAAACTAGAACATTAACTTTTAGGTAAATTGGAAGATATGGATTCAAGACTGTCACGTACCATAGTAATTTTCATTATATGACCCGTAAGGTCAGAGTGGAACCCATCAAGCTAACAAAATAGCAAAAACTAACTATAAATTGATAACAAAAAGCATCAAATTCATATGCACTACTTTAAGCGAACAACAGCTAAAACTTACATTAAATAAATAGCAGTGGACACGAGGGCCAACTACATGCAAAAGAGCAGGGTTTTGAATCTAGAGCAGATAAATCTACCATGACTTGTAATCGTGATGCCTTCGACAAAGAACTCTTGATCAAAGTAGAAAGCCTATCAAAGCACCTGGGAGAAGCAACAACTAAAACTTACATTAAATAAACAGCATTGGACACGGCGCCAACTACATGCAAAAGAGCAGGGTTTTGAATCTAGAGCAGATAAAACCTACCGAGTTCTTGTCATGATGCCTTCGACAAATAATCGTTGATCATAGTAGAAAGCCTATCAGAGCACCTGGGAGAAGCAGCTCCTATAAGCATGCCATCAACAAGTTTTCTGTGCTGTAAACTGTGCAGGATTCACATCTTACATCACAGAACGTGATAGTTAAAAGGCATTATGAAAAATCAATGTGAAATGAACTTTCCTTTTTGTGAAGACATTTTCTTGAAGATTTGAATGTCGTGGACAACCCTAAAACAAAAGTCGGAGCTGGTAAAGAGACAATAATGTCAGATGAACATTCCAATGTGGTTGCGTTTAGCAATCGATAAGAGGTTGTCACATGCAAAGCTAAACGTTTCAAAACTAGGAAACAACAGATATTCCCCAAACATGGGGAAACAACAATAATGATTGAATGTACTCATGATTGGTATCGAAACAAAATAAAACTTACATTAATATGTGGACAGACGCATATTCTATAAGTCAGTTTAGATGAGGGGATCGAAACTGGTTGAAGTTTAAGCAGATATTGGGCTCGCATCCTTTCCTCCCAAACGCTGGAGTTAAAAGAGAGATTTATGGTAATTTGTCAAAATACACAAGTACTCGCTCCTGTCACCATACTAATTGAAGAGTCATACAGTACTTGCTACACAGGTACTATCACAGAGCTTGGTTTTAGACTCATTTGAGGAGCAACAATGCTATGGGAGAAAAACAATTCAGCAGCCTAGCTAATTTGACTCACAAACTCCAAAAGGAGGCAGGTGTAAACAAAAGTGTTATCTTATAGACATATAGAAAATAACTTGCTACTCTCAGCCCTCTTCTACTCCTAAAAAACCCAAAGCAGAACAACCACAGAATAACAGATAAAGAAAAAATTTAGCAAGGAAAAAAAATCCAAGTGTCAGCTAGCCTATATGCATATAGAAAATAACTTGCTACTGTCAGTCCTCTTCTTCTCCTATAAAGCCAAAACAGAACAATCCCAGAATTAACATATAATGAAAACCTTGTGTGTCAATCTTTCATATCTTTACGACATGGGGGGGATCTATCTGTAAATAACAAAGGACATATTAAAATTATGATAGTTAGTGCGAGCAGTTAGAGAAGTGCCAAATAAAACAAATGGAACATAAAAGAAACTAATGTAAATGAGATATATTTGCGAAACATATCAATGAAACAAGACTCATATTTGAGAGTTTTAGCTCTCTACGGTAGCAAAGAAACATGTGAGGTCAATATTTGTTGGAGTTCTCAAATATTTATTTATTTTTTCAGTTCACTAATATTTTAAAAAAATCCCTCCAAATGATCTCAATAAAAATATAATATTTGCATATTTGACGATATGAAAACAAAACAAGAACTTGCCATAATATAAAAACCAATGAAATAATACATGCATGTAATCTTGTCATCTTGGGAAACATGGATCAAGGAACGACTTCCACATCAATCTCAATACACCGTACCATCATTACGATTACATCATAAAGTGAGCAGCTACCATAAAATAAAGGAAACAACAAAATTCTTCCAAAGACATCATATACAATACACAAGCTCTATTGCTCACGCTCAAATGTCGACAATACTTTTCAGTGTACATGAACATAAATTTGAGTGGTGTTTTAGTGATGAAATGATGGCAAGTGTTAAAATGAAACTTCATTTTATATTATTCGACAAATAAAACCCAACAATGGCATTTGTGATGAAAAAAGAAATCCTAAACTCTTGAAACATGAAATTGCAGCATAGAGATCACAACTAAAGTGTGTGTTGTTGTTTGGCGATTTTGAAAGATTGGACAATCAACGATCCAACAATGAAAAATGAAAATTGTATCTATCAAATGATGATAGCAATTTGAGCACAGAAAATTTCAAGCTAGTAAATTGCAGCAAAAGAATGGTAAGCTAATAAATTGCAGCAAAAGAATGGTAAATGGCTGGGAGGATAAGCGCCCATAAAGAAGTTTTAATTTAATCTCAATCCAATTGCAGCATAAACAAAGTGAAGATAAAGCATACCAACAATCGAGGGACACTATATAAAACATAAAATGCAACGGCAAACACAAGGAGTCAAAATTTAAATAGTCACAAAACAACCTTCTTTTAATAATAGAGGGAAAAAAGGCCATCCATATCAAAGTTTTTAACTGGGTTGTTTTGCAAACATACCTTCTTGAAACGTGTAGTGGCAGAGTCAAGCGAAGTAAAACGCTGAAAAATGTCATTGTTGTTTTTATGGGTGAACAAAATAGTCACATTAGATCATCAAATCTTTTTTCATTTATTAATTTAACAACTCAATAAAAAAATCAAAAGTACAAAAAGTTGAGTTGTGGGTGATGTTTGACTACCCAACATTATGTCAAAAAGCAAAAACAACCAGATAGCAATTATTCCAGTAAACAAAACACATATAAGATATTTAGAAGAAAGAAAGGAGGAACTTTCCAAACAACAAAACTGAAGTTAGTGTTAAACAGTGCATGAAGTTCTTATTGTAGCACCAGGCACTTGTGAACAAAATAGTCACATTAGATCATCAAATCATTTTCATTTATTAATTTAACAACCCAATAAGAAAATCAAAAGTAAAAAAAAAGTTGAGCTGTGGGTGATGTTTGACTACCCAACATTATGTCAAAAAGCAAAAACAACCATATAGCAATTATTCCAGTAAACAAAACACATATAAGATATTTAGAAGAAAGAAAGGAGGAACTTTCCAAACAACAAAACTGAAGTTAGTGTTAAATAGTGCATGAAGTCCTTATTGTAGCACCAGGCACTTGTGAACAAAATAGTCACATTAGATCATCAAATCATTTTCATTTATTAATTTAACAACCCAATAAGAAAATCAAAAGAAAAAAAAGTTGAGCTGAAATGTTGGTGATGTTTGACTACCCAACATTATGTCACAAAGCAAACACAACCAGATAGCAATTATTCTAGTAAACAAAACACATATAAGAAATTTAGAAGAAAGAAAGGAGGAACTTTCCAAACAACAAAACAGAAGTTAGTGTTAAACAGTGCATGAAGTCCTTATTGTAGCACCAGGCGCTTGTAATCTTGTGCAAATCCAATAGGCAAATTTGTAAACCATAAGACACAAAACGACAACCAAAATGCAACAAAACACCTCAGGAGGTTTAGGGGTAAAAGAAATACCTCTAGAGCAAACCTACAAAGACCGCTAAAAACCAGGTTTGCGACAAACCCTTATGGCCCCTCAAAACCCAAAGCAGAACAACTCCGGAATAAATAGATTGTAAGAGGGGAAAAAAAAATTGAAAGAGAAAAAATATTCAAAAAACAAACCCTTATGCCCCCTCAAAACCATCGTTACATTGATAGAGTTTATCTAGAATGTAATGAATTATCATGTTGTCACCGTACAACCAACTTGTGAACATTCAAGTAACCTAGTTCATGGGGCACGATTGTATAGAGTTCAATGCATTTTCTATTCTTAAGAGGTTGGAAGGCCTAATTAAAGAGGAATCAACTTTATTTAACCCTTTTGACGAGGAAACAAAGAGCTAGAAGGAGTTAATTCTCATGGTTTAGATTTATTTGGACTAGCTCTTTCTTCAAACTAAGAATTTTCCAACAATGGACATCATAATTATGGTTCTATTGTTTTTGCAAGCTTTGTTACAAATGCAGTTCAAGTCTTAAACAACTTCATCATTTTCTTTCTTTAGGATAAAAAAAGCCTGACTAATTAAAATATTAATGTAATAATTATAAATTAATTAAAGAAAAAGTTCAGCAACATGCAATATAAATCTGTAATTACCTAATGACATGAGGTCTTTTATTCCCATGAGTTGTTGAAGCTGTGTATTTGGGTACACTAGTGGAGAACTTCTCAAAACAAAAAACAAAAAACCAAATGTGAGCATATTCGTATAGAGCCAGAGAGCAAATTGTTAAAAGGCTAACCTGAAATACATTGGTTTCAGGCATAACCTAAAATTGAGACCACATTTGGTTCAGGCATTTCTTCAAACAGTGTGCCCACTAGTGTATTTGGGTACACTAGTGGAGAACTTCTAAAAACAAAAAAAAACAAAAAACCAAATGTGAGCATATTCATATAGAGCCAGAGAGCAAATTGTTAAAAGGCTAACCTGAAATTGAGATCACATTTGGTTCAAGCATTTCATCGAACAATTGGTTTGCCCACTAGTGTATTTGGGTACACTAGTAGAGAACTTTTAAGAACTAAAAACATAAAACAAAAAACTAAATGCGCGCATATTCGTCTAGAGCCAGAGAGCAAATTGTTAAGAGGCTAATCTGAACAGTTGGTGTGCCCACTCAATCGTTCAAGATCTTATGTAAGAGGTAAGCAGATGATTAGTGGTGATAGTATCATTTAAAGGGCTAAATTTGAACAGATTTGTGTGTCTTGATATTGCACAAATGAAATGCTTACAATTTTTAAGTTGTTGAATGATTTGAACTGCTCTTGCTTGATGATAGCATCACTTATTTATTGGTCCTGCAATGTCATCCCTCTTCCATACCTTTCTCCTACAAATACTTGCTGGAGTTGTAACTCGTGGCTTTTATATATATATTTTTTTATTGGTATGGGATGAAGGAATTTGAATGGACACCCTCCAACTCTTAGAAAATCAGTCATGAGTAATTAATCATCAAAAAAATATTGAATATACTCTCCGAAAAATAAAACATTATGTATTATGCATGCTCACATATATATTTTATTTGAAACAAACTCCATCTCACCCATGTTGATAATAATTTCAACATATTGGGATCCCGTCTTTCTGTCCTCCCAATCGCAGGAATGGAAAGAAATATCTATGGTAATTTGTCAAAAAAAACAAGCGTGCGAGAACAAATTAATGTTGAGATATCAAGATTTCACTGATTATCTTAAAACCTTGTCTAAAATCTATCTCAGCACATTGAAAAACTCTCATCAGATGAAAAAATCAGAACCTTACAAACGATAATAATCAAGATCGATATAAAGATAGCCTGTGAACTAACCTTGTCTTTATCATCAATGCCATCTCCAGAATTATCCTAAACCACGACCACCATCTCCGCCACCTCCACGAGAGAACCAGTAAGCCGTGATCACAAATATCACAACCATCTCCTAGATCTCCCGGCACTAAAAAATACAGAATTGCGGTTTAAACTAAGACCGCCAAAAACCAAGTTTGAAACAAACCCCCTAAAAAACCCAAAGCAGAACAACTTCGAAATAAACAGATTGTAAAAGAGTGGTTATATTCGAAAAACAAAACACAAAAAATAGCAAAAGTGGAAAGGAAAATAAAATATGGCAGCAAATCATTTCAGGAGCCACATGAAGTAGAAGGCAAACAAAACTGAACTTGGTATTCCTAAATAATTCCAATGGCAATGATCAACATTAGAGGGGCAATGATCCCCAACTATTAGAAATAACAAAAGTGTTCCAATAAAAATAAAGGTAATGACCAATGAAAGGATCACAGACTCCAAGGAACAAGCATACCGTAGAGTTGAGACAAAAGCAACATGAAAAGTACAAATTTAGAAAAGATTTTACGAGTTTTGATTGCTGATTTTTTTATAAACAAATAGGACACATAACTCGCTATCAATTTTGGCTATCTAGGAGTTTCATATGTTTTATCACAGGATACTAGTCAAATTTTGTTTATTAGATAAGATATTAGATTATTGTGAATAGTCAAACCTTGAGTTAGCAATAGGAATTTCAAGAATTAAATAATAATAACTGAAGAATAGCAAGATAACTACAGAAATTGGAATTCAAATTCATGAATTCCAAGCCAAATAAAATATGTGTGCTTTGTATGTGTGCCAAAGTTAGCATTATCATTTTTTTATCAAACACTTGTGCATGATTACTAATGGGAAGCAAATAAAGTCACTTATAACACAACATATAAATTCTGTTAACCACTTCTTTGATATCTAATTTAAACTTGTGGACTATATAATATCTACATCTCATTAGTTCTAAAAACTTATCATTTTTTATCAAACACTTATGCATGATTACTAATGGGAAGCCAATAAAGTCACTTATACCACTACTTGTAATTAGATTTGAAACTAATGAATGGTTCATTCACACTCAATAGTTGTATCGCACACACTAATAAATCCCCACCAGATGATCGCTGACTTATCAAACAAAACATCTAGAAATCTAATCTAGATGACAACTATGACAGCCTAAATTGTAGCAAACTAAAAACATCAAAACCTTAACTAGATCAAAGAGGGAGAGAAAAATATTGGCTACAATGACATGATATATAAAACATTACTATATGTTTTATTCTTCTTATTATTGCTCTGAAACACACATTGATTAAAATTTTGACATTTACTACATAGCAACACAAGCAAAATGTAGTAAGAAAGAAAGATTAATGTTGAGATACCAAGATTTCACTGATTATCTTAAAATCTTGTCTAAATCTAGAAGAAAGAAAGGAGGAACATTCCAAACAACAAAACAAAAGTTAGTGTTAAACAATGCATGAAGTCCTTATTGTAGCACCAGGCACTTGTAATCTTGTGCAAATCCAATAGGCAAATATGTAAACCATACGACACAAAACAACAACCAAAATGCAACAAAAAACCTCAGGAGGATTTGAGGTAAAAGAAATACCTCTAGAGCAAACCTACAAAGACCGCTAAAACCAAGTTTGCAACAAACCCTTATGCCCCCTCAAAACCCAAAGCAAAACAACTCTAGACTAAACAGATTGTAAACGAAAAACATATTCAAAAAACAAACACAAACAATAGCAAAACAGGAAAGGAAAATAAAAAACATGGCAAGTACACATTTCAAGCGCCAAATGTAGAGGAAAAAACCAACTCAAGGGCAAAAAATTGAAGACAAGGATTCAATTGAAGACAAGTTTACTAGAAATCATGCAACTTACAAACTTGACATAGTTCCAAAACATGTCAAAGGAAACTAGAACATTACCTTCTACGGAAAGATGGAAGAGAAGGATTCAAAAGAGTCACGTACCATTGTAACTGTTAAAATTAGGCTCAAAGTTAGGGATCTCCTAAGATATTCTTAGTAAATATTAGTATAGGAAATCTGTCATAATATGCATATACTAGTTAGGAAAGATGCAATTGTTTCCTAGTGTGTTATTTCCTATTTTGTTATTTCCTATATAGTCTCCAATGCTGTAATATATATATGCAAAGGTGCAGCATACATGAATAAGAAGAGAAAATCAGTCTCACTCTTTCTCAAAATCTCACATGGTATCAGAGTTAGGTTCTGAAACCTAAAATTCATACATGCAACATGGATGCCGAAAGGCAAAGCTCAAACTCTGCAATTTCATATGACAATCGACAAAGAATCAACCACACATCAGCAGATCCCTTCACCAAAGAACAATTGGAGTTCCTAGAGAAATTGTTCAACCAGAACTCAACCACTACTGGATCTGGCATGGCAGCACAGAAAGGGACTGAATCCACAAGTAAACAAGATAACTCAGAACCTTGGGTTATAGACTCTGGAGCATCAAACCACATGACAGGTGATAAAACTGTACTCCATGAATATAGCGAGAGCAAGGAAGATTGTGCAGTAAAAGTTGCTGATGGAACTTTATCAAAAATTGAAGGGACAGGCCGGAGCAGAATCTCTAAAGACATGATCCTCAAATCTGTCCTTTATGTCCCTAATTTGGACTGCAACTTACTCTCTATCAGCAAACTAACTCATGATCTTAAGTGCATGGCTAATTTTTTTCCTAACTTTTGTGTGTTTCAGGATTTGGCTTCGGGGAAGAGGATTGGCAGTGCTAGGATGTATTCAGGACTTTATCTCCTTAAGAACAACCTTCCATTCAAGTGCAAAGCTCAGAATGCAGTACTTATCAATCCTAAGGGTCAGTCAGTTTTCAATACCCATAAAGACCATAATGTTATGCTATGGCACTATCGGCTTGGTCATCCTAATTTTGTATACCTTGAAAAAGTCCTTCCATCTTTATTTATCAACAAAAGTTCCAAGACTTTCAGTTGTGAAATTTGTCAATTCTCTAAACATACTCGTAGCAACTATCCCAGCATAACATATAAGTCTTCAAAGCCCTTTGCACTGATTCATAGTGATGTTTGGGGACCCTCAAAAGTGCAAAACATCTCAGGAACTAGGTGGTTTGTCTCATTTGTTGATGACCACACTAGGATAACTTGGTTATTCCTAATGAAGGAAAAATCTGAGGTTGGTACTCTGTTTAGAAATTTCAATTCCATGATTCAGACTCAATTTCAAACTAAGATTCAAGTTTTGAAAACTGATAATGCAAAAGAATACTTCAACACCATCCTAGGCAGCTACCTACTAAATCAAGGCATTATTCACATCGGCTCTTGTGTTGACACTCCACAAATGTAATGGAGTGGCGTAAAGAAAAAAATAGGCACCTCCTAGAAGTAGCTAGATCTCTCATGTTCTCCACTAATGTCCCAAAACATTTTTGGGGAGAAGCTGTCCTCACTGCTACTTATCTCATTAATAGAATGCCTTCAAGAGTCCTTAAATTCCAAACACCATATCAAACACTCCTCGCAGCCTTCCCACATATCAAATTCCTTTCTAACCTAGATCCAAAAATCTTTGACTGTTCAGTATTTGTCCATGTCCACCAAACACACCGCGACAAACTAGACCCTAGATCCATCAAATGTATCTTTATAGGATACTCCTCAAACCACAAGGGCTACAAATGCTATTCTCCCACCACTAAAAGAGTCTATCACTCCCTAGATGTCACATTTTTTGAGCATCAAGCATATTATCCCACATCGATATTCGTGGGGAGAATATGAGGGAATATCGCACATGGGACACAATTCATGACATTACTGACCCTAAGCCTACAGATTTACCTAGTAATACCTCACAATCACCTCTTCTGGATACACCTCAAACATCCATTCAGACTTACCTTCCATCCCCGTCCACTTGTCCTCAAACCATCGCCTCAAATTAATCCTCGCACAATAAAGAAAACCATGAGCTTCGTGGTTCATACCGTGAAAAGAAACACCTCATAAAGGAGATAGAGCACTCAATACCAAGCTTCGAACCAAGGCCACACCGGCTCCAACACACACAGTGTATGGAAACCGATGATCATGAGAATATCGCGACCTATTATTAATGATACGGATATGCCTATTGCTCTAAGGAAAGGAATCGTAACATGCACAAATCATCCCATCAAAGAAATTTGTCTCCTATGACAGATTATCATCATCATATCATGCTTTTTGTATCTACTCTTGACAAAGATACGATTCCTACAACTATCCGAGAAGCACTCAAGCATCCGGAATGGTCAAAGGCGCTAGAGCAGAAATCAATGCATTGAAAAGAACAAAACTTGAGAATAACGTAACTTCCACATGGCAAGAAACCAAGAGGGTCAGTAAATGGTTATTCACAATCAAGTACAATGCGGATGGCAATATTGAGAGACTAAAAGCTAGGTTGGTTGCTAAAGGATTCACCCAATCCCTATGGAATAGACTATCGTGAAACCTTTGCTCTCGTGGCTAAACTCAACACCATCGTAATACTCATTTCACTTGCAAATGAAATCAAGACCGGCGCTACATCAACTGGATATAAAGAATGCATTTTTGAATGGTGAATTGGAAGAAGAGGTATACATGGAATTACCACCGGGCTTAGAAACACCAGCCAACTACAGAAAGGTATGTAAGCTGGAAAAGTCCCTCTATGGACTGAAGCAATCCCCTCGAGCATGGTTTGACAAATTTACAAAAACAGTATTCCAACATGGGTACTCACAATGTCAAGCAGATCACACACTATTTGTAAAATTCTCTACAGAAAACAGGATTGCTATACTAATAGTGTATGTTGATGACATTATCCTCACTGGAAATCATGAAGAAGAACTGGACAGATTGAAGACACTACTAGCTAAGGAATTTGAAATAAAAGACCTTGGCCCTCTTAAATATTTTCTTGGCATGGAGGTGGCTAGATCAAAGATGTCAAAGGAAATATATCTCTACATAAGGAAATATATTTCTACATGGAAAAATGGCAGATTTTCAGAGACAAAATTAAATGGCAGCAGATCTACATTGATGGCAGATTTCAAAGAATAATAACAGCAGATTTGCATTTGATTTGATTCTCTTTAATACTGATTGTATGATATATGGTAGATATATATAATAGGGGCTGAAAATCAGCTTGTAATTACTTCCTTTCACAGCATTTAAATTTGTATATATAGGGTTGTAATCAGTAATGCAAAAATACATCTTTTTGGCAAAGAAAACTTCTAAATTGTCATGGTATCGGGAGCCCTTAGTCTAAGTATCATCCGTCTCGAAGTTTTCTTCAAAGTTCTTAGTCTCGATTAGTTCGAGTTCAAGTTCGTTAACATCATGTCTTCGACAAGTCCGATGTCTCTTTGATTCGGTTTAATGGCAAGAATTACTCGCTCGGGCATTTCATCTCGGGATCTTCGTCAAAGGTAGGGAGTCGTGGGGGGGCATGTTGATGGCAGCAACCCGACTCGACAAGGAAGAAGACAAAGCTAAACATGACAAGTGGGAAGTCAAGGATGCACAAGTCATGGCATGGATTTTAGGTTCTGTTGAACCCAATATCCTCTTGAATCTGCGATCATCTCAAACTGCTGCTCAAATGTGGACATACCTAAAGAAAGTTTACAGTCAACAAAGCAATGCCAGAAGGTTCCAACTTGAGCATGAATTGAGCATTCTTCAACAGGACAGTCTCTCTATCTCTGAATTTTATTCTAGATTCACTAATCTTTGGACTGAATACACTGATATAGTATATGCTGATTTACCATCAGAAGGGTTGAGTGTAGTTCAATCTGTCCATGAAACAACTCAAAGGGATCAATTTCTGATGAAGCTAAGGTCAGAATTTGAAGGTACCAGATCCAATCTCATGAACCGAGAGTCTGTCCCCTCCTTGGATATATGTCTCAATGATCTTCTCCGTGAAGAGCAACGTCTTTCTACTCAATCCACCATGGAACAGCAACATACTTCATCAGTTTTTGTGGCATATGTAACACAAGGTAGGCCACGAAGTAGGGATATGAACACTGTCCAGTGTTTTTGCTGCAAGGGATTTGGGCACTTTGCTGCAAATTGTCCTAGAAAATTCTGCAACTATTGCAAAAAGGATGGGCATGTCATCAAAGAATGCCCAATTCGACCTCCTAAGAAGAAGGAGACAGCATATACTGCCTTAATTGGTTCTTCTAGTGCTGGAAGTTTTATGACACAAACTACTCCTGCTCAAACTCATGCTTCAGCTCCTGTTTCTGCCTCCATAACCCCTGAAATGATTCAGCAGATGATCATGTCTGCATTTTCAGCATTAGGAATCTCAGGTAAAACCCTCACCACATCATCTCCTTGGTATTTTGATTCTGCAGCCTCTCATCACATGACAAACACTGCTGATTCTCTTACAAATGTAAGAAAATATTCTGGAAATCTCAAAATACAAACTGCTGATGGCAATCAACTGCCTATCACAGCCACTGGTGATGTTTCCCCCACTCTAACTGATGTCTTCATATCCCCTGATCTAAACACAAACCTTGTGTCTATTGGCCAACTAGTTGAAGATGACTGTAAAGTAATATTTTCTAATTCTGGTTGTATTGTGCAGGATCAACAGTCAGGGAGGATGATTGCGAGGGGGCCTAAAGTAGGACGTCTCTTTCCTCTTCAGTTTCCTTTATCTTCCGTGCCTTTTATCACTTGTAATTCTGCTAAAATTGATTACCAAGCATGGCATAAACGTCTAGGACATCCAAACTCTAATGTATTGCATGCTTTATTAAAATCTGGTTTGCTTGGGAATAATGAAACACCATCTCTTGATATTGTTCAATTTGATTGTCATTCTTGCAAACTTGGCAAGAGTAAAGTTCTACCTTTTCCTGTACACACATCGCATGTTATTGAACCTTTCCATCTCATACATAGCGATGTGTGGGGTATGGCACCAGTTATATCACATGCAAATTACAAGTACTTCGTCACTTTTATCGACGACTATAGTCGTTTCACATGGATTTACTTTCTTCATTCCAAAAACGAAGTATTTTCTGTTTTTAAGATTTTTTTTGCATATGTTCAAACTCAATTCTCCACCAAAATCAAAATCCTTCGTTCTGACAATGGAGGAGAATACACATCTCATTTGTTTCAAGATTTCCTACAAAATCATGGCATTATCCATCAACGGTCTTGTCCTTCAACACCTCAACAAAATGGGGTAGCTGAAAGAAAAAATCGTCACCTTCTTGATATGGTTCGTACTCTTCTGTTAGAATCCTCCACTCCCTCTCGATTTTGGTGTGAAGCTCTTTCAACTGCTGTCTATCTTATCAACAGATTGCCTTCTCCTATATTGAATCATGACTCCCCTCATGTCAGGCTATTTGGTCATCCTCCAACTTATTCTAATCTTCGTACCTTTGGTTGTGTCTGTTATGTTCATCTTCCTGCATCTGAACGCACAAAACTCACAGCTCAGTCAATAAAATGTGCTTTTCTAGGATATTCAGTTCAGCAGAAAGGTTTTCTTTGTTATGATCCAGTTAAGAGTCGTCTTCGAGTCTCTAGAAACGTGATTTTCCTAGAAAATCAATATTTTTTTACCACTAATCAAGATCCTGTTCCTCCTTCATTTTCTATTTTGCCTATGTTTCCTAACTCTCCTGCAGAATTAGTTCCTTCTAAACCTCTCCTAGTGTATCAACGACGGTCCACTGGCAGCTCCCACCAGCTGCCAACAGCTCCTCAGGCCCCTCAAGCATCTTCTCCGACTGCTGCTCCTGCACCTGCACCTCACTCCACCAGACAAAGTACTCAAATTCGTAGACCTCCTGATAGGTTTGGTTTCTCTGCCCCCTCATCATTCACAGCCACATTGTCTTCTATTTCTATTCCTACATCTTATAAACAGGCAATGGAGCATGAGTGTTGGCGGAAAGCAATTGACACAGAACTTCTAGCACTTGAAGAAAACCAAACATGGGATGTTGTCTCATGTCCTTCCCATGTCAAACCCCTTGGCAGTAAGTTTGTGTTTTCTGTCAAACTTCGGTCTGATGGGTCTATCGACCGTTATAAAGCCAGGTTAGTGGCACTTGGGAACAATCAAGAATATGGCCTTGATTATGATGAGACTTTTGCACCAGTCGCAAAAATGACCACCGTCAGAACTATACTTGCACTTGGTGCATCCCAATCTTGGTCATTTCATCAGATGGATGTCAGGAACGCATTTCTTCACGGTGATCTCAAAGAAGAAGTTTACTTGAAACTTCCCTCTGGTATGCCTACTTCCTCACAAAATGATGTCCGTAGAATTGAAACGCGCTTTGTATGGTTTGAAGCGTGCACCACGAGTGTGGTTTGAAAAAATTTCGATCCACTTTACTTGGTTTTTTCTTTCACTCAAAGCCGAGATGACTCTTCTCTTTTTCTACAAAAGACATCAACGGTATTGTAATCCTCCTTGTTTATGTGGGACGATATCATCATCACTGGTTCCGACTTAGAGGCAATTGCGGTTGTTAAGACTTTGTTGAACTCCACTTTCCATATGAAGGACCTTGGCAAACTCAACTATTTCTTGGGATTGGAGATACATCATCGACCTCATGGTCTCCTTGTGCATCAAAACAAGTATAGTCAGGATTTGGTTCGACTAGCGGGTCTCACCAATTCAACTTCGGTTGATACCCCCATGGAACTCAATGTGAAATATCGGCATGCATCGAAGGAGAACTTCTTAAGGATCCTACTACCTATCGAAAATTGGTTGGTAGTCTGATCTACCTCACCATTACTCGACCAGACATATCTTATGTTGTTCATACAGTAAGCAAGTTCATGCAAGCACCGCGACATCTTCATCTTTCGGCTGTTCACCGCATCATTCGCTACATTCATAGGACATCTGGTCGTGGCTTATTCTTTCCTGTTGGTTCTTCACTTCAATTACAAGCGTATAGTGACGCTGATTGGGCTGGTTGTCCAGATACTAGGAAATCTACCACCGGGTGGTGCATGTTTCTGGGTGATGCTCTTATCTCTTGGAAATGCAAGAAGCAGGACAACGTCTCCAAATCCTCCACTGAGGCCGAATATCGAGCAATGTCTGTTGCATGCTCTGAGATTATTTGGCTACGTGGTCTCCTTACTGAATTGAGTTTCACTCCTACTCACCCAACACCACTACATGCAGACAACACTAGTGCCATTCAAATTGCTGCTAACCCAGTCTTTCACGAACGCACAAAGCACATCGAAGTTGACTGTCACTCGATCAGGGAAGCCTACGATCATCAAGTCATCACCCTCCCACATGTTCCTACAACTTTACAGCTTGCGGATATCTTCACCAAATCCCTCCCACGTCAGCGTCATAATTTTCTCATTAGCAAATTGATGCTTGTTGATTTACCAGCATCAATTTGAGGGGGGATGTCAAAGGAAATATATCTCTACATAAGGAAATATATTTCTACATGGAAAAATGGCAGATTTTCAGAGACAAAATTAAATGGCAGCAGATCTACATTGATGGCAGATTTCAAAGAATAATAACAGCAGATTTGCATTTGATTTGATTCTCTTTAATACTGATTGTATGATATATGGTAGATATATATAATAGGGGCTGAAAATCAGCTTGTAATTACTTCCTTTCACAGCATTTAAATCTGTATATATAGGGCTGTAATCTGTAATGCAAAATACATCTTTTTGGCAAAGAAAACTTCTAAATTGTCAAAAGAAAGGCATATTCATCTCCCAAAGAAAATACATTCTGGATTTATTAACTGAAACAGGTATGCTGGGATGCAAACCAGCAACTACTCCAATGGATTCTGCTAAGAAGAGAAGAGCAGAAACTGAAAGTGCTCCAGTTGACAAAGGAAGATACCAAAGACTTGTAGGGCGACTCATCTATCTTTCACTCACCAGACCAGACATTGGCTTCTCAGTAAGCGTTGCAAGTCAGTACATGAACCCAACTGAAGAAGATATGGAGGTTGTGTACAGAATACTCAGATATCTAAAAATGACTCCAGGCAGGGGACTTTTATATGAGAAGAATGACAGTAGAAAGGTTGAAATCTACACAGATGCCGACTGGGCAGGAAATGTATCAGACAGGAGGTCAACATCTGGATATTGTTCCTATGTTTGGGGGAATTTAGTGACTTGGAGAAGCAAGAAACAGTCAGTAGTCTCAAGAAGCAGTGCAAAATCAGAATTCAGAGCCCTAGCACTTGGAATCTGTGAAGGAATGTGGATACTAAGACTGCTTAGGGAGCTGAGAATAGAGACAACCAATCCTATAAAAATGTACTGTGACAATCAAGCTGCCATAAGCATTGCAAAGAATCCTGTCCACCATGATAGGACCAAACATATTGAGATAGACAGACATTTTATCTCAGAAAAGATAGACAAAAACATCATCCAGCTAGACTACATCCCCACAAAAGCTCAGATTGCTGATATCCTCACCAAAGCACTTCCTAGGCCTAACTTTGAAGAACTAAGTCACAAGCTGAGCATGCACAACATTTACACCTCAGCACATACAACTCAGCTTAAGGGGGAGTGTTGAAATTAGGCTCAAAGTTAGGGATCTCCTAAGATATTCTTAGTAAATATTAGTATAGGAAATCTGTCATAATATGCATATACTAGTTAGGAAAGATGCAGTTGTTTCCTAGTGTGTTATTTCCTATTTTGTTATTTCCTATATAGTCTCCAATGTCTGTATATATATATATATATATATATATATATATATATATATATATATATATATGCAAAGGTGCAGACATACATGAATAAGAAGAGAAAATCAGTCTCACTCTTTCTCAAAATCTCACATCTTCATTATCCCGACCCATAAGGTCGAGGCGGAACCCATCAAGGTGACA
>CM055441.1:6559843-6603744 GCA_029228465.1 Salix viminalis | reverse complement strand
ACAATAAGGACTTCATGCATCTGTTTAACACTAACTCCTGTTTTGTTGTTTGGAAAGTTCCTCCTTTCTTCTAAATTTCTTATGTGTTTTGTTTACTAGAATAATTGTTATCTGGTTGTGTTTGCTTTGTGACATAATGTTGGGTTGTCAAACATCACCCACATTTCAGCGCTGTTTTTTTCCCTTTTGATTTTTTTATTGGGTTGTTAAATTAATAAATGAAAAAAGATTTGATGAATGTGACTATTTTGTTCACCCATAAAAACAACAATGACATTTTTCAGCTTTTTACTTCGTTTGACCTAGCCACTGCACGTTTCAAGAAGGTATGCTTGCAAAACAACCCAGTTAAAAACTTTGGTATGGATGGCCTTTTTCCCTCTATTATTACAAGAAGGTTGTTATTGTGCTATTTAGATTTTGAGTCCTTGTGTTTGCCATTGCATTTTATGTTTTATACAGTGCCTCTCGATTGTTGCTTTGCTTTATCTTCACTTTGTTTATGCTGTAATTGGATTGAGATTAAATTAAAACTTCTTTTGGGCGCTTATCCTCCCAGCCATTTACCATTCTTTTGCTGCAATTTACTAGCTTGAAATTTTCCGTGCTCAAATTGCTATCATCACTTGATAGATACAATTTTCATTTTTCATTGTTGGATTGTTGATTGTCCAATCTTTCAAAATCGCCAAACAACAACACACACTTTAGTTGTGATCTCTATGCTGCAATTTCATGTTTCAAGAGTTTAGGATTTCTTTTTTCATCACAAATGCCGTTGTTGGGTTTTATTTGTCGAATAATATAAAATAAATTTCATTTTAACACTTGCCATAATTTCATCACTAAAACACCACTCAAATTTATGTTCATGTACACTGAAAAGTATTGTCGACATTTGAGCGTGAGCAATAGAGCTTGTGTATTGTATATGATGTCTTTGAAAGAATTTTGTTGTTTCCTTTATTTTATGGTGGCTGCTCACTTTATGATCTAATCGTAATGATGATACAATGTATTAAGATTGATGTGGAAGTTGTTCCTTGATCCATATTTCCCAAGATGACAAGATTACATGCATGTAGTATTATTTCATTGGTTTTTATATTATGGCAAGTTCTTGTTTTGTTTTCATATCTTCAAATATTTTATTTTTATTGAGAACATTTGTAGGGATTTTTTAAAATATTAGTGAACTGAAAAAAAAATTAAATTGAAGAGGAACTCCAAAGAATATTAACCTCACATGTTTCTTTGCTACCATAGAGAGCTAAAACTCTCAAATATGAGTCTTGTTATATGTTTCACAAATATATCTCATTTACATTTGTTTCTTTATGTTCTCCATTTGTTTTATTTGGCACTTCTTCTATGACTACTTGCACTAACTATCATTATTTTAATGTCCTTTGTATAGACCCCCCAAAATGTTGTCAAGATATGAAGGAATGACACACAAGAGCCTTTTCTGTCGGCTTTGTGGCATTACACGAGATATCCAAACAAAGCCTTAACAAGTTGCATCGAAAATCCAAAACAGCAGCAGCCTTAATTCAGCTATTTGGCAGCATTGCCATTTCAACTCATGCTATCTACCTGGCTATATTTCTTTCCACAGGTAGGATTTAACTAGTTCACACCTCACAACAGTCACTGATTGATCCCTGCACCAAGTTTCAACTGAGTCAAGTGCTCCTGCACCTAGTTTCAACTGAGTCAAGTGCTAAACTGTACCAAGAGATGACTTTAAATTTGGAATATTAATGCAAAACTCAATCCTAGGACCAGAGAGATGGGATATGGTCCTATGTTGAAACTAATGCACGGTTCATTCACACTCAATAGTAGTATCGCACACACTAATAAATCCCCACCAGTTGGTCTCTGACTTATCAAACAAAACATCTAGAAATCTAATCTAGATGACAACTATGACAGCCTAAAATGTAGCAAACTAAAAACATCAAAACCTTAACTAGATCAAAGAGGGAGAGAAAAATATTGGCTACAATGACATGATATATGAAACATTACTATATGTTTCATTCTTCTTCTTATTGCTCTGAAACACACATTGATTGAAATTTTGACATTTACTATATTGCAACACAGGCAAAATGTATTGAAGCACAATATATATTAAGTTACAAACATAGTAGTTTAGTATATCCAATATTCTCCACCCTGATATCACTGTGCGGCTCGTGGCTGATCAGCTGGCCGTGGAACGCACTGCCATCCAGTACAGTGCTGGAGAACCTGTTTAAGGCTATCTGTAGGGGGTTCTACTGTCCATGTGGGGTAATATTCACTAGGATGAAACATACAGTATTCACCATCGTTAGTCACTAACCCTGCTTGAGTCCCCGTAACAAATAAGTCTCCTTCAGACCTTATGCAGCCACTCTTTGCTTTCTCCTTGTCAGCTGCCTAAACACCATCACAATAGCCAATGATTTAACCTCGGAATCAAAATGATAATTACGGTCATTTAAACAACACGCTAATCACAGGAAATTCATCCATAATCTTCATCAAAGAGCACAAAATTCAAAGTAAAACTAAATCTCACATAATAAATGTATGCCATAAAAAGCGCATATATTTCTCACTAATTGAAAAACAAACTCAAAGTTGTTAAATTGCAAGGAGCAAATCAAACTCAAAGTTGTTAAATCGCAAGGTGCAAATATCCTCACATTTTATTTCCATGTCAAGTATTCAATGTGTTTACACAAATCATTGCAAAATTCAATGTACTATACATTTAAGTTGGTGAATTTGCTCGGCATATGGTATTGCTTTAATAATTTGTAGTTTACCAGTAGGACAAAGAGCCATTTGAGAGCGAATTGTTAGCCAAACAAATTCAAACACAAGTGAGAATTATTTGTCAGGAAGTCAAGGTGGATTCAGTAGAAAAGCAAGGTGAGACAGAGGCAGGGTGATCAGCAGTCTACCAATCAGTTTAGCACACGTTATGAGTAAATTGAGACCCTGGAATACTAAATTCAATTGCAAATATGAACAGGAACCAGGTTCAATCTTGCTGAAAGCAGGATCATCCAACCCAGTCCTTCAAGCCCATAGGAAAAAAACTATTATACAATAAGATATTAAGGTGCAAGTCTGGAAAAAAGCACAAGAAAGAAGGGCATGAATTTTGCAACAAGAAATACGATATGTACTCACCTTCTCAGAAAGGTACTTAAATGCAATCTTCTTCTGCCCTGCTTCATATATGTTGCATTGGGAGTAGACCTGACATCAAAAGATAAGAAGCAATATATATTTAAGCAAATAAAACCAGAATATGGTTACACTCAAAGAATCGCGAAATGTAGTAGTGGTATCACCTGTGACTCTACACTGGCACAAACAGCATAAATGCCCCAATTTCTGATATAGTTATTGTATAAATGTACTTTTCCAAATCTAACTCGAGGATGGCGCTGTCTTGTTCCATCAAAAAAGCAATGATGAATGGTTACTCGAATACATCTGTCACCTCCTTATCAAAATTCAATCAATAACACTAGGTATATTTAAAATCTCGAAAATGTTGAACATGTTAAAATCAAAGTCATAAATTCTAAATTATAACCATTCATTCCGAACATTTCCTGTTAAAGGAGAACCAACCTCTAAAATTACCAGTGACAAAACAATGCACAATCTAGTAAATTATATTAAGTAACACAACTACTAGATTGTGTTTTAGTAACGCAACCTAATGCAACAATTTTATCGTACGCATCTTGAATCATTCGCCCAAAGTAATCAGAAACAGCATTTTTACAGAAAACCTTAAAACAATTCACATCACATGGTGCGCAATGTTGGAGAAAGTGATTCTCTTTTTTTTCTCCAAAAAAGTATTGCAAAGTGACTCAGCCCATTGTCTACAATTAAACGAACAACAGCAATAAAGTTAAGGCGAGTATCAAATGTTGTCAAAATGATGTTGCACCATCAACAACAGATTAATGAATAAAAAAGGCCATTGATTAGCAACAAATTATAACCATTGTTTTTGGAAATTGATTTCAAGGCAAGTCAACGAAATCACTAAAGCAGCATCGGCAACCGGAAACAGCAAGAACAGAAAATGGATACAAAACGTTTCAAAAAGCATTTTTTAGTTTCCGATTTCATGACCATAACCACAGTTGACACCCAAAAACTTTGGTGTCCATTGTCAAAACTCAAAACTTAGCCAATAAGACAGGGTTTCGCTAAATACTAAAAGATGTAAATCCATACAATGCTCAATCCAGCCATTGAGTTTTAAATGAATTAAAAATTGTCTGAAAACAAAATAATTTACCTGCTAAAGAGCTGACGAAATAAATGGGGCCATGGAGGCCACCAGTAGCAGAACGGCCGAAGCCCTCGGCTTGGGCAGCAAGAGCACGCAAGGCAGAGTCGACATGGGGGTAAACATATCCAAAATTCGTGAAAAATAAACAAGAAAGAAAAAAAGATAAGTTTGGACAATTTTCTTGTGAGATGAATGAAAATAAAAATAACAATTGATTTTAATGATTTTTAAAGTTGAAGTCTAACCGTGTATTTGTACTGTAGTAATTTTTATAGTTATGATTTTTAAAAATACTTGAAGCCTGCTGAGCTCTCTCTACCCTTCAAGGTTTTCGGAATCCTGTAATTATAAAAAACAACCAAGGGCCAATATGTCATAATAAAAAAACCAACGGTCTCTTAATTTCCCGTGCCGTCTTCCCGTTCTATTAATCTCCAGAACACTCTCTGTCTCTAAGAAAACTTTAGAAAGAGAGAAGAAAAACCCTCTCTCCGGAAGAACTTTTCCAACCTCTTTCCCTTCGATACGTGCCTCCCGATCGGAAAGGCCTCTTCGAAACTCTCTCTCCCGCTCTCTCATTGTTATTTAACGCCCTAATTCATCATTGTTATTTAACGCCCTAATTCATCATTGTTATCGATGAAAATTAGAGAGAGAGAGGTGATACTGCGAGGCGGATTGGTTTAAACGGAAATGCTGGTTTTCTCGTGGAGGTGGCGGAGATGGTGGTCGTGGCTTAGGATAATTCTGGAGATGGCATTGATGATAAAGACAAGGTTAGTTCACGGGCTATCTTTATATCGATCTTGATTATTATCGTTTGTAAGGTTCTGATTTTTTCATCTGATGAGAGTTTTTCAATGTGCTGAGATAGATTGTAGACAACGTTTTAAGATAATCAGTGAAATCTTGATATCTCAACATTAATTTGTTCTGGGTGGTTTTGGTGAGGTATAATCAAGGGTTTGGTGGTGGTGGTGGGAGAGATAATAGTGGTACTGCCAGGCTTCTGGGAAATATTGCTTTGGCAGTTAGGTTGACTTATCTTTCAGTGACTGGATAACTTGGTTGGGTTTTTGGAACTGTTGGTTGGATTCTGGACACGCTAATTTCTATCTGGGTATGTTTTTCGTTCCCAGTTTTTTGTTTATTTTTCTATTGGATGATTGTCTCTTTGGCTTTGAATAAGTTTATTGTATGCTTTATTGGCATTTATAGAGGAGCTTGTGGTGAGCTGTGTGGTTTCACTCTCAAATTAATGCCTTTCTACCTTCTGAAAATTTGGAGCTTTGATTTTTTTCCTTAAATCTACTATCTGTTAATTGCTTACTGAATATTGCAGTATAGGGGTATTTAATTCACCATATTATTTTGATCATAAATTTTATTCAGATTTGTTCAGTATTATGATTTTCTAGTTAGTAGTTGAAATTATAATCAACATGGGTGAGATGGAGTTTGTTTCAAGTAAAATATATATGTGAGCATGCATGATACATAATGTTTTATTTTTTGGAGAGTATATTCAATGTTTTTTTGATGATTAGTTACTCATGACTAATTTTCTAAGAGTTGGACCTGTCTATTCAAATTCCTTCATCCCATACCAATAAAAAAATAATAATATAAAAGCCACGAGTTAGAACTCCAGCAAGTATCTGTGGGGAAGGTGTAACTCTGGTTTGCTTGGACCACTTTGATTGATGAGCTGAAACATGTGTGGAATTTTGATTGTTTCTACTATGTGAACTCATGATTTTTTCAAATATCTAGATTGTACAGATAAATTTATGATACTTGTATGGCAAGTTAGTGTGTGAATTCTTCTGCTGACAATAACACTGCATTCATGTTTATTTCAGTCCTCTAGATACTACTGTTACTTCAATAATAATTCTTAGCTAGTTGGTCACCACTAATCATCTGCTTAGCTCTTATGTGAGATCCCGAAGGATTGAGTATGCACACCAACTGTTCTATGAAATGCCCAAACCAAATGTGATCTCATGGACCTCGCTCATTTCAGGTTATGTAAACATGGGCTGACCCCAATTTGCTCTCTGGCTCTATACAAATTTGCTCGCATTTGATTTGTTTCTTTTTTTAGAAGTTCTCCACTAGTCTACCCAAATACACTTCTTCAACAACTCAAGAGAATTTAAAGACCTTATGTCACCAGGTAATTACAAATTTATTTTGCATGTTTCCAACAATGATGAAGTTGTTCAAGACTTGAACTGAATTTGTAAAATAGCTTGCAAAAACAATAGAACCACAATTATGTTGTACATTGTTGCTGAACTTTTTCTTTAATTAATTTATAATTTTTACATTAATATTCTTATCCTAAAGAAAGAAAATGATGAAGTTGTTTAGGAGTTGAACTGAATTTGTAACATAGCTTGCAAAAACATTAGAACCACAATTATGTTGTACATTGTTGGAAAATTCTTAGTTTGAAGAAAGAGCTAGTCCAAATAAATATAAACTGTAAAAATTAACTCCTTCTAGCTCTTTGTTTCCTTGTCAAAAAGGGAAAATAAAGTTGATTCCTCTTTAATTAGGCCTTCCAACCTTTAAGAATAGAAAATGCATTGAACTCTACACAATCGTGCCACATGAACTAGTTTACTTGCATGTTCACAAGTTTGTTGTACGGTGACAACATGATAATTCATTACATTCTAGATAGATGAACTCTATCAATGTAACAATGGTTTTAGCGATAAAAGTGTTAAATATCCAACCTATCAATGCAAGTTTTATTAATGAGATGACTATGTCATGGCATCTCTATAGTTTTTGGTAGAATTATAAGATTTTAAATTTTGTTAACCACTTCTTTGATATCTAATTTAAACTTGTGGAATTTGTGACTATATAATATCTACATGTCATTAGTTCTAAAAACAAATCTAATTACAAGTAGTGGTATAAGTGACTTTATTGGCTTCCCATTAGTAATCATGCATAAGTGTTTGATAAAAAATGATAAGTTTTTAGAACTAATGAGATGTAGATATTATATAGTCACAAATTTCACAAGTTTAAATTAGATATCAAAGAAGTGGTTAACAAAATTTATATGTGGTATAAGTGACTTTATTTGCTTCCCATTAGTAATCATGCACAAGTGGTTGATAAAAAAATGATAATGCTGACTTTGGCACACATATAAAGCACCTATATTTTATCTAATAACTTGTTTGGCTGGGAATTCATGAATTTGAATTCCAATTTCTTTAGTTATCTTGCTGCTCTTCAGTTATTATTATTTAATTGTTGAAATTCCTATTGCTAACTCAAGGTTTGACTATTCACAATAATCTAATATCTTATCTAATAAACAGAATTTGACTGGTATCCTGTGATAAAACATATGAAGCTCTTAGAGTAGCCAAAATTGATGGCGAGTTCTGTGTCCTATTTGTTTATAAAAAAAATCAGCAATCAAAACTCAGTAAAAATCTTTTCTAAATTTGCACTTTTCATGCTGCTTTTGTCTCAACTCTTCGGTATGCTTGTTCTTGGAGTCTGTGATCCTTTCATTGGTCATTACCTTTATTTTTATTGGAACACTTTTGTTATTTCTAATAGTTAGGGATCATTGCCCCTCTAAAGTTGATGGTGATCATTGCCCCTCTAATGTTGATCATTGCCCCTCTCGGTGGGTATTTTCCGCTTCATGTGGCTCCTGAAATGATTTGCTGCCATATTTTATTTTCCTTTCCACTTTTGCTATTTTTTGTGTTTTGTTTTTCGAATATAACCCCTCTTTTACATTCTGTTTATTCCGAAGCTGTTCTGCTTTGGGTTTTTTAGGGGGCATAGGGGTTTGTTGCAAGACTTGGTTTTTGGCGGTCTTAGTTTAAACCGCAATTCTGTTTTTTTTAGTGCCGGGAGATCTAGGTGATGGTTGTGATATTTGTGATCGCGACTTACTGGTTTTCTCGTTGAGGTGGCGGAGATGGTGTTTATGATAATTCTGGAGATGGCATTGATGATAAAGACAAGGTTAGTTCACGGGCTATCTTTATATCGATCTTGATTATTGTCGTTTGTAAGGTTCTGATTTTTTCATCTGATGAGAGTTTTTCAATGTGCCGAGATAGATTTTAGACAAGGTTTTAAGATAATCAGTGAAATCTTGATATCTCAACATTAATTTGTTCTCGCACGCTTGTTTTTTTTGACAATTTACCATAGATATCTCTTTCAATTCCTGCGATTGGGAGGACAGAAAGACGGGAGCCCAATATGTTGAAATTATTATCAACATGGGTGAGATGGAGTTTGTTTCAAATAAAATATATATGTGAGCATGCATAGTACATAATGTTTTATTTTTCGGAGAGTATATTCAATATTTTTTTGATGATTAATTACTCATGACTGATTTTCTAAGAGTTGGAGGGTGTCCATTCAAATTCCTTCATCCCATACCAATAAAAATATAAATATATAAAAGCCACGAGTTACAACTCCAACAAGTATTTTTAGGAGAAAGGCATGGAAGAGGGACGACATTGCAGGAGGCACCAATAAATAAATGTGATGTTATCATCAAGCAAGAGCAGTTCAAATCATTCAACAACTTAAAAACTGTAAGCATTTCATTTGTGCAATATCAAGACACAAATCTATTCAAATTTAGCCCTTTAAATGATACCATCACCACTAATCATCTGCTTAGCTCTTACATGAGATCTTGAAGGATTGAGTGGGCACACCAACTGTTCAGATTAGCCTCTTAACAATTTGCTCTCTGGCTCTATATGAATATGCTCACATTTGGTTTTTTGTTTTTTGTTTCTACTTCTTAGAAGTTCTCCACTAGTGTACCCAAATACACTAGTGGGCAAACCAACTGTTCGATGAAATGCCTGAACCAAATGTGGTCTCAATTTCAGGTTATGCCTGAAACCAATGTATTTCAGGTTAGCCTTTTAACAATTTGCTCTCTGGCTCTATACGAATATGCTCACATTTGGTTTTTTGTTTTTTTGTTTTTAGAAGTTCTCCACTAGTGTACCCAAATACACTAGTGGGCACACTGTTCGAAGAAATGCCTGAACCAAATGTGGTCTCAAGTTTAGGTTATGCCTGAAACCAATGTATTTCAGGTTAGCCTTTTAACAATTTGCTCTCTGGCTCTATACGAATATGCTCACATTTGGTTTTTTGTTTTTTGTTTTTAGAAGTTCTCCACTAGTGTACCCAAATACACAGCTTCAACAACTCATGGGAATAAAAGACCTCATGTCATCAAGTAATTACAGATTTATATTGCATGTTGCTGAACTTTTTCTTTAATTAATTTATAATTATTACATTAATATTTTAATTAGTCATGCTTTTTTTATCCTAAAGAAAGAAAATGATGAAGTTGTTTAAGACTTGAACTGAATTTGTAACATAGCTTGCAAAAACAATAGAACCACAATTATGTTGTCCATTGTTGGAAAATTCTTAGTTTGAAGAAAGAGCTAGTCCAAATAAATCTAAACCATGAGAATGAACTCCTTCTAGCTCTTTGTTTCCTCGTCAAAAGGGTTAAATAAAGTTGATTCCTCTTTAATTAGGCCTTCCAACCTTTTAAGAATAGAAAATGCATTGAACTCTACACAATCGTGCCCCATGAACTAGGTTACTTGAATGTTCACAAGTTGGTTGTACGGTGACAACATGATAATTCATTACATTCTAGATAAACTCTATCAATGTAACGATGGTTTTGAGGGGGCATAAGGGTTTGTTTTTCGAATATTTTTTCCTCTTTCAAATTTTTTTCCCTCTTACAATCTGTTTAATCTGGAGTTGTTCTGCTTTGGGTTTTGAGGGGCCATAAGGGTTTGTCGCAAACCTGGTTTGTAGAGGTCTTTGGAGGTTTGCTCTAGAGGTATTTCTTTTACCCCTAAACCTCCTGAGGTTTTTTGTTGCATTTTGGTTCTCGTTTTGTGTCTTATGGTTTACAGATTTGCCTATTGGATTTGCACAAGATTACAAGTGCCTGGTGCTACAATAAGGACTTCATGCACTGTTTAACACTAACTTCTGTTTTGTTGTTTGGAAAGTTCCTCCTTTCTTTCTTCTAAATTTCTTATATGTGTTTTGTTTACTAAAATAATTGCTATCTGGTTGTGTTTGCTTTGTTACATAATGTTGGGTAGTCAAACATCACCCACATTTCAGCTCAACTTTTTTTCCTTTTGATTTTCTTATTGGGCTGTTAAATTAATAAATGAAAAAAGATTTAATGATCTAATGTGACTATTTTGTTCACAAGTGCCTGGTGCTACAATAAGGACTTCATGCACTGTTTAGCACTAACTTCTATTTTGTTGTTTGGAAAGTTCCTCCTTTCTTTCTTCTAAATTTCTTATATGTGTTTTGTTTACTAGAATAACTGCTATCTGGTTGTGTTTGCTTTGTGACATAATGCTAGGTAGTCAAACATCACCCACATTTTAGCTCAACTTTTTTTCCTTTTGATTTTTTTATTGGGTTGTTAAATTAATAAACGAAAAAAGATTTGATGATCTAATGTGACTATTTTGTTCACCCATAAAAACAACAATGACATTTTTCAGCGTTTTACTTCGCTTGACCCAGACTTCTACATCGCTTTCAAGAAGGTATGTTTGCAAAACAACCCAGTTAAATTTTTTTATATGGATGACCTTGTTTCCCTCTATTATTAAAAGAAGGTTGTTTTGTGAGTATTTAAATTTTGACTCCTTGTGTTTGCCGTTGCATTTTATGCTTTATATAGTGCCCCTCGATTGTTGGTATGCTTTATCTTCACTTTGTTTATGCTGCAATTGGATTGAGATTAAATTAAAACTTCTTTTGGGCGCTTATCCTCCCAGCCATTTACCATTCTTTTGCTGCAATTTACTAGCTTGAAATTTTCTGTGCTCAAATTGCAATCATCACTTGATAGATACAATTTTCATTTTTCATTGTTGGATCGTTGATTGTCCAATCTTTCAAAATCGCCAAACAACAACACACACTTTAGTTGTGATCTCTATGCTGCAATTTCATGTTTCAAGAGTTTAGGATTTCTTTTTTCATCACAAATGCCATTGTTGGGTTTTATTTGTCGAATAATATAAAATGAAGTTTCATTTTAACACTTGCTTTCATTTCATCACTAAAACACCACTCAAATTTATGTTCATGTACATTGAAAAGTATTGTCGACATTTGAGCGTGAGCAATAGAGCTTGTGTATTGTATATGATGTCTTTGGAAGAATTTTGTTGTTTCCTTTATTTTATGGTGGCTGCTCACTTTATGATGTAATCGTAATGATGGTACGGTGTATTGAGATTGATGTGGAAGTCGTTCCTTGATCCATGTTTCCCAAGATGACAAGATTACATGCATGTATTATTTCATTGGTTTTTATATTATGGCAAGTTCTTGTTTTGTTTTCATATCGTCAAATATGCAAATATTATTTTTTATTGAGATCATTTGTAGGGATTTTTTAAAATATTAGTGAACTGAATAAATAAATAAATATTTGAGAACTCCAACGAATATTGACCTCACATGTTTCTTTGCTACCGTAGAGAGCTAAAACTCTCAAATACGAGTCTTGTTTCATTGATATGTTTCGCAAATATATCTCATTTACATTAGTTTCTTTTTGTTCCATTTGTTTTATTTGGCACTTCTGTAACTGCTCGCACTAACTATCATAATTTTAATTTGTCCTTTGTTATTTACAGATAGATTCCCCCCCATGTTGTAAAGATATGAAAGCTTGACACACAAGGTTTTCATTGTATGTTAATTCTGGGATTGTTCTGTTTTGGGTTTATAGGAGAAGAAGAGGACTGACACTAGCAAGTTATTTTCTATATGCATATAGGCTAGCCAACACTTGGATATTTTTTTCCTTGCTAAATTTTTTCTTTATCTGTTATTCTGTGGTTGTTCTGCTTTGGGTTTTTTAGGAGCAGAAGAGGGCTGGTAGTAGCAAGTTATTTTCTATATGACTATAGGATAACACTTTTGTTTACACCTGCCTGCTTTTGGAGTTTGTGAGTCAAATTAGCAAGGCTGCTGAATTGTTTTTCTCCCATAGCATTGTTGCTCCTCAAATGAGTCTAAAACCAAGCTCTGTGATCAGTACCTGTGTACTGAGTACTGTATGACTCTTCAATTAGTGTGGTGACAGTAGCGAGTAATTGTGTATTTTGACAAATTACCATAGATCTCTCTTTTAACTCCAGCGTTTGGGAGGAAAGGACGGGAGCCCAATATCTACTTCAACTTCAACCAGTTTCGTTCCTCCCAATTTCGTTGCTCTCTTCTAAACTGACTTACAGAATATGCGCCTGTCCACATATCAATGTAATTTTTATTTTGTTAAGATACCAATCTTGAGTACATTCAATCATTATTGTTGTTTCCCCATGTTTGGGGAATATCTGTTGTTTCCTAGTTTTGAAACGTTAAGCTTTGCTTGTGACAACCTCTTATCGATTGCTAAAAGCAACCACATTGGAATGTTCATCTGACATTATTGTCTCTTTACCAGATCCGACTTTTGGTGTAGGGTTGTCCACGACATTCAAATCTTCAAGAAAATATCTTCACAAAAAGGAAAGTTCATTTCACATTGATTTTTCATAATGCCTTTTAACTATCACGTTCTCTGATGTAAGATGTGAATCCTGCACATTGTGTTTACAGCACAGAAAACCTGTTGATGGCATGCTTATAGGACCTGCTTCTCCCAGGTGCTCTGATAGGCTTTCTACTATGATCAATGATTATTTGTCGAAGGCATCATGACAAGAAGTCATGGTAGGTTTTATCTGCTCTTGGTTCGAAACCCTACTCTTTTGCATGTAGTTGGCCCCGTGTCCACCGCTGTTTATTTACTGTAAGTTTTAGTTATTGTTGGCTTAAAGTAGTGCATATGAATTTAAGGCCTTTTTTTGATAAAATTGCAATTGATGCTTTTTATTAGCAGTTTATTGTTAGTTTTATGCCATTTTGTTAGCTTGATGGGTTCCGCTCTGACCTTATGGGTCAGATAATGAAAGTTACAATGGTACGGGACTGTCTTGAATCCTTGTCTTCCATTTTTTGGTAGAAGGTAATGTTCTAGTTTCCTTTGACATGTTTTGGAACTATGTCAAGTTTGTAAGTTACATGATTTCTAGTAAACTTGTGTTCAATTGAATCCTTGTCTTCAATTTTTTGCCTTTCAGTTCGTATTTTCCTCTACATTTTGAGCTTGAAATGTGTACTTGTCATGTTTTTATTTTCCTTTCCTGTTTTGCTATTGTCTGTGTTTGTTTTTTGAATATGTTTTCCTTTTACAATCTGTTTAGTCTAGAGTTGTTCTGCTTTGGGTTTTGAGGGGGCATAAGGGTTTTTAGCGGTCTTTGTAGGTTTGCTCTAGAGGCATTTCTTTTACCTCAAATCCTCCTGAGGTTTTTTGTTGCATTTTGGTTGTCATTTTGTGTCTTATAGTTTACAGATTTGCCTATTGGATTTGCACAAGATTACAAGTGCCTGGTGCTACAATAAGGACTTCATGCAGTGTTTAACACTAACTTCTGTTTTGTTGTTTGGAATGTTCCTCCTCTCTTTCTGCTAAATTTAGACAAGGTTTTAAGATAATCAGTGAAATCTTGATATCTCAACATTAATCTTTCTTTCATACTACATTTTGCTTGTATTGCTATATAGTAAATGTCAAAATTTTAATCAATGTGTGTTTCAGAGCAATAATAAGAAGAATAAAACATATAGTAATGTTTTATATATCATGTCATTGTAGCCAATATTTTTCTCTCCCTCTTTGATCTAGTTAAGGTTTTGATGTTTTTAGTTTGCTACATTTTAGGCTGTCATAGTTGTCATCTAGACTAGATTTCTAGATGTTTTGTTTGATAAGTCAGCGATCAACTGGTGGGGATTTATTAGTGTGTGCGATACAACTATTGAGTGTGAATGAACCGTGCATTAGTTTAAAATCTAATTACAAGTAGAGTGGTATAAGTGATTTTATTGTTTTCCCATTAGTAATCATGTATAAGTGTTTAATAAAAAATGATAAGTTTTTAGAACTAATAAGATGTAGATATTATATAGTCCACAAGTTTAAATTAGATATCAAAGAAGTGGTTAACAGAATTTATATGTGGTATAAGTGACTTTATTTGCTTCCCATTAGTAATCATGCACAAGTGTTTGATAAAAAAATGATAATGCTAACTTTGGCACACATATAAAGCACATATATTTTATCTAATAACTTGTTTGGCTTGGAATTCATGAATTTGAATTCCATTTTCTTTAGTTATCTTGCTGTTCTTCAGTTATTATTATTTAATTCTTGAAATTCCTATTGCTAACTCAAGGTTTGACTATTCACAATAATCTAATATCTTATCTAATAAATAGAATTTGACATGTATCTTGTGATAAAACATATGAAGCTCCTAGAATAGCCAAAATTGATAGCGAGTTATGTGTCCTATTTGTTTATAAAAAAATCAGCAATCAAAACTCGTAAAATCTTTTCTAAATTTGTACTTTTCATGCTGCTTTTGTCTCAACTCTTCGGTATGCTTGTTCCTTGGAGCCTGTGATCCTTTCATTGGTCATTACCTTTATTTTTATTGGAACACTTTTGTTATTTCTAATAGTTGGGGATCATTGCCCCTCTATTGTTGATGGTGATCATTGCCCCTCTAATGTTGATCATTGCCATTGGAATTATTTAGGTATACCAAGTTCAGTTTTGTTTGCCTCTCGGTGGGTATTTTCGGCTTCATGTGGCTCCTGAAATGATTTGCTGCCATATTGTATTTTCCTTTCCACTTTGCTATTTTTTGTGTTTTGTTTTTCGAATATAACCCCTCTTTTATAATTTGTTTATTCCGAAGCGGTTGTGCTTTGGGTTTTTTAGGGGGCATAGGGGTTTGTTGCAGACTTGGTTTTTGGTGGTCTTAGTTTAAACCGCAATTCTGTATTTTTTAGTGCCGGGAGATCTAGGTGATGGTTGTGATATTTGTAATCGCGACTTACTGGTTTTCTCATGGTGGTGGCGGAGATGGTGGTCGTGGTTTAGGATAATTCTGGAGATGGCATTGATGATAAAGACAAGGTTAGTTCACGGGCTATCTTTATATCGATCTTGATTATTGTCTTTTCTAAGGTTCTGATTTTTTCATCTGATGAGAGTTTTTCAATGTGCTGAGATAGATTTTAGACAAGGTTTTAAGATAATCAGTGAAATCTTGATATCTCAACATTAATTTGTTCTCGCACGCTTGTTTTTTTGACAAATTACCATAGATATCTCTTTCAATTCCTGCGATTGGGAGGACAGAAAGACGGGAGCCCAATATGTTGAAATTATTATCAACATGGGTGAGATGGAGTTTGTTTCAAATAAAATATATATGTGAGCTGCTTAGTAACGCCACATTTGTGGCTTTTACAATTGGGTTGGTTCTTCATCCATTGCTATTAGTTTGGGATCATATTTAACTTTAATATTGATGGTTGCTGACTTTTTGGATAAAATTGCTTTAGTATACCAAGTTCAATTTCATTTGCCTCTTAGTTGGGGATGACTTTTTAACTTTTATGTTGATGGTTGATGAGTTTGTGGATGAATTTGATGGTTTTGTTTATGCGTTTAAGTGATGTTTCTCTGTTTTGCTATGCATACTAGAAGTGATGCCTATTTGATTCTTTTTTCTAATAGGTTAGTTTTTTCATCCATTACTGTTAGTTGAGGATCAATTTTGAGTTTTGTGCTGATGGTTGCCGAGTTTGTGAATCAAATTGCCATGTGTTGTTACTTTCTTTTTTTGGGTTTTTTTGCTATTAAAATATTGTTCTCTATTTTGTTATGCATCATAGGGTGCAAAGTGAGTCCACATTTGCTGCTTTTTTCCAATGGGGCTGGCTTTCTTCATCCATTGCTGTTACTTAGGGATCACTTTTAACTTTTATGTTGATGGTTGTTGAGATTGTGGATGAGATTGCTTCGTTAGACCATGTTCAATTTTGTTTGCCTCTTTGTTGGGGATCACTTTTAACTTTAGTTGCTGAGTTTTTTGATGAAATTGCTATATGTTGCTTTCTTTTTTGTTTTTTTATGCATTTAAAGGATGATTCTCTATTTTGTTGTGCATCCAAGGCTGCTTAGTAACGCCACATTTTGTGACTTTTACAATTGGGTTGGTTTTTCATCCATTGCTATTAGTTTGGGATCATATTTAACTGTAATATTGATGGTTTCTTACTTTTTGGATAAAATTGCTTTAGTATACCTAGTTCAATTTCGTTTGCCTCTTAGTTGGGGATGACTTTTTCACTTTTGTGTTGATGGTTAATGAGTTTGTGGATTATTTAGATGGTTTTGTTTTTGTATTTAAATGATGTTTCTCTGTTTTGTAGTGCATCATAGAAGTGAGGCCATATTTGATTCTTTTTTTCAATGGGTTGATTTTTTCATCCATTGTTGTTTGTTGGGGATCAGTTTTAAGTTGTGTTGATGGTTGCTGAGTTTATGAATGAAATTGCTCTGTGTTGTTGCTTTCTTTTTTTGGTTTTTTTTTTTTTTGCAATTAACGGATTGTTCTCTATTTTGTTGTGCATCATAGGGTGCAAAGTGAGTCCACATTTGCTGCCTTTTTCCATTGGGCTGGTTTTTTTCATCAATTGCTGTTAATTAGGGATCGCTTTTAACTTTTATGTTGATGGTTCTAAGTTTGTGGATGAGATATCTTCGTTAGACCAAGTTTAATTTTGTTTGCCTCTTTTGGGGATCACTTTGAATTTTTGTGTTGATAGTTGCTTAGTTTGTGAATGAAATTGTTATGTGTTGCTGCTTTCTTTTTTTGGTTTTTGCATTTAAAGCATGTTCTTTATTTTGTTGTGCATCCTAGGCTGCTAAGTGAGGGCATATTTGCTACTTTCTTTCATTGGGTTGGTTTTTTTTATTAATTGCTCTTAGATTGGGATCACTTTTATCTTTTATGTTGATGGTTGTCGAGTTTGTGGATGAGATTGATTTGGTAGAGCAAGTTCAATTTTGTTTGCCACTTAGTTGGAGATCACTTTAACTTTTATGTTGATGGTGTTGAGTTTGTTTATGAAATTGCTATCGGTTGCTTTTTTTTTATTATTTTGTTGCATTTAAGGGATGTTCTTTGTTTTCTTGTGCATCATAGGCTTGCTAAGTGAGGCCATATTTGTTGCTTTCTTGCATTGGGTTGGTTTTTCATCCATTACTAATTAGTTGAGGATCACTTTTAACTTTTATGATGATGGTTGCTGAGTTTGTGGATGAGATTGCTTCAATAGATGACGTTCAATATCGTTTTCCTCTTAGTCGTGGATCACTTTTAACTTTTGTGTAAAAGGCCAAAATACTTTTGACTCAAAGATCAACCACTAATATAAAACATAACATACTTTTTAAAACCTTTGTGAGTTTGACTTTGTGCTAATTCTTATTTTTATTATAGTTGTTTAGTTGGCTTTGAATTTGGTTACAATTTGTGTTGAACCAGATTAGAGATATCTAATTGTGGTAGCCTCTTTAGCTCCTCATTTGCACTACCTCCATCGATGTCATCAACTCTGTCAACCATCCAAATTCTTCCTTACAACACTGGCCACAATTTCAGCCACCGTTCACCTCCAAAAAGTCAAGGTAAACCCTTCATATTTCCACTCAAAATCACCAACTCAACAACTCTACCTCTACTATTTATGTTATACATGAATAGTGTGGAGTTAATTAATTCACACTACATTGTTCGTTTGCTTTTTTATTCCTCTTTCTTAGGGCTGAACCAGACCCAACCAATAGGTCCAACCTTAAAAAAAAAAATTATTTTTTTGTTTTTTCATCATATGCTTTTACACTAATTTTTGTTCAATGTCGTAGATCTATGAAGTTTACGGAGTCGGTATAAAAAAACATTTTTTCCTTAAATTTCCAAAAACAATACAAAAATCTTATTTGAAAAATATAAAAAATGTATTTTTTTTCATGCATATTGTCAAATCCTAAAACCATTTTTAGGATTTTAAAATAAGATTGGATTGAACCAGTTTGAGGTTTGAACCTAAGATTGGGTTCTACCCAAATCCTAAACTTTTGTATTCCTTTTTGTTAGGGTTGGACCAGACCCAGCCAACAGGTCCAGCCTAAACTAAGCATTTGGGTTTCACCCAACCCAACCCGAAAAAAAAAATAAAAATCCAAAGAAAAAGTAAATTTTAAAATTTTTGTGATTTCGTTGTATGTTTTACATTTTTTTTTTTAATATTGGTTCGTAGATCGATGTTGAAGTTTAAAGAGTAGGTATAAAAAAATGTTTTTTTCCTAAAATTTCTGAAAACAAAAAAAAATCTTATTTGAAAAATATAAAAAAATTGTTTTTTTTCCCATGCATATGACAAATCCTAATAACATTTTTGGGCATATTATCACAAAAAATGCATCTTTTTCTTGTGTTTTAAAATCCATAATAAATATGGCAACCAATTTATGATTATCCAGTTCGGCCAAAATATCAACATTATCAAAATTCTTTTTCTCCGGGGATAGGCGTGTGAAAAACAGTCATCGTGACAAACGATTAAGAGTTTGGTGGAAACATGCAGAAGAGATATAACATGAGTGTCCATAACTTCTTGAATATAGTGAAAATTCACTTCGATATGTTTGGTAGACTCTGATGCGCTAGATTAATAACAATTTGAATAACACTAATGTTGTCAACATGGAGAGAAATGACATCATATTAAGGACATTAAGGACATATTAAGGACATCATATTAAGGACATATGAGTTCAACCAATAACCCACGAAGCCAAATAGCCTATAACACGCTGCAGACATAGCATGATATTCTGATTCAATCAAAGATTTGGAATCATGATTTTGCTTCTTACTTTTACAAGATATTAGAGAATCTCTGAGAACATACACCAACCCATAACCAAAATGACAAGTATTAGGACATCCTTCTATTCAGCATCACTAAAAGCATCAAGACGAATAAGATATCAATAAAGAGAGAACAAACCACGACATAAAAAACCTTGAATGACATGATGAACAATTGCCAAATATAGATGTCATGGGGATTGGATAAATTGGCTAACTTGTTGAACGACACAAGAGATCATGTCATGTAATAGTTAAATAATTCAAGCTACCAACTAATTGGTAAAACACATTTCTCCTTAGAATGAGATTTAAGATTGATTTCCAATGGGGTATCCACTAAGAAAAAGTATTGTAGACCAACCAAAACAACCAAATCTTGTGCATATTTATGTTGATGCACAATTACCAGAAGTATCAGTAAGAACCTCCAAACCCAAGAAAAGATTCTTGTGAAAAGATTCTTGAAATTTCTGCTGAAAATGAGTAATGAAAGAAGAAATTGTACTAGTAATCACAATGTTATCTATGTAAACAAGTAGAAATACATTACCGATGGAGGTCCTTGCAAATAAACAAAGACAAGTCACACTAACTTTGCCCAAATGAAAATTTAAGTAAGGTAGACCTAAAATTTTCAACATAAGCAATCACACTATCATCTATGTAAATGAGTGGAAAAACAATACTAGTGGAGGTCTTGCAAATAAACAAAACTAGTTATCTGGCTTTACAGAAATGAAAATTTAAGGTAGACTAGAACTTTTAAAACCATGCTCGAAGAGTTTGTTTTAATCCATATAAGGACTAGTTTAACTTACACACTATCAAGGTCTTGTATAGGAGCAAATGTTTTCTAATAGATAATTCCATATTTTTTACTATTACCACCAAAAGTAACCAGTTGTGCCTTTTAACAATCTAATGTCCCATTAGAACAAAGCTTAACTCAGTAAACCCATTCACACCTAATGAGCTTAATATCAAATGGACGAGGAATGAGTCCAGTATATGATTTTCTTGAAGAGCAGAATTTCCTCAGCAATTGCACCAGAAAATAATAGGAAAGCGCACAAAGTAACAAATAAAAAATGAACCTCATTATCATTATTAGAAATCAAGTTATTGAATATTTCAAACAAATCCTGAAATTCGAAACTGCCTGTTAGCCAATAAAGACCTAAAATTCCTAATAATAAACCAAAATCGCCTACACGATTAGTTACGAATGCTTTTTGACAAGCATTGGACACACTAGGTCGTGTGAACCAAAAGCCTATTAATAGGTAAGAGCACATTCCAACCAATTCCCAAAAGATATAAATTTGTATTAAATTGGAACTGGTAACTAATCCCAGCATTGAAGTATTGAAAAAACTCATATAAACAAAAAATCTCAAATAGCCTTGATCATGAGACATATAACTGTCACTATAAACAAGAACTAAAATTCCAACCGTAGTAATTAATATTAACAAAATAGAAGTAAGTGGGTCAATCAAATACCCGAACTCTAAGGAAAAATCATTGTTGATGGTCCAAGACCATACATATTGATAAATGGAACTGCTATTTATTTGCTGAATAAACAGATCGGTCGAAAAAACCATAACTATACTTAACAATAAAACACTCGGAAAAGCCCATATACGGTGAAGTTTTTTTGTTGACACCGGAAAAAGTAGCAGCCCTATTCCTATTAACATAGGGACTGGAAGTGTAACGAAAGATAGAATCCATAAATATTGATATGTATGTTCCATAAAAAAAATCTTATTATTTTTAATTAAAAAAAATGAATTAAGTTTAACTTATTTTATAACTGCCTTGACAATTATTATTTTTAATCACTATAGAAAATAGAACCTTTGATGCCTTTAATCCAATTTAAAGAAATACTAGGTAGATAAAAAATGTGTAAATTATGACTAATGTGGTTTAGATCATACCTCTTGCATTGCCTTTTTTCCAACACTCAGGTTTGATAATGTTGGAGTAACATGAACAAATTTAAAATTTTGGTAAAATAGTCGTAAGAGATGTGTAAGGAAAACCATACTAAAGGATGCAAGACTCTGGTAGAATGTCGAGAAGTTGTCTAAACAGGCTTAGGTGATAGATCAATCTCTATAAGGGGCATAGTTGGTGAAGCCGGGTAGAATTAATTGTTATTCTACGGGCTGTGAGAGTCAAAGGAAATCCCAGAAATTACTTGTAGAATTCTAATCAACAAAAAAAGAGGTACTCTCTTTGTTTGATTGAAAATTCAATCGGTTGTAATTTAATCAAAACCTCCCGCGAGTTCAATCTTCGCTGGCTTAAATACTGCAAGTGTTTGATAATTAGAAGACTTAAAGCTAAAACAGAGTTTTAATCAAAAGGGAAACAAATAAACAATAAACGAAATATTTCCTAAATTAAGAGTTTCCAATTTGACTTTTAGCTGGATTCCACGTTCTTCTCCTTGCTGCTGCTCCTTAGCTGCATTTTGTTGCTCTCCTGGTTTGCTGCGTCTAGAATCTCATCAGCCTTTGTGTATGCTCCTGCATCAGTCTCCTCTGGTTGAAAAGAGCTCGACCATGATGCTACGCCACTGGAATATGTAAAGCAAGGGCTGAGGTGCTTCACGTTGAAAACATCTGACGTCTTCAAGTGGCTAGGTAGACGCAGACGGTAGGCATTATCATTAATTTTCTGCAAGACCTCACACGAGCCAATCTTCCTGTCTTTAAGCTTGTTATATTCTCCCACTGGGAAGCAGTCACGAGTTAAGACAGCCCAGACAAAATCTCCTTTGTCAAACAGGACTTTACGCCGATGGTTGTCAATCCGTAGTTTGTACTGAGTGTTGCTTTCTTGTATAGCTGTGCGTACCTGATTGTGAATTTCCTTGAGGTGATCAGCCATTTCATCTGCTTTTGGACTGGCACGACTTATGCGCGGAATGGGTATTAAATCCAGTACTCCGGGAGGGTTACGCCCATACACGATTTGAAAAGGACTCCTTCCAGTGCTTCTATTAGTGGATCGATTGTAGGCAAATTCTGCTTGGGGTAACGCCACATCCCACTGTTTTGGCTTATGCCCAGCCAAGCATCGTAACAGGTTGCCAAGGCTCCGATTTACGACCTCCGTCTGACCATCTGTTTGTGGGTGATAGGCGCTGCTGAAATTCAGTTTTGTTCCCAAAACGGCTCCATAAGCTCCTCCAAAAGATTGCTAATGAATTTGGTGTCTCCCGATCCCGAGGTGACAGATCGTGGTATTCCATGGATGCGGACGATGTCTTTGAAATAGAGGTTGGCAATGTTGACAGCGTCCATGGTTTTTCCGAGCATGCAACAAAGTGTGCCATTTTGGAGAATCGATCAACCACGACGAGTATAGAATCTGTTGCGCGCTGTGTGCGTGGTAATCCTAGCACGAAATTCATACTTACATCAAGCCATGGTGCTTCCGGTACTGGCAAGGGAGTGTATAATCCTGCGTTCGAAAGAACCCCTTTTGATCGTTGACATATGTAACACCGCGCAACGTAATGTGCAACATCACTGGATATTTTGGGCCAATAAAAATCAGCAGTGACGAGGGCGAGGGTCTTATCACGCCCAAAGTGTCCCTCTCCGTGAAGCTCACGTATAATGTGCTGTCGTAATGAGCAAACTGGAATGCACAGCTGTAGTCCCCGAAATAGGCACCCATTGTGTAAAGTAAAGTCACTGTGAAATCCGTTTGTTACCTCTTGGAATATTTTGCCAAACGAAGGATCTCCTGGGTACAGGTCTTTTAAAGTCTCAAAGCCTGTAACCTGTGTTTGCATAGTTGTAAGAAGGGACGTTCGCCTGCTCAAAGCATCAGCCACTCGGTTCAAGCTTCCAGCTTGATGCTTGATTGCGAAAGTATATTCTTGTAGTGTGGCTACCCACTTAGCGTGCCTGCGATTTAGCTTGTGTTGCCCATTAATATACTTCAAGGTCTCATGATCAGTTAGCAAGATGAATTCTTGTTGCAGCAGGTAATGACGCCAATGTCTCAAGGATTGCACAATAGCGTAAAATTCAAGATCATAGGTGGAGTAATTCCTCTTGGCCCCTGTCAATTTCTCACTAAAAAAGGCCACGGGCTGCAGATTAGCTCAGCACTCCTCCAATTCCCGTCCCTGATGCGTCGCAGTTAACTTCAAAGACTTGCTCAAAGTCTGGCAGCGCTAAAACTGTTGCTTTCGTCATTTTTTGCTTGATTAATTTGAAGCTAGCTTCGGCTGCTTCAGTCCATTTGAATTCTTTCCCTTTAAGGCATTCTGTGAGGGGGCCAATGAGGGTGCTGAAATCACGGATGAATCGGCGATAGAAGGACGCTTGTCCATGGAAGCTGCGGACATCATGCATTGTCTTTGGGATTGGCCATTCCAGAATTGCCGTGATTTTGGATTGGTCTGCGTGGACACCTTTAGTTGACACTACAAACCCCAAAAATGTTACTGCCTTAGTGAAGAATGTGCATTTCTTTTTATTAATGACCAAGTGTTATGCGCGCAAGGTTTCCATCACAGCCCGTAGGTGTGCAAGATGGGCATGTGGCGTGGGGTCAGTAAATTAGGGATATCGTCGAAATAGACCACGACGAATTTTCCCATAAAAGGCCGCAAGATCTGATGCATAAATCTCATGAAAGTGCTTGGGGCGTTAGAGAGACCAAAAGGCATGACCATCCATTCGTATAGTCCGTGCTGCGATTTGAAGGCTGTTTTCCATTCGTCACCCGGACGAATTTGAATTTGGTGATATCCGCTTTTGAGATCAATTTTTGAGAACACTTGCGATCCAGATAATTGGTCTAACATGTCATCCAAACGAGGGATCGAGAATCGCTACTTAACTGTAATTTTATTGATCGCGCGACTGTCGACGCACATACGCCATGAGCCATCCTTTTTTGGTACGAGTAATGCCGGACAACGCAGGGGCTCATGCTCTCTAATGAAACCCCCACCGTAGTAATTCCATTACTTGTCGCTGCGTCTCTTCGAGATCTTTTGACTAAGACGCGTATGTCGGTCCGTTCGGCAAGCTTGCTCCCTCGGAATGAGGTCAACTCGATGTTGGATGCCGTAGTAATGCTGGAAGACCTTGGGGCAATTCGCAAGCATCAAATCTTTGAATTCTTGTAATAGTTGCTGCACTTCTGTTGGCACTTGGGGCCTTACTTTGTCGTCACTTTGTTCACACGGCATGAGAGCAAAGACCATTGTGTCTTCATGCTTTAATTACCCCAAGAATCTGGACATAGAGAGCAGATTAGTAGTAGCACTAATTGGAATAGGGGGCTGGTTATCTCATCGCGGTGCCAAGACGATCTTCTTTCCTTTTATGCTAAGGGTGTATGTGTTCCTTCGCCCATCATGAATGACATTGCGATCGTACTGCCATGGTCGTCCCAACAGGACGTGACACGCGTCCATGGATACAACGTCACACCAAGCATTGTCAAAGTATTTCTTGCCAATAGAAAAAGACACTAGGCAGCGTCTGTCCACTGTTACCGCACTCTTTTTACTCAGCCATGAGAGTTTGTAGGGTTTAGGGTGTCGGTCGGTGCTTAAGTTTAGCTTTTGGATGGCCTCTTCAGAGACCACATTCTCGCAGCTGCCGCTATCAATTATGAGTTTACAAACTTCGTTTGCCACCGTACATGTTGTATGGAAAATATTGTGTCGTAGCCAATCGTCACCTGAATCAGATTTGGGTGTTAATAGGCTCTTTCTGACCACTAAGGTCTCGTGTCCATCCTCATAGAGCACATCTTCTACTGCTTCGTCATCATATGTTGGTTCATCTCCAACATCTATGTAGTCTTCTTCTTCTATCAGCAGATTCGTACTCTTTTGGTTAGCTGGTTTCCTGCAATTCGCAGCTCGGTGTCCTTGCTCCCCACAACGGAAACAGCGAATCGTAGGATTAGAAGGGCCCTGTGGTGCTGGTGTGGTTGGGCGTACCTCCTGGTTTCGAATGGGTTGTTTGTTTGGGTCCTTCCAGCTAATGATTCGTCTATTATGCTGTCTTTCCACAGCAAGTGCTCGCTGAAATGCCTCTAAGACAGTCCACAAGGTGTGTAGACTGAGTGCATCTTGCAAGGGTTGTCGCAGCCCCCCCAAGTAGCGAGCCACTAGTTGCTCTTCTGTCTCGGATAAATCGTTCCTTGCAATGAGTTGGTAAAACTCCTCTGTGTATTCATCGATTGTCAGTGCATTCTGCCTCAAGGAATGGAGACGCTGGAATAAAATTTGGGTATACCCAAACGGCAGGAAGTGACTTTTTAGTTTCTTTTTCATCTTTCCCCAATCTGTGATTTTTGATTTTCCTTGCCTGTGTCGTGAACGGCGCAATTGCTCCCACCATGCAGATGCTCTCCCTTTCAATTTAATGGCCACCAGCTTAACTTTAATCTGCTCAGGAACCTCTTTGTAGTCGAAGATGCGTTCCACTTCATCGATCCAGTCAATGAATCCTTCTGCTTGCAGGGTGCCAGCAAATTCAGGTAGTTCAACACGAAATCCTAAACTTCCATTGAACATATCCCTTCCCCGTGCCTCCCTTTTGTTATGTTGATGATGAAAGGGGTTATCAAAAGTGGAGTCGGAATCATGGTCAGTGATCTCATTCTCCAAATCCTGAGCTGCCAGTCGTTGTGTCAGTTCCGCGACTTGTCGTTGCAAGTCTGCAATGTGTTCTTCCTGGATGATTCGATCATGGTGTTGGACTTCCTCATTCGGAACCTGTCCACGCCATTGACAAATTCTTAGTAATTGCCCCGGGAAATTTTTTTTTTGGCTCTGATACCAACTGAAGCCGGGTAGAATTAATTGTTATTCTACGGGCTGTGAGAGTCAAAGGAAATCCCATAAATTACTTGTAGAATTCTAATCAACAAAAAAAGAGGTGCTCTCTTTGTTTGATTGAAAATTCAATCGGTTGTAATTTAATCAAAACCTCCCGCGAGTTCAATCTTCACTGGCTTAAATACTGCAAGTGTTTGATAATTAGAAGACTTAAAGCTAAAACAGAGTTTTAATCAAAAACGGAAACAAATAAACAATAAACGAAATATTTCCTAAATTAAGAGTTTCCAATTTGACTTTTAGCTGGATTCCACGTTCTTCTCCTTACTGCTGCTCCTTAGCTGCATTTTGTTGCTCTCCTGGTTTGCTGCGTCTGGAATGTCATCAGCCTTTGTGTATGCTCCTGCATCAGTTGGTTGCCGTTGTTTATACAAAAAACCAAAGTTGAACAATTCAGGAGGATAGGTGATAGATCAATCTCAAGGAGTATAGTTGGTTGTCATTGTTTATACAAAAAGCCAAACTTGAACCATTCAGGAGGAGAGGTGATAGATCAATCTCTAGAAGGAGTATAGTTGGTTGTTGTTGTTTATACACAAAACTAAACTTGAACCATTCAAGAGGAGAGGTCAAGTCATCAAAAGTAGAAAAAAGAGTCATTATAGGGGATGACTCGACATGAGTAGGAAAGAAGTATTGATCCTCAAAGAAAATAACATTTTCAGAAACATGAAATCTATTAGAACATAAATCATAACAAACAAAAACTTTTTGAGAAAAAGCACATTTAAGAGACTAAGCAAAAAGTTTGTGAGATATTAAGTGTATAAAGCAAACAAAACAAAAATAGAAAAGATGGTTCTATGGAGAATTATAGTTTAACACTTGAGATTATAGTCTATTAATTACATAAACTACAATAGACAAAGCTTTGACCCAAAACTTAGATGGAACAAAACACTAAGTAATAATGTTTGAACATCCAAAAGATGATGATTTTTGTGTTTTGCTATACCATTTTGTTGTGGCAGGTTAGGGCAAGAACATTGTGAGAGAATTTTTTTAGGTCAAAAACTTATGAAATTCATGAGACGTATTCCCCACCAAATTCAGATCTCAATACTTTAATACCTTAAGAGAATTGAGTATTTACAAAGGTTTTAAAAACAAAGAAAACCGTAGACTTGGAATGTAGAAAATACAACTAAGTAAATCTACTACAATCACAATGAATGTCACAAAGTACTTATGGTGAGTATGAGAAATAATAGGTGTAATGCCCCCAAACATCAAGTATGGACAATCTTAAAACTATGTTTAACACTACAAGAAGAAAGAGAATGAAGGATTTAGCTTTGGGAAGAAAAATGATTTTTTATTGCCCAACAAACTAGGATTCAACAGTGGTACAAGCCAGGGATACGACACTAAGAATGGGAAAGTGTAGTGGAAACAATCTCCCAATTCACAATTAACATCTCCATAACTTGATTTTGCATTAAACAACCATCAGGAAAAAAATAGACATTATAGTTATTATCAACCAACTAACCAACCAAAATAAGACTGGTGGAAAGTCACGGTGACAAAAGAATATTGCTAAAGGATGAAGTAATATCACCAAGAGCAACAATAAGTAAATTACTTCCATTACCAATCTAAATATATGATTAACCATAATACAAACTCACATTTTGAAGCATATGAGAAGAACTAGTCATGATTTGAAGCATCAAAAACAAGAACTCAAGGTTGAGAGGATGCATTACTTTTACCTTGTAGCCCTAAGGCTGAAACAATCATTTGTTATGTCATATCGCTAGTGAAGAACTGCTGTCCCACCACCCATATAGGGTGCTTGTAGATAAATTGATAATTAGTCCCTTTTGTTGATTGTCCATCAGATAGATTGCCAACTACAACTTGAAAGGCATTGGCTTGATGCTTTTGAGGATGAGTAGGACATTCTTTGATGACATGCAATTGTTGTTTACAATAATTATATAATTGCTTTCTCCAATTCAGAGAAATATGTCTATATTCTTTTTAGCCATAACACTGCACTTTCCGTATATCTCTATTTTTACCTTTCTCTTGAGTCGCATAAGCAACTGTAACAACAAGAGAAACCAACTTAACTTAACGTAAGACATTGCTCTTTACAAAGTAATTCTCCAAAGAAAACATCTATGGATGGAGGAGGGTCACGATTAATCAAATTGGACTGAATGGCCTCATATTCAGATTGTAACTTCATAAAAAATTGAGCTCTTTTACTTTGCTCTTGAACTTTTTGAACATCAGCAAGAGATGCAATAAGTACCATAACATAAACAATATTAGTAAACTTTGCCCATAAATTTTGAAAACCAAATAATAAGTTTTGAATGAAGAGATTACCATGAGAGTAAAAAGCAATCTATAAAGGTTTAATAAGTTTTTAAAAATATTCCCACATGGATTCTAGCAGCTTTTATATGGCCTCAAATTAAGGACAGTGAAAGGATCAGCAGACCATAACATCCATGTCATCACCCAAGCATTTTTTACATGTCACGAAGCTAACTTTGGAGGATTTGTAAGGGTTGGATCACTTCCATCTATAATTGAAACTGAAATTTCGAAGAGGAATAATTCTTATTAGCTTAATAGAATGTTAAATGAATCATTGTTGCTTGTAGACATGATGAAATAATGTGTAAAATCCAAAGAAATAAAAAAATAAGGGACTAAAAGGAAATAACAACTCTTTTGGGTCAAAATATAATTTTGAAAAAACATCACTATATAACACTCTTTTTCTCCTCCAAAGGAGGAACTACAAAAGAGTGAGTGAGGGAATGAACACCCAACAACCATAGAGTGGTGTTGCACCATTGGATTTGTCTAATTTTTGGATATGTTATACTCCTCACCTTATTTTACCATGTGGTTGTTGGGATTTACAATATTGTAATTTGTTTGGTATATTGAGCTTTCAACACATATTACAAAAACCCACTGTATGCAAATAAGTTTTGTAAAGAGTTCTAAACATGGTTCTATAAGTTGTCTCAAATTTAATTTTGAATTGATGCCTTAATGTTGAATTTTTAACTATGGTTTTTAGGCTTGAATTGGGGAAAATGTATTAATTATTCAAATTAAGTTAATTCATGTGCTGTATATCATTAGGGGTATGAAATTGGGATGATTCATCAAAGAAAATGTATTAATAATTGAGTTAGGAGTGGCTAGTTATATGAAGAGCAAAGGGGGAAACAGAGGAAAGTGTGGTTTTCCTTATGAAATTTCTTATAATAGGTTATTGTTCATGTGAATGTGTGTGAATTAAATGAAAATAGTATCAAGGGTATAGGGAACTCTTGGTTCCTTAAGGCCTTGCTTTTGGCCAATCATGCATCAAAGGGGAATGATTAATTTACATATTTAGTTTATTACATGAGTTCAAATGTGGTAAAATGAGGAAAAATACATGCTGAAATAGCAAGGGTTGGGTTTAGAAGAATATTGTTCAGAAAATTAGTAAAATCGATATTTTTTATTTATTTTGATGTTAAGAATGGAGATTGAAATAAATAGAGTCAATTGGATCTTAAAATATATTTTTGTCACAATCATATAAGGTTTGTGATATGGCTAGGGGTTGAGATAAAAGAGGAAAGGTTGATGTTATGCAAATGGCAAGGTTGACAAATCTGGACAGATTTGCACCCTGAATTGTAGAGAGAATTCAAATAGGAGGATGAGAGAATTAGGATAAGATTCCTTCATATGAACTATATTTTTGGAAGTTAACTAACTAAGGAAATTAGTCTTACTCAATATGGAGTTATATAACTCAAGTTATGGGTCACCAACCGAGATTGGGTCATGATAGACCTTATAAGGTATTAAGTCTGATTTGTTGACGAGTAATTTTGGGTGTCATGGGGGTAGAATTGGGCTTAAATCCTTCATGAAACTCGTATAATTATGTCTTAATTTTCCATATAGTCTAACCTCACAGAGTCCTAGAACTTCGGATATAGTTAAGAACTTGAGAAGAGGTCAGAAAGTGACCTCTGTTGACAGATTCAAAAAGCCACTGAAGTGATTCTCTACACACCTTAAGGGTGAGAATTGGATCATTTATCTCGGGTAACATGTTATATTACATCTTATCTTCTAAATGAAATGATTTATGTTTGAAATGGAAATGTATAATTATAACAATGTTCGAACAACAAATGACATTATTAATGGGTGAAAAGAGAAAAAAAAACATAAAATATAAAGAAAGAAATAATTCAAAGAAATACCTATATTGGTCGTTAATATGATGAAATGTATCATTGAATGAGGATAATTTATGAGACCTGCCTGTGATTATAGTAGAGACCACAAGCATGGTGCAACAGCAGTAGAGGAGCACGAGTAGAGCTTTTGTTGTCGGTAGGTGACCTGTACTTATGCTTCTAGTTAAATTCCATGAATTAGAATGTCATTGATGAGAAATGAAAATTAGAAAAATTTTTTGGATATTATATGGAAGAATAAAAGGTTGCGTAACAATTTTGGATAATATCCTAAATGTATGTGTTCAAGGTGAATGGTCTTTCATGTGAATTGTTAGGTGATGAAAGTATCGCTAACATAAAAAATATGAGAAGCATGATCCATGACATGAACTAGCCTACATTTAGTGTATGCTATGATCCCGGATAAGGTGATCAGCATGCATTAACTAACATGTTAGTGTATGTTAGGATACCAGGTAAGGGGATCATCATGCATTGACAAGCATACGTGTAGTGTATGTTCGGGTCTTAAGTAAGGGGATCTCCATGCATGAATGCCTATGGAGTGATGATGATACAAGTGAAATTGGTATCGACAATAAATAAGGCAAAATAATTGTGGTTGATTTTATGGAATCTTGAATGAAAGTTGAAAATGGAGGATGAAATTTATTTTTAGCAGTTGAATGAGAAAAAGGTTCTAATGGAAACAAAAATGCAAAAGTGAATAGAGTAGGAATACATGTTTCCTTTTAAATCATTGGATTTTTGTGTTACTATACTTATTGTGATATTTATGTTTCAATAATATGTATTTTATTTTAGGATCATCGCATGCACGACAAGAATAGATCCTAGTTTATGTTCACCTTTTGTTTGTTATTTAATTCTAGGTAGAATATCCTTGTATTTTGTAACATTAAAACATTTTTTATGACTTATTTTGTATAATTAATGTTTAAACTTGAATAGTTGAACTTAACTCTGAAATTCATATAATCATATTCCATGTATGCATGTTTATCTCATTTATTCCTCTATAAAAATAATTATTGTTCAATGTATGTTATAAAGATTGCTTTTATGATGATGATGATGTTTTTGGGAATGAGATCCAAGATGATTGGGTAGTGAATGAGTTATGAGATGTGAAATATAATAGTGTAAACAAGTTCTATGTTGACAACTTGGGACCTCTAGGTATTGAGGAGATTACCACAATTTTGGTAGGAATTTCAATAAAATTTTATATGTCTATATATATATATATATATATATATAATATCCTGTTTTTTAACTTGATAAGGAATACTAAATGTATTAGATGAATTTTTAGGGGTGTTACACAATGAATACTACACATATGGAATTATGTTAGCACCTAGAAAAACCAGAAAACCAAAGGTCCAAGAGTACTAAGAAAACAAATCACAATAGATCTGAAAATCAAAGAGTTGTTGAGTAGAAAGACAGATTATTCCGACAACAATCTTAAACAAGACAATCCAAGAGACCTAAATACGTAGGACTAAATACAAGAAAAGGCCAAGAGATCTAGATAATCAAATAGCAAAATAATTCAGAAACCTAGTGTTTATACCATGTCATTTTCCCTGAATGCCTCTTATTGTGAGTCCTTTTCATTTGATAGAATATTGTTCTATAATGCAAGCCTAATATTGTGACTAACATCTATAAGATATCCTTAAACATATGTTTTAATGTATGCTAATAATATCCTTGATTGTATGCTAGTAACAACTCCAATTTTCTATTCTTGATTGTTTCCAACTAATAACTTAAATTTGTCTCTATATATGGCAAGATATCTACAACACTTATTATCATATATAACAATTATTTATTGTTAAGTAGATTGAAATTGGTTTTGGTTTGATTGTCTCTCAATGGAGATTTGTGTAAGCCCCGTGAAATAAATATAAGTGTAAATTATAAACTAAATAAACAAATTTAAATAAAATAAGAATTTAGAAATTTTGGATATAACATCCAGGCGAAATAGTTGAGATATCATAATTTTCAACTCGGAATTAATTGGGGTTAGTGTTAAATTTAAGGAATGAATTAAAAGAGAAATAAAATAGGTTGAGGGGGGTGGAATTGAAATAAATGTAAAGATTATGATTTAAATTATAAGAAGAGAAGATGTGGGGTAAAAAGAAAACATTTAAAAGAAATGAGGGCCAAAGTGCAATAAAAGAAATTGAGGCGTATAAATACCCCTCTCTTTTCTCTTATGTCCAACAAATGAGGGGAAAAAAGGGAGGGGGATTTTGATATTTTTCTTACCCAATTGAAGAAGAATTTCAAAGTGAAAGTGAGATTAAGAGTTACCAAAACATTCTAACATCAAAAACCCAATGATTTGGAGTATTATTGGAAGAAGAAATTAGAGGAAAAGGAGTATTGGGTTGACAACAGCAGGAAGAGAAAGAGGGGAGGATGAGGTTGTGATTTCACAATCTATTATGATCTTAAATCTTTCTTGGTATGGTGTTTCTTATATGCATATAAAAGATTCTTGACTTTATGTTTAAATTGCATGATTTTTCTTTATGAGATTTGGGTTAAGGTTCCTGGAAATTTTTGGGGGGAATTGTGGAATTGTGTGTAATTGATGAATGTGGCATGAAATATGATGAAATGAGAGCTAATTGACAAAACAAACGGAAAGGAAAAGGGGAGCCCCTAGGAAAGGCCATGGTTGGCCATTGAGGTCAGTAATTAGGAGAGAAAGATTATGTGTTTTACAAAATAATTATTGTATATGTTGTGTTGGATGTGAATGTTTATGTAATGAATGATTGAGCATGAAAAGAATAAGGAAAGTCTTGTTTTCCCAAGGTCAAGTTTTGCCAAATGTGTATGATGCAGAGGTTAACAACTGAACAAATTTATCTCTTAACTTTTGGAGAGAATTTGAGTGGCAAAACAAGGGAATTAGGATCGGTTTCCTTCATAGGAGTTGTAGTTATGGATGTGTACTATCCAAGGAAACTTGCTTCATTTAATTTGGAGTTTTATCACTGTAGTTAAGGGTCACCTAACGTGACTATACTAGGGTCGGACTCTGCTGAAAGCAACGAGGTTGTCACATCTATGATGCATTTCAGTGAATGTTGGGGGGCAAAATTGGGTTTTCCTCCTTTCATAAAAGTTGTAACCCTGTATGTTAGGTTTCCAACAAGATTAATTTTGTACAAAAACGGAGCTCTATAACTCTCATTATAGTGAAAAATCAGGGCAGAGGTCGTTCCAACCTCTACTAGTAGCTTTGAAAAAGAAAAAAAAAAGTGGGAGGTTGTGAAAACAATGAAGTTAGACACATTAAAGGAAAATAAACAAGTTATGTTCGAAAATGGGTGTTTATAATGATATTTTGATTGACAAAAGTTATAAAAAATAAAAATGAAAGAATAGTAAATTTAAAGGCATATTGGATTTTTTCAGTGTGGTTTAATAAGAGTATCGGTGGTTGGAAATGATTTATGAGAATTTCTTGAAATTGCAGGAGGGATCACGAGTGTGGTGCAATAGTAGCAATAAGGGACCACAAGTAGAGCATCCATAGCAGGTAGGTGATTCATGCCTACGTTTATGATTTAATTTTCATAGTGAAAATGTGTGAATTATGCTTACAGCTTTAGTGGAAGTTTGAGAAGATATGATTTATCACTAAGAATATTTAAGGCATGTGTGCCAGGGAAGTTTGAAAATGTCATGAACAAAACATGATGGTGACTAACATACATTTAGTGTATGCTAGGATCCCGGATAAAAGGATCACCAAAAATGGCTAACATACATTTTAGTGTATATTAGGATCCTGGATAAGGGGATCATCATGAATGACTGCCATACATTCAGTGTATGTCAGGATCCCAGGGATGGGGATCCTGACTAATATACATATAAACACAACCTAATATAGATCGAGTATATGTTAGAATCCAGGATAAAGGGATTGTGGTGCAATGTTTAAATACATATTCATGTATGTTGAAATTTCAAAAAAAATAAATAAATGGAATTAATGCACATCCTTAAAAAAATAAAATAAAATAAAATATATGGGGTATGTTACTGAACCCGAGAAAGGGTCTTCTCCGATTTATTATGTCGATGCGACGGAGATAAGGGTATCGACAATACTTAATATCGACAAGATATAAGTGGGGGAAGTTAGTTTATGTTTCAAATAACTATTTTGATTATTTTTTATTGTATATGATTGCATACTTGTGAGTTTAATAACTTTAATATTATTTTTTTAAAAATTTTTCTTTATAAAATTATCTTGTATTTCTATTTCGAGTCCATCATTTTTCACGTTATGAGTAAACTTGTCATTTCTTAGTTTTTTTGTATGCAGTAGTATTTCATTTAAATTAAGTGTTGGTAAACTGATATGAATGATCACTATTTTTTGGGGAAAAATTGGAATGTAAGAAAATTAACTTCGTTTTGTCATATTTTTATTAAATGTGATCTGGATTTATATTAACTCTAGTATAAATTGTTGTTAATGTATGGTTTATTAATTGTGGTTGTGATGAGGGTGAATATTATTATTTTATAGAACCAGGATGAATGGGTGAAGATTGAATTAAGGGTTATGTTATATGTCAAAAACTTGGGAGCCAATACAAGGGAGGTTCTGACAAAATTTTGATAGAAATTTTAGTGAAACCTTATATATATGTGTGTGTGTGCGTGTAAAAAAAATTATGTCTTCTTTTCTTGGCGAATGTGTATTAATAAGATTACTTGTTTGTCTCCCGAAGAAGGGGACGTTATAGTTGCCTCTATTTACAACCTAATTATTATAATACATGGATGATTTTTCTCTATTAAATCATTCAAAATCCCTAGAGGAACTAATTGGTAGGGGATTCATTCATTCAGTCCAAAGCTCCCTGATGGTGTTCTTGCTCTATTTCAGAAAAAAGGTTGATGGCAGTCTTTGGATGTGTGTAGACTATCGTGCACTAAATAAAAGTGACGATCAAGAACAAGTATCTAGTGTCATTGGTGACTTGATGGATAGAGCTGAATGGGGCTTTAGTTTTCTATAAAGCTGGATTTGAGGTTCGGGTATTAGCAAGTTAGGATTGCCAAGGGGGATAAACACAAAACATCTTGTGTTACAGGTATGATTCCCAACCACATATATCCCTAAACATTGCTCTACTAACTATATAAATCCCTAACATTACTCTACCAAGCACAAATATCTTGTAAATATAAAATATAAGCTATATATAAAATATTGCCTATTCGATAATATTTATAACATATATTATATTATACAATCAAGGGTTTCAAAATCATATTCTTCTTTTAAACATCTAATATAACTAGAAATCCTAGTTGAGTCAACATGTATTTACTTTGTGAATGTAGTGGACAAAGCAAAATATACAATAGTGAGGCAACATAACAAATGATATTATTTGATCTCCCAATTCCTTAGATCAAAGTACTAAGGTTAGGTTTTTTTGAAATTTAGGATATAGTGTTGATATTTTTAAATTGTAAGAGATTTAATTAAGTAGGTAAGTTCATGTCGGTGTTTATGTTGCATCATCTGTTAAGGTTAACTATGAATGCAAAGCGGTATAATTTTAGTGAAAAGACTATAATTTTAAGGAATATGTCAATTATCATCTTGTTCGGGCATGGCAAGGGGCCTTTAGATTAATTTGTGATAAGGATTCAAACTAGTGTTGTATTAGGGTCACCTCACATGTTACCTAACTTATACACTATAATGCTCTCTTTAAAATTGAATAATTGATCTTAACATGGTTAGTTACCATAGAACTGGGGTCATTCTACTATTTATTTGGACAATAAAGCTTTCCCCTCTAATTTTCTAGGTATCCCAGACCTTGTGTAGTCTTCTTGTTGATTACTGAGTATCCAACCCTATTTATCTCAGTTTTTCTAATTTTTTTACCGCACAACTTTTTTTCTCTTGTCCGTTGACTGTTCCTAATACACTTGTTGTTGTTTTGTGTTGAGGTTCTCTTTGATTTAGTTTTTTCTTACAAGTTTGACATTAGCTCTTTGTTATCCATATGATGTGGTAGGGTTAACTTTGTTTTTAGTTGTTGCAACAAGTATAGAGACTAGGTTTTTCCTCCCATTTTCATCGTTCTCGGCTTTGTGAATTCATGCAATTCTTCATGTCTATTGTTGTTTGTTATTGATTTCAATTGTCCAGACCATTGTTTTGGAATGAAAGAGTTCAGGGTTATAACTTCCAATTCGGTGCATTTCATGTTTTAGGTTTGAATGGAATGTTTCTCTCTATTATTGAGTTTATTGTTATTTAACTAGTTTTATTGGTTGTTATTGTTTCAGTTCATTTTTTGGGGTTTTATTTTGACTTCTTATATGTTTTCTTAAATGACTGCATGATATTATTGTTGGGAGGCTATGCTTTTGTAATGTGGACAATTGTCAAGTTATTCTAAGATAGTGGGTGATTTGGTTGAACTGTGAGGTTATTTTTTCCTGGTAAGTTTTGTTAATTTAACCCATTTCTTACCTTGCTTTCTTTTGTTTCACTATCTTTTTATGCCATGTGCTTCACACTTTTTTCTTTGCCTATTTACTTTGTCAATTTGTGCATTGTTGCCTTGCTTTTTTCTTTGTGTTTTACTTTCACAGAGACAAGGACCTTATGCGTTGCTTTGGTGTAAATATGAACAAAATTGATTGGGTAAATAATGAACTTCAATGTTTGATAGGCTTTGCAATTTTTAATCAACAATACAAAATATTATGTTAATTTTACCTCTTTGTATTTAATATATAATTTGTAATTGTTAGTCACCAATGCAAAATTTTGTGTTAAATTTTACCTTTTGTATTAGATGGAAAAAGGTTTAGATAAATAGACAGCAAGTGGTTGGTGATTTAAGTAGCAAGTTTTTTTTTCCTTTTTTTTTGTCTTTTAATTCCCAATTAAGTTTCTTTTTTCTTTAATTTTCCCTATCTTCCTTTTAATCATTAGTCCTTCAATAATTTCATTTTCTTCTACCTTTTCACACTTTTGATCATGTTGGTGCCTTTTCTTATATCTTGTTGTTAATAGATCGTTTGGTGAGACTTTTTTTATTGTTATTTTGTTTGTTGCTTTTGCTTTTCTTTCGTCTTCCTAAGTTTTATTATTCTCCTTTGCAACTCCTCGTTATATTTTTGCTTTACCCTTTATATGATTTCCCTTTTATTGACCAACTGACAATCTCATGAAATCTCAATAAGATCACAAACAATTGAACTAGTTTTACCACATTTACAAATTCTTCGAGTTCTTTCTCAAACTGGCCTGAAGTAACACATGCTTATTTTTTGCATCATCTAAGAGACAATAAAGTTTTATCAAAGAATTAGCATCGGCAATGAATAACCAAGGTTGAAGTGGGTGGAACTTGCAATCCAATACACTTTACAGAACATTCTAGAATCAATTACAGCGAGTGTCAATTTCCTTTTGACAATTCATGTTGAAGGCTTCATTAGACCATTATGTGAATGCAGTAGTAGCACATAAATGTTATGACAAATGCTACAAACAACAAACAAAAGATTTAACCACAAAGTGATCCCCCTACCATGACTTACGGCAATATATAGCTTTTTTACCCCCAATTTAGAGTCTGGGTGAAACAATTATAGTTGCACAAACACATGTCTTGTTTGGCAAAATATAGTATAAAAAGATTGATGAACTCAGGAAGATGATGGGTCATGGTTTGGCAAATAGAAGTGAGAAAATCCCATGAAATACTAAAACTAGATTTTGTTTTTATTTTATATTGAATACTAAATAATAATTTGACAATAAATACCTGAATGGACACTAAAAACTAATGGATATTATATAATATTTAGATTTATTATTAAATAAGTAATATATAAGATATAAATATATTAAAAAACAAAATAGGTGGATATTCATTTCTATCCCTACAACATCGGGTCTCCTCTCCTCTCCTTTCTTTTTTTTTCAATTATTTTATTTTTTCCTCTCTAAGATAGGAATATTATATGTGTTAGTAGGATGACTTCAAATCAATGAGTCCATAATATCAATTTGAACATTAAATTCACCTTCTCAAGGCAAATATACATTAACTCTTTGTGAAAATAATGTGAATAAAATTTCCTAAACATCGCAATATAAAATCAAATTGCCACATTTCCTCATTTTATATGACTTGCATATATAGAATATGTGAATGCAATTAAATTTAAATATTTTAATTAAAATTTATATTTGAAACTATTTTAAAGGTCTAAATTGAATTCTAAATAAAATTTATTTTTTAAAATATTGAATTTTAAAATTCTATATAAACAAAATACTTATGAATCACGATTTGTATTGTCATGCTTGTAAACCTGGTAATTATAAATTATTATTTTCAATCTAAATTAAGGTTTGAAATATGGCGATTTGCTAACAAATCTCAAGGTTAATAAAAAAAAATCAACAAAGCTCTTCCCCTGAAACGTTTTTTTTTTTTTTTACATAGTTTAATTATCTTTTCCCTTAACTCTCTTCTGTGTCCCTGATAATCCACCTCATATTGTGAACCGTTAGTTTCTTTTTAACCAGAACTTCCCCTTACATATTATAGATTTTAGCTTTCCAGGTAGTATAACCCTCTAGTGTTAAGCAATTGCTAGAACTACATAAATAAAGGAGCGAATCCTTATGAATATGAGCCCAACAAGGTCCTTCATATGAGCTTAAAAAATTTTCTGAAGGTTAAATTTATCATGTATTGAAATCTACGTAAAGAGCTGAGGATAGGTTTCCAAACCAGCCATGCAACAGCTTATAAACATGCCTGCACAAAAGCTCGAGCATTTTCAAATGCAGGCATAGCCAATGTTAGGTTAATTTGATGGTCTTGTGGATGAGTTCATTTTTCATGAAGAAAGATCGAGCAACTGCAATAAAACAATAAGATAGGGAGCATGTTTGCTTGTGAGTCGTCTTGTCAACAGTTTTTTTTGCCTAGTAGAGTGAGTTGCTTTTGCTTCAGGGATTTTTGCCAATTATTTTTGTATGATCTTGGAGTTCATCTAGTTAACTACTGTCAGTTTCAATTATTTCTTGTATGAACGGTGGGCATATGATTTGGATTCTCGAGGTTCAGGAGGCATTTTAGCTGCGTCGATCATTGTACCTTTTATTTTATCTTGCAGAGAGTGCACACATTGGTGCGAACACTAACATAAATGTAGTAACAAGGGACCGTAAAACAGCCCTTGACATAACTGAAGCACTCCATTTCACTGAAGAAACCTCAGAGATAAGAGTATGTTTGGCTCGTTATGGTGGTGTGAAAGCAAATGAGCTTAACTAGACACGAAATGAGCTTCGGAATACTGTTACATGGATCAAGAGTATATTTCAATGTGTGATTGATGTTGTTTTTCAAAGTATTTTCTATTTAAAAATGAATTAAAATTATTTTTATAAAAAATTAGTATTAACATCAATAAATTAAAATGATTTGAAAACACTACAACACATAATTTCAAGCAAATATATATATATATATATCTTCTAGCTTGATCAAATACAAAAAACAAACAAAAATGTTTGTAGCGCCAAGGAGCTCCAAAGGCTTGTCATAAGACATTTACACTTGTTGCAATGTCATGGCCATAAAAAACTAATTACCATAGTTTAAACAAATAAAATAGTATAGAGCGGGGATGTCAATCCAACAAAGAAGGTCTCGTCTTAGTTCTTTACGAGCGGTATACCCGTGCAATGCGGCGGGTTTTTTTATCTATGTAGAAAATTGATTGTTTTTATATGTATTGTATTTTATTATTTTAATATTTAGTTAGTAAAATTATAATTGATAAAATCTGTATAATCGAAATGGAAAATGGTTCGTATATTTTTGTGATTCAGCAGATACATGCAGTAATTTTTTTTTATGAGTTGCATTTTTTCTTCAGTAATATTAGATTTGACACATTATAAATAAAAATATTGTAATTATTTTTTCCAGAAATAAACTTATATTTTTTTTGTCCTATAAGTAGTTATTTTAATGTTTAATAACTGAAATTGCAATAGATAAAAATATGTTAGAAATGAGTTTTTTGCTTCAGTATAATTAGTATGCTTGTCGAGCATTGTGTTAGGTTTTTTTTTATGTAGAAAACTAATTGATTTTTTAAAAATATCTGTAATTAGTTGTTTAAATATTTAATCAGTAACACTATAATAGATAAAATATGTAACATATAAATTTCCCCCAGCCTAAAATGAATAGTTTAATCGAAATGGAAAGTGGTTTGTATATTTTTTTAATTGTAGATGATCTAGGTAAATTTGGCAAAAAAAAATTGAGTTGCATTTTTTCCCCCAGTAATATTAGATCCGACACATTAAAAATAAAAATATTAAATTTTTTTTAAGAAATGAACTTAAAGTTTTTTACGTGCTATAATGACTTATTTGTCAGTCTAAAAGGAACAACAATCGAAGCGGAAGTGCCCACGTATAATTTTTTAATTGCAGATAACCTAAGTAAATTTGTAAAAAAAATTGAGTTTAATTTTTTCCCCAGTAATATTAGATTTAAAATATTAAAAATGAACATACTGTGAATTTGGTTTTAAGAAATAAACTTAAACAAAAGAATATAAAATTTAAATTCAAAGGCAAATTTTTTTTTATAAGATTTATTAATTATATTATTATATTAAATGCATTTAAGAATATTGATATTAATTTTTTATAAGGAAAAAATCCTAGGTCATTTTTCTCTCTCTATATATATATTTTTAAGCGATAATATTCAATAAATATTAAAACATATAATTAGTCTCACATATTTTATAGAATAATCGACATGGGAAGTGGTTTGTATATTTTTTAATTGTAGATAACCTAGGTAAATTTGTTTTTTTTTTATGAGTTGCTTTTATTCCTCAGTAATATTAGATCTGACGCATTATAAATAAAAATATTGTAATTTGTTTTTAACAATAAACATAATTTTTTTCCGTGCAATAATTACTTCTTTGTCGTCTAAAAAGAACAGTTTAATCGAAACGGGAAGTGAACAACATATTTTTAATTGAAGAGAACCTAGGTAAATTTGTCATATTTTTTTTTATGAGTTGTTTTTTTTTCCCCGAGTAATATTATATCTCGACACATTGTAAATAAAAATATTGTAATATGTTTTTAGGAAAAAAAAATTTGTGTTACAATGACTTATTTGCCGTCCAAAAGAACAGTGTAATTGAAACGGGAAGTGATTCACATATTTTTGAAATGTAGGTAAATGTGTCAACTTTTTTTTTAGTTGTATTTTTTGCTTAGTAATAAATATTGTAATTTGCTTTTAGAAATAAACATAAATTTTTTGTGTGCAATAATTATTTCTTCGCCGTCTAAAAAGAATAGTTTAATAGAAATGGAAAGTGACTCGCATATTTTTTAATTGTGGATAACCTAGGTAAAATTGCATATTTTCTTTATGAGTTGTTTTTTTTCCCGAGTAATATTAGATCTGACACATTGTAAATAAAAATATTGTAATATGAAATATTAAAAACCAAAATATTGTGATTTTTTTTAAGAAATAAATTTTAAGAAAAGAAGACAAAATTAAAATTCGAAGACAAATTTTTTTTTTTGTTATCCGATTTATTAATTATATCATTATATTAAATGAGATTAAGACATGAGTGATCAAGACATGATGTATCATCGTAGGTAATTTAGGAAAAATATTTCATTTATTCTGAAATAGTATTGATTGAGAAATCCTTAACAAGGTGAAATGAGATTTGAAAAGGTTTAAAATCGTATTTAAACAATTAATGACTATTATGTAAAAGACAAATATGATTTAACATCAAAGACACACTTCATGCTTTAATGTTAAATCATAACCTTATTCATGAAAGAATATTAATTACACTAAGAAGCTAATCATTAAGAGGTTAAGTGAAACTACTAATGACTTTTCTAACATTTAGAGGATCATAACAAGTTGTTAGACAAATACACTTGATCTTCAACTATAAATTAATCAATTGCTGAAATTGATAATAAATTATTTTTTTTATTTTTATTTAATTAGAATTAGACTTTATATTTGGGCAAATATATTAAGAATCTAATGGGTTACATATATTAAGAACCATTAGTCAGAAATTAAATTGGGATGATTTAATTAAGTATGACTTAATTAAAATATATTTTAGAAATTAAGGACTAGGATATAATTAATACAAGGATTATATTTCTAGACCTAGAAAATCAAGTAACGACTTAATTGAGTTAATTTCTAAAATTATCCTTAATTAATATATGAATATTCTTTATGAGAAAAATAAATATTTTGACATTTATTGATTTTTATAATTCCCTATAAATGGTAAATTGAGTCTCTTATTTTATGAAGTGGATTATTTGTTAAAAAGAAAAACTACATAAGTCAAAGAATTAAGAGCTAGTACTCTAACCATAACAATATCTTTCTCGTAAATAGAGATTTATGAGATTTCTCACTAGTGATTTATGTTGATTACTGTTAAAGGGTCTAATAATTGGACAACTTATAATTTGTGACAACCCAACCTTTAAAGAATTAATCAAAGTCAAAGGAAATCAGATCTTCAAACAATAGATCCTTAAACAACTTTACATCTATCTAATAGGATTCTAAAAACTTCCAAATAATTTTATTTTATTATTCTCATTACGTGTATGATGTTTAGAAAACCCAAAACCTAGTGTTGCCAAAGAAAATGGCATGGCTATTGTCATTACTCAATTATGGATTATTCCCCAAAATTTACCCAAAATAAAACAAAATACCAAAAATAAAATAAAAGGGGTTGTCGTTGTTAAAAAAATCAAGAAGGAAATTTTGAACGTTTTTAGGAGCCCGATCGTATGACTTTTGGCAAAAGAATTATCATTCAAAAGAACATGGATTAAATTTGATCGGAAAAAAAAAGAAGCTAAAGAGGGTGAAATTGCAAAACAAAATCAATTTTAAAAATGACTAAAAAACATAACAATTAAAATAAGGAGAACAAAATTTTAAAGACTAGAATGTGATCGAGGTTAAATTGAAAAGACAATTTTTTTTATAGATAATTCAAGTTAAAAAAAATCATAATAAAATAGTGACCAAATCCGAAGAATGAACTTATTAAAGGGTTACCCAAGGGGGTCCCTGGCGTGAGTGGTGAGGGCTCTAGATCTCTTAAGAGAGGTCGGGGGTTCAAACCCTCCTCTTGTATGGAGCCGACCATTTGGGGAGCACTTTCACCCCTTCGAGGGCCCACCCCAGTCTTGAGCGTGGATTAGTCTAGGCAGCAGCCTAGGACATCAGCGTGGTTTATACAAAAACAACTTATTAAAGGGTTGTTCTTGAATTTTGTAAAGGTTATCGAGAAAATCCAAGTAGGGAGAGAAAGAAGAA
>CM055441.1:6441706-6559343 GCA_029228465.1 Salix viminalis | reverse complement strand
GCTCTTGTAATCTTGTGCAAATCCAATAGGCTAATCTGTAAGCCATAAGACACACAACGACAACCCAAATGCAACAAAAAACCTCAGGAGGATTTGGGGTAAAAGAAATACCTCTAGAGCAAACCTACAAAGACCACTAAAACCAAGTCTGCAACATAGTTTTGCCCAGAACATCAATTGGCTTGAATCAATCCGAGTTAACCCAAGTCAATATATAAATAAAAATAATTATTATCATAGTTTTAAAACCTGATTTGAGTGTCTAACTCTAGGCAAGTATCGAAACGAAGATAAAGCAATCGATTAAAAGGAGAAAAAATAAAAAAATAAAAAAAGGTAATTTTGTGAAAACTGGTATGTTTATTAAATTTAAAACGAAGATCTCTACCATTTCCCAGTTTTATTGCCTGAAAAAAAGTAAAAGGTTACCGTAGAGAAATGATTTTGTTTTCATTTTCAACATATCTATAAAAATCATGATAGCTTGGAAACAAAAGGAAAAAGGAAAAAAACATGTCAGTAAAATTTAAAATATAAACGACTATATGCATGCTGTACCTCCATCATCATATTCAAAGCGTTCCCATGATCTATTTGGAAAAATCCCATGTGTCACGTAGGCACTTATTTTTGCCGCTCCATGGTTAACCAGTATTTTCTACAATACATGAGGACAATGAGAATGGGTCGGCAAATATTATCATTGAAGCTATATATATACACAGCAATATATGAAAAAGGTATGAAACATACTTTTTAGAGGTGCTGGGGACTGTGCAAGTGATGATTGGGTAAAATTGTCGATCACCCTAAGAATTCTCATGGCCATATAAACTCAAGTTCATTTAATTTCATTTTCCATTATAATCCATATGAATGAAGGGTTTAAATTTGATATCTCACAGAAATACAGACCAACTCAACAGCATAATGAATTTGTTTGTCAGCTTCAAGTCTATATGCACAAGAGTTAAAATGATATTTTATAGCTACTCATATTAGTAGGTTTAAGAAATTCAACTGAAGCATGTTTTAAGCAATATTCCAAACCTGAAAATGAATCTTCATGACATATTAAATACAGTTAAAGATCTTAAGCATCTGATAATAGAGCTAAAATGCGCATGATTACGAGAAGGCAAATAAACTCGATGGCATGTTAAACGCAATATCTCAACCAAAACATACATTTCAGAACTTAGTAGAGATATTAGAAGATCGTTCCAGTTTCGAGACATGATAGAAATATCAAGACATGTTTCTACAATTTACCTACACCTAGTGGAAACATATAAAAAATGCAATATGCTTTTATGCTTTTTAAGGGATTCAGGAACACTCCATCTGAGCATGTCAGACATCAAGACATATAGATGCAGCCATAGAAAAAGAAGTTTCTGAATTATCTTATTTTGATTTTTAGTTCTGAATATCTTAAGTGTTTTTGGTGAACCTAGTCTATTCACTTAGAAATCTTATTGCTGGTTAAGACTTTATTATTTACTTAAGAAATTAGGAGATTAATTAAGAGGTCTCTCTTGTGTGTGTTTTCCTTTTTCCTATTCGGATTTCTATTTTCTATTCAGTTTAGAACTATTAGGGCTTTGGTGCCTATAGAGGTAGCCGCTAATTCATGAAATTTGGGAGAACTTTTGATTAGCAATTGTAAGGATTTTGGTTTAATTTGAAGGCTACACCCTAGGGCATCCTCCCTCCCTCCCTCTGTTTTTTAACACTGTAAATTCCTGATTTCCTTATAAAACCCTTGATCTCCAAACTTGGCTCACCACGGGTCCTTTGGGATGCAAATCCAAAGTAGCCCTACATCACATATAAAAGAGAATACTAAAATGTCCTTGATGGAAAACTTGCATTCTTTAAATGAAAAATGAGTGTGAAACAAAGTAGTTAATGAAAATCAACATGGAGAAAAGGGGATTATGTAAAAACATTAGGCACCTGACATTCTACCAGAGTGCCCCCTGACTGAACCAAATCATCAACGATAACAACATGACGTCCTTGAGGGTTTCCCTCTTTGATACGCACAATTCTTTGGTCACCTTCCCGAACTTTAGCACAAATGATCAGAGAGCGAAAATTATGCAGGCGGCTCAATGCACATTAAAAGCCGGTGTGATGAAATAAGAAAATGGAAGACAAGAGAGAAGCCCCGACATACAGATGGTGTGATGCAGTTGAACAGTACTTAGAAGCCATGCCTTAAGCCGATATTGCTTGTAAAATGTACAAGATTCAATTAAATGATTCATGTACTGTCATCTCTAGTGATAAAGCAAACGGAGCATACCCATCCATCATAATTATTTTCTACACAAGTCCTCCAAAAACAAACTTACTGCAAAAACATACTCGGCCCATTATAACTCTGAAAACTAAGCCACAGCTCGTCGACAACTCAGTATGTCTAATCTGTAATAGCAGTGTTTCTTTTACATGGTTTTGACTCAGTCAGTGATCGGGCCCTGACTCCTTTTGTTCGGTTTGCTCGGCTCTCGGCTTACCCACGGTTGGAAAGTGCTAAGAAGCTTATATAGTTAAGATCAAGCAGTAGCGATAATTTCAACATTCTTGGTGAGCTCTAGTGGCATTATTTTAGGTTGTAAAGTAGAATTCTTACAGACATTCAAAAACTAAATTGTAGTATGCACCTACTTTATGGAGCTCCTTTATGGGGAACAAATGAAAGAAGAGGGGTGTGCATTCTTACATGAATTCTCATATTTATTACTAAGCAAAAGTGGATCATGATTTTCAACCAGACTGTAAGATGCCCAAAGATTTCTACCAAGAAAAGCAACCAATTTCCAAATTCCAGTTCCATCAATCAATTATAATGGAGAAAATACAGAAAATAGACAAGGAGAAGCGACATGGATATCTATGCTAACACTTTTTTTGATGCCCAGATGCATGAGAAACACAATTATGAGCAAATCATAGTGTCTGAGCAACACAGACAAAGGTATTACCGTAGGGAAATGTTGCAGTTGTTTATGAAATCGTTTCCATGCACCATCATCAGGAAAAGCAATCGCTATCTGAAAAGTGAAAAAATGGCACACGCCCTCCAAATGATAATTTCTTTAAATAGATAAATAGCCAGAAAAAACATCAAAGTCTTACATTGTCAGAATCAGGGAGCTCCTGAAGCCTATTTTTAAGCAAAGGTATCCCACTCTCAAAACATGGTAAAATATTATCTCCGAAGTAGCACCTCTCCTAATGAGATGCAATGATAAAACAAAAAAAAAAATTAAATGAGTCGCATTTTGTCGCAAAATTAAGTCTTTCAAAAAAATTCAAAGATTCAGAGCTTATTGACTTGCTAACAAACAATAGCAGCAACAGCATCAAAGCCTGGGGCAGGCTATATAAATCTTTTGGCCTAGATCAAAAGCCAAATCCTTGCTAAAAAACACAAACTCAAAAGAAAGGTAAGGAAAGAACCTGAAGAGCATGGATATCAAAAGTGACCAGGCTAGTAGGACCTCCTCTGGAAGCTGGTATATTGGACAAGATCCTAGCAAGAGTGAATGCAGTGGCAACATCTCCTTCGTCCTCCATACGCTCAGAAGTTCCAGTGGGAAAAAAGGGAAGGACGAGGGTGAAGGAAGAAATGAACAATTTGGGCAAAGCGTATATAATTGAAAGCTGCTCAAATATAACTTTGGGGGAACTAAAAGAAGCCAGAAAGGCTACATGCTGACCCCTAATTCCATGTGCATTTGGTATAAATAAATTCGGAAACCCATCATCAAATGTCCTGCAATAATAACAATAATAATATTATTAATAATAGCAGCAGCAGCAATAGAATTTTATCAAACGAAAAACCAAAAAAAAGGGGTGGCAAAATGACCTCCAGGAGATGGAGCGGAGCTCGATTGAATCGGACTCGGCAGCGATTCGTTGAGCTAAGGCTTTGGTTTCAGCGCAGAAGAAAAGGCGAACCAAAATGTAGAGGAAAATACGAACTGAAGGGCAAAAAAATGAATAAAAGGATTCAATTGAACACAAGTTTACTAGAAATCATGTAACTTACAAACTTGACATAGTTCCAAAACATGTCAAAGGAAACTAGAACATTACCTTCTATGGAAAAATGGAAGACAAGGATTCAAGACAGTCACGTACCATTGTAACTTTCATTATCTGACCCATAAGGTCAGAGCGGAACCCATCAAGCTGACAAAATGGCATAAAACTAACTATAAACTGCTAATAAAAAGCATCAATTGCAATTTTATCAAAAAAAGGCCTTAAATTCATATGCACTACTTTAAGCCAACAACAACTAAAACTCACAGTAAATAAACAGCGGTGGACACGGGGCCAACTACATGCAAAAGAGCAGGGTTTCGAACCAAGAGCAGATAAAACCTACCCTGACTTCTTGTCATGATGCCTTCGACAAATAATCGTTGATCATAGTAGAAAGCCTATCAGAGCACCTGGGAGAAGCAGGTCCTATAAGCACGCCATCAACAGGTTTTCTGTGCTATAAACGCAATGTGCAGGATTCACATCTTACATCAGAGAACGTGATAGTTAAAAGGCATTATGAAAAATCAATGTGAAATGAACTTTCCTTTTTGTGAAGACATTTTCTTGAAGATTTGAATGTCCTGGACAACCCTAAACCAAAAGACAGAGCTGGTGAAGAGACAATAATGTCAGATGAACATTCCAATATGGTTGCGTTTAGCAATCGATAAGAGGTTGTCACGTGCAAAGCTAAACGTTTCAAAACCAGGAAACAACAGATATTCCCCAAACATGGGGAAACATCAATAATGATTGAATGTACTGAAGATTGGGTATCGAAACAAAAAAAAAATTACATTGATATGTGGACAGGCGCATATTCTGTAAGTCAGTTTAGAACAGAGCAACGAAATTGGAAGAGAGGAACGAAACTGGTTGAAGTTCAAGCAGATATTGGGCTCCCGTCCTTTCCTCCCAAACGCTGGAGTTAAAAGAGAGATCTATTGTAATTTGTCAAAATACACAAGTACTCGCTACTGTCACCATACTAATTAAAGAGTCATACAATACTCGCTACACAGGTACTAATCACAGAACTTGGTTTTAGACTCATTTGAGGAGCAACAATGCTATGGGAGAAAAACAATTCAGCAGCCTTGCTAATTTGACTCACAAACTCCAAAAGCAGGCAAGTGTAAACAAAAGTGTTATCCTATAGTCATATAGAAAATAACTTGCTACTGTCAGCCCTCGTCTGCTCCTAAAAAACCCAAAGCAGAACAGCCACAGAATAACAGATAAAGAAAAAATTTAGCAAGGAAAAAAAATCCAAGTGTCGGCTAGCCTATATGCATATAGAAAATAACTTGCTACTGTTAGACCTCTTCTTCTCCTATAAACCCAAAACAGAACAATCCCAGAATTAACATACAATGAAAACCTTGTGTGTCAATCTTTCATATCTTTACAACATGGGGGGGAATCTATCTGTAAATAACAAAGGACAAATTAAAATTATGATAGTTAGTGCGAGCAGTTAGAGAAGTGCCAAATAAAACAAATGGAACATAAAGGAAGTAATGTAAATGATATATATTTGCGAAACATATCAATGAAACAAGACTCATAGTTCAGAGTTTTAGCTCTCCACAGTAGCAAAGAAACATGCGAGGTCAATATTCATTGGAGTAATATATATTTTTTTATTTTTTCAATTCACTAATATTTTAAAAAATCCCTCCAACTGATCTCAATAAAAATATAATATTTGCATATTTGAGGATATGAAAACAAAACAAGAACTTGCCATAATATAAAAACCAATGAAATAATACTACATGTATGTAATCTTGTCATCATGGGAAACATGGATCAAGGAACGACTTCCACCTCAATCTCAATACACCGTACCATCATTACGATTAGATCATAAAGTGAGCAGCCACCATAAAATAAAGGAAACAACAAAATTCTTCCAAGGACATCATATACAATACACAAGCTCTATTGCTCACGCTCAAATGTCGACAATACTTTTCAGTGTACATGAACATAAATTTGAGTGGTGTTTTAGTGATGAAATGAATGCAAGTGTTAAAATGAAACTTCATTTTATATTATTCGACAAATAAAACCCAACAATGGCATTTGTGATGAAAAAAGAAATCCTAAACTCTTGAAACATGAGATTGCAGCATAGAGATCACAACTAAAGTGTGTGTTGTTGTTTGGCGATTTTGAAAGATTGGACAATCAACGATCCAACAATGAAAAATGAAAATTGTATCTATCAAGTGATGATTGCAATTTGAGCACAGAAAATTTCAAGCTAGTAAATTGCAAAGAAAAAAGAATGGTAAATGGTCGGGAGGATAAGCGCCCAAAAGAAGTTTTAATTTAATCTCAATCCAATTGCAGCATAAACAAAGTGAAGATAAAGCATACCAACAATCGAGGGGCACTATATAAAGCATAAAATGCAACGGCAAACACAAGGAGTCAAAATTTTAATACTCACAAAACAACCTTCTTTTAATAATAGAGGGAAACAAGGTCATCCATATCAAAAATTTTAACTGGGTTGTTTTGCAAACACACCTTCTTGAAACGTGTAGAGCTGGGTCAAGCGAAGTAAAACGCTGAAAAATGTCATTGTTGTTTTTATGGGTGAACAAAATAGTCACATTAGATCATCAAATCTTTTTTCGTTTATTAATTTAACAACCCAATAAAAAAATCAAAAGGAAAAAAAGTTGAGCTAAAATGTGGGTGATGTTTGACTACCCAACATTATGTCACAAAGCAAACACAACCAGATAGCAGTTATTCTAGTAAACAAAACACATATAAGAAATTTAGAAGAAAGAAAGGAGGAACTTTCCAAACAACAAAATAGAAGTTAGTGCTAAACAGTGCATGAAGTCCTTATTGTATCACCAGGCACTTGTGAACAAAATAGTCACATTAGATCATTAAATCTTTTTTCATTTATTAATTTAACAGCCCAATAAGAAAATCAAAAGGAAAAAAAGTTGAGCTGAAATGTGGGTAATGTTTGACTACCCAACATTATGTAACAAAGCAAACACAACCAGATAGCAATTATTCTAGTAAACAAAACACATATAAGAAATTTAGAAGAAAGATAGGAGGAACTTTCCAAACAACAAAACAGAAGTTAGTGTTAAACAGTGCATGAAGTACTTATCGTAGCACCGGGCACTTGTAATCTTGTGCAAATCCAATAGGCAAATCTGTAAACCATAAGACACAAAACGAGAACCAAAATGCAACAAAAAACCTCAGGAGGTTTAGGGCAAACCTCTAGAGCAAACCTCCAAAGACCGCTAAAAACCAGGTTTGCGACAAACCCTTATGGCCCCTCAAAACCCAAAGCGTTCTAACTCCAGATTAAACAGATTGTAAGAGGGAAAAAAATTTGAAAGAGGAAAAAATATTCGAAAAACAAACCCTTATGCCCCCTCAAAACCATCGTTACATTGATAGAGTTTATCTAGAATGTAATGAATTATCATGTTGTCACCGTACAACCAACTTGTGAACATTAAAGTAACCTAGTTCATGGGGAACGATTGTGTAGAGTTCAATGCATTTTCTATTCTTAAAAGGTTGGAAGGCCTAATTAAAGAGGAATCAACTATATTTAACCCTTTTGACGAGGAAACAAAGAGCTAGAAGGAGTTCATTCTCATGGTTTAGATTTATTTGGACTCTTTCTTCAAACTAAGAATTTTCCAACAATGGACAACATAATTGTGGTTCTATTGTTTTTGCAAGCTATGTTACAAATTCAGTTCAAGTCTTAAACAACTTCATCATTTTCTTTCTTTAGGATAAAAAAAGCCTGAATAATTAAAATATTAATGTAATAATTATAAATTAATTAAAGAAAAAGTTCAGCAACATGCAATATAAATCTGTAATTACTTGATGACATGAGGTCTTTTATTCCCATGAGTTGTTGAAGCTGTGTATTTGGGTACACTAGTGGAGAACTTCTAAAAACAAAAAACAAAAAACCAAATGTGAGCATATTCGTATAGAGCCAGAGAGCAAATTGTTAAAAGGCTAACCTGAAATACATTGGTTTCAGGCATAACCTAAACTTGAGACCACATTTGGTTCAGGCATTTCTTCGAACAGTGTGCCCACTAGTGTATTTGGGTACACTAGTGGAGAACTTCTAAAAACAAAAAAAACAAAAAACCAAATGTGAGCATATTCGTATAGAGCCAGAGAGCAAATTGTTAAAAGGCTAACCTGAAATACATTGGTTTCAGGCATAACCTGAAATTGAGACCACATTTGGTTCAGGCATTTCATCGAACAGTTGGTTTGCCCACTAATGTATTTGGGTACACCAGTGGAGAACTTCTAAAAACTAGAAACAAAAAACAAAAACCCAAATGTGAGCATATTCGTATAGAGCCAGAGAGCAAATTGTTAAGAGGCTAACCTGAACAGTTGGTGTGCCCACTCAATCCTTCAAGATCTCATGTAAGAGCTAAGCAGATGATTAGTGGTGATAGTATCATTTAAAGGGCTAAATTTGAACAGATTTGTGTGTTGATATTGCACAAATGAAATGCTTACAGTTTTTAAGTTGTTGAATGATTTGAACTGCTCTTGCTTGATGATAACATCACATTTATTTATTGGTGCCTCCTGCAATGTCGTCCCTCTTCCTTACCTTTCTCCAACAAATACTTGCTGGAGTTGTAACTCGTGGCTTTTATATATATATATATATTTTATTGGTATGGGATGAAGGAATTTGAATGGACACCCTCCAACTCTTAGAAAATCAGTCATGAGCAATTAATCGTCAAAAAAATATTGAATATACTCTCCGAAAAATAAAACATTATGTATTATGCATGCTCACATATATATTTTATTTGAAACAAACTCCATCTCACCCATGTTGATAATAATTTCAACATATTGGGCTCCCGTCTTTCTGTCCTCCCAATCGCAGGAATTGAAAGAGATATCTATGGTAATTTGTCAAAAAAAAACAAGCGTGCGAGAACAAATTAATGTTGAGATATCAAGATTTCACTGATTATCTTAAAACCTTGTCTAAAATCTATCTCAGCACATTGAAAAACACTCATCAGATGAAAAAATCAGAACCTTACAAACGATAATAATCAAGATCGATATAAAGATAGCCCGTGAACTAACCTTGTCTTTATCATCAATGCCATCTCCAGAATTATCCTAAACCACCATCTCCGCCACCTCCACTAGAAAACCAGTAAGTCGCGATCACAAATATCACAACCATCACCTAGATCTCCCGGCACTAAAAAAACAGAAGTGCGGTTTAAACTAAGACCGCCAAAAACCAAGTCTGCAACAAACCCTTATGCCCCCTAAAAAAACCAAAGCAGAACAGCTTCGGAATAAACAGATTGTAAAAGAGGGGTTATATTCGAAAAACAAAACACAAAAAATAGCAAAAGTGGAAAGGAAAATAAAATATGCCAGCAAATCATTTCAGGAGCCACATGAAGCGGAAAATACCCACCGAGAGGCAAACAAAACTGAAATTGGTATACCTAAATAATTCCAATGGCAATGATCAACATTAGAGGGGCAATGATCACCATCAACTTTAGAGGGGCAATGATCCCTAACTATTAGAAATAACAAAAGTGTTCCAATAAAAATAAAGGTAATGACCAATGAAAGGATCACAGACTCCAAGAACAAGCATACCGAAGAGTTGAGACAAAAGCAGCATGAAAAGTGCAAATTTAGAAAAGATTTTACGAGTTTTATTTGCTGATTTTTTTATAAACAAATAGGACACAGAACTCGCCATCAATTTTGGCTACTCTAAGAGCTTCATATGTTTTATCACAGGATACCAGTCAAATTCTGTTTATTAGATAAGATATTAGATTATTGTGAATAGTCAAACCTTGAGTTAGCAATAGGAATTTCAACAATTAAATAATAATAACTGAAGAGCAGCAAGATAACTAAAGAAATTGGAATTCAAATTCATGAATTCCCAGCCAAACAAGTTATTAGATAAAATATAGGTGCATTATATGTGTGCCAAAGTCAGCATTATCATTTTTTTATCAACCACTTGTGCATGATTACTAATGGGAAGCAAATAAAGTCACTTATACCACATATAAATTTTGTTAACCACTTCTTTGATATCTAATTTAAACTTGTGGACTATATAATATCTACATCTCATTAGTTCTAAAAACTTATCATTTTTTATCAAACACTTATGCAAGATTACTAATGGGAAGCCAATAAAGTCACTTATACCACTACTTGTAATTAGATTTGTTTTTCGAACTAATGACATGTAGATATTATATAGTCACAAATTCCACAAGTTTAAATTAGGTATCAAAGAAGTGGTTAACAAAATTTAAAATCTTATAATTCTACCAAAAACTATAGAGATGCCATGACATAGTCATCTCATTAATAAAACTTGCATTGATAGGTTGGATATTTAACACTTTTATCGCTAAAACCATTGTTACATTGATAGAGTTCATCTATCTAGAATGTAATGAATTATCATGTTGTCACCGTACAACAAACTTGTGAACATGCAAGTAAACTAGTTCATGTGGCACGATTGTGTAGAGTTCAATGCATTTTCTATTCTTAAAGGTTGGAAGGCCTAATTAAAGAGAACTTTATTTTCCCTCTTTGACAAGGAAACAAAGAGCTAGAAGGAGTTAATTTTTACAGTTTATATTTATTTGGACTAGCTCTTTCTTCAAACTAAGAATTTTCCAACAATGTACAACATAATTGTGGTTCTAATGTTTTTGCAAGCTATGTTACAAATTCAGTTCACTCCTAAACAACTTCATCATTTTCTTTCTTTAGGATAAGAATAGCCTGACTAATTAAAATATTAATGTAAAAATTATAAATTAATTAAAGAAAAAGTTCAGCAACAATGTACAACATAATTGTGGTTCTATTGTTTTTGCAAGCTATTTTACAAATTCAGTTCAAGTCTTGAACAACTTCATCATTGTTGGAAACATGCAAAATAAATTTGTAATTACCTGGTGACATAAGGTCTTTAAATTCTCTTGAGTTGTTGAAGAAGTGTATTTGGGTAGACTAGTGGAGAACTTCTAAAAAAAGAAACAAATCAAATGCGAGCAAATTTGTATAGAGCCAGAGAGCAAATTGGGGTCAGCCCATGTTTACATAACCTGAAATGAGGGAGGTCCATGAGATCACATTTGGTTTGGGCATTTCATAGAACAGTTGGTGTGCATACTCAATCCTTCGTGATCTCACATAAGAGCTAAGCAGATGATTAGTGGTGACCAACTAGCTAAGAATTATTATTGAAGTAACAGTAGTATCTAGAGGACTGAAATAAACATGAATGCAGTGTTATTGTCAGCAGAAGAATTCACACACTAACTTGCCATACAAGTATCATAAATTTATCTGTACAATCTAGATATTTGAAAAAAATCATGAGTTCACATAGTAGAAACAATCAAAATTCCACACATGTTTCAGCTCATCAATCAAAGTGGTCCAAGCAAACCAGAGTTACACCTTCCCCACAGATACTTGCTGGAGTTCTAACTCGTGGCTTTTATATTATTATTTTTTTATTGGTATGGGATGAAGGAATTTGAATAGACAGGTCCAACTCTTAGAAAATTAGTCATGAGTAACTAATCATCAAAAAAAAACATTGAATATACTCTCCAAAAAATAAAACATTATGTATTATGCATGCTCACATATATATTTTATTTGAAACAAACTCCATCTCACCCATGTTGATTATAATTTCAACTACTAACTAGAAAATCATAATACTGAACAAATCTGAATAAAATTTATGATCAAAATAATATGGTGAATTAAATACCCTATACTGCAATATTCAGTAAGCAATTAACAGATAGTAGATTTAAGGAAAAAAATCAAAGCTCCAAATTTTCAGAAGGTAGAAAGGCATTAATTTGAGAGTGAAACCACACAGCTCACCACAAGCTCCTCTATAAATGCCAATAAAGCATACAATAAACTTATTCAAAGCCAAAGAGACAATCATCCAATAGAAAAATAAACAAAAAACTGGGAAAGACAAACATACCCAGATAGAAATTAGCGTGTCCAGAATACAACCAACAGTTCCAAAAACCCAACCAAGTTATCCAGTCACTGAAAGATAAGTCAACCCAACTGCCAAAGCAATATTTCCCAGAAGCCTGGCAGTACCACTATTATCTCTCCCACCACCACCAAACCCCTTGATTATACCTCACCAAAACCACCCAGAACAAATTAATGTTGAGATATCAAGATTTCACTGATTATCTTAAAACGTTGTCTACAATCTATCTCAGCACATTGAAAAACTCTCATCAGATGAAAAAATCAGAACCTTACAAACGATAATAATCAAGATCGATATAAAGATAGCCCGTGAACTAACCTTGTCTTTATCATCAATGCCATCTCCAGAATTATCCTAAGCCACGACCACCATCTCCGCCACCTCCACGAGAAAACCAGCATTTCCGTTTAAACCAATCCGCCTCGCAGTATCACCTCTCTCTCTCTAATTTTCATCGATAACAATGATGAATTAGGGCGTTAAATAACAATGATGAATTAGGGCGTTAAATAACAATGAGAGAGCGGGAGAGAGAGTTTCGAAGAGGCCTTTCCGATCGGGAGGCACGTATCGAAGGGAAAGAGGTTGGAAAAGTTCTTCCGGAGAGAGGGTTTTTTTCTTCTCTTTCTAAAGTTTTCTTAGAGACAGAGAGTGTTCTGGAGATTAATAGAACGGGAAGACGGCACGGGAAATTAAGAGACCGTTGGTTTTTTTATTATGACATATTGGCCCTTGGTTGTTTTTTATAATTACAGGATTCCGAAAACCTTGAAGGGTAGAGAGAGCTCAGCAGGCTTCAAGTATTTTTAAAAATCATAACTATAAAAATTACTACAGTACAAATACACGGTTAGACTTCAACTTTAAAAATCATTAAAATCAATTGTTATTTTTATTTTCATTCATCTCACAAGAAAATTGTCCAAACTTATCTTTTTTTCTTTCTTGTTTATTTTTCACGAATTTTGGATATGTTTACTTCCATAAAATAGTTTTTTTTTTAAATACCATCTCTAGTTTAGTTATTTATTCTAAAAAACAATTTTACATTAAAAATTATGAAAATACTTTATTATATATAATTTTATATAAATAGAGAATTACCCACATCCCACTAATCTCAACTACTAGCTGTCTTTTAATTTTATATATTATTTTTAGTGAGTTTTTTTTAATTTTTGGCATGTAGCAACTAGTGTTTTGGGAGTTAAGTTTGTAATCTCTTATTGATAATAATAGCTTAGGAGGTTCATTCCGAATTTAAACTAATTTGGATTAAAAAAATCATAGTTGATTCAATAAAAATTTCAAGTTCACCGAGCGATTAAGTGTCTATTTGGACTGTGGTTTGCAGTTGCTTTTGAAAATATTTTTTGTTTAGAAATATATCAAAATTATTTTTTTATTTTTTAAAAAATCATTTTTGATATCAGCACATCAAAATGATTAAAAACACACACAAAAAAATTAATACTTTAAAATAAAAATAAAACATTTTCAATTTTTTTCAAAAATATTTTTAAAACGCAGTCTCAAACACCCCCAAGTCGATTTAGTCTACCATGGTTAAAGCTTTGTTGTTGACTTGTTGATATTTTGCATAAAAATAATTTTGTGAAGGTTTACCTGTTCTTGAACTTAGTTGATCTCTTTATGAAGTTTTAAAGCAGTGATATAGGGGTTTTGAAAATTTGTATGCAAATATTTTTTTTATTTTCTAAATTTACCTACAAACTTTTCTTTTCTCCATTTCATGGTTTTTTTATTCAAATAAATTTAATTCTAGAAAAATGGGATAAAAAGTATATTATTATTCTATTTAAGGCATTACGAGAACCAGTAATCCACCATATTTTGATAATTCTATTAGTAATTAATTACTTCATTTAAGTGTCTCATCTCAATCATGATTGCTTTCAGAAGAAATTCTAGACTATGATTCCTGCATTTTATAAATTAGCTCTGTCAAAAAAGAAAAAAAATGATGGCATAAATCTTAGAAGATTGTTTGGTGAATGTACTCCTTGGTAAATATACACACACACACGAGTCATTAGTTTGCGCTCCATTGATAATATTTGTTTTCCTCTATTTAATATATATAATTTTTTTTTATTTTTTATTTAGTTTTGATTTTTTTTTTGTCTTTAAGGAATAGTTCTTGAAGAATATGTGTTGATTATAGATTAATCAATAACCCAGTAGTAAAGTATGATGAATTGTATAAATCTTATAAATAATTTTATCAATTTTATATCTTAATCCGACCGTTAAATTGAGATAAAATTTTAAGAAAAGTTTTTGACATATTTATATATATTATGTTAAAAGTTTAGAGCAATCAGAGAATGTAATGATCTTGCGAGATTAATGAAGGTATTCTCGTAATATTATACATGTTCATAATTTTGTTCTAAAAATATCATTTTATTATGTCTTTTTTAGATTGAATTGTACAATTATAAATAATTTTATTTTTATATTTAAACTATTTTTAAAAAAAATCAATATATTTAATTATATATATATATATAAATATTACAACGTCAAAAATCGTCGAAATCGTTACAATTGAAAAAATCAATTACCGACCGAAACGTTGAAACAGATAAATATCAAAAGGCCTCTCCCTGTACTTCTGGCCCACCGCCACCAAAACGTTCCACTTTGTCTCGTAAAATATTTGTCGGGCATTGATAAACAGCAGCGTTATGAACACATCTCTCTCTCTCCCCCCCTCCCTCTTCATCTCTCTGTCGGTTTGCTTCTGTTGCGAGGATTAATGGATCAATCAATCCGAAGCCAGAGTAACAGAAAGTAGCTGCCTGACTGTCTGTCATTTAAAATAAACAAATGGGAAACTCCCATGGTCATGGACATCACCGCAAGTTCCGTGACAACGGAAACGTCCCTTTCCCCGATAAAACTGCTGCAGCTCCTTCGGCATCACAGCCTGTCCCACCCTCTATATATCGACCCCAAATTCCCACCTCATTAACCCGCACACCGGAGATGGCTAACGTTTTGCCTTACCCCCATGTCGACTCTGCCTTACGTGCTCTTGCTGCCCAAGCCGAGGGCTTCGGCCACTCTGCTACTGGTGGCCTCCATGGCCCCATTTATTTCGTCAGTTCTTTAGCAGGTAAATTAGTTTGTGTTTTCAGACAATTTTTAATTCATTTAAAACTCAATGGCTGGATTGAGCATTGTATGGATTAGCATCTTTTAGTATTTAGCGAAACCCTGTCTTATTGGCTAAATTTTGAGTTTTGACAATGGACACCAAAGTTTTTGGGTGTCAACTGTGGTTATGGTCATGAAATCGGAAAATAAGAAAAGCTTTTTGAAACGTTTTGTATCCATTGTCTGTTCTTGCTGTTTCCGGTTGCCGATGCTGCTTTAGTGATTTCGTTGACATGCCTTGAAATCAATTTCCAAAAACAATGGTTATAATTTGTAGCTAATCAATGGCCTTTTTTATTCATTTAATCTGTTGTGGATGGTGCAACATCATTTTGACAACATTTGATACTCGCCTTAACTTTATTGCTGTTGTTCGTTTAATTGTAGACAATGGGCTGAGTCACTTTGCAATACTTTTTTGGAGAAAAAAAAGAGAATCACTTTCTCCAACATTGCGCACCATGTGATGTGAATTGTTTTAAGGTTTTCTGTAAAAATGCTGTTTCTGATTACTTTGGGCGTGTGATTCAAGATGCGTACGATAAAATTGTTGCATTAGGTTGTGTTACTAAAACACAATCTAGTAGTTGTGTTACTTAATATAATTTACTAGATTGTGCAGTGTTTTGTCACTGGTAATTTTAGAGGTTGGTTCTCCTTTAACAGGAAATGTTCGGAATGAATGGTTATAATTTAGAATTTATGACTTTGATTTTAACATGTTCAACATTTTCGAGATTTTAAATATACCTAGTGTTATTGATTGAATTTTGATAAGGAGGCGTCATGATTTGGGCATGAAACTGTGTTTGTGGTTGTGAACTGCTGTTCTTTGGGTTGCTGACAACCTGGCACTGGTTTTATTGGCTTGCCGCACCTTATAATTTTATTGGCTTGCCGCACCTTATAATTTTATTGGCTTGCCGCACCTTCAATTTCTGAAACTAATACATTGCATTTGTTGCAAATCAATTGCCTTATTCTGATCATTTTCTCTGGTGTTGATGGTGGAACTGCCCTTCAAGACTATTTTTGGTGCGCATCTTAAGGTCATTGTTGATTTTCATTTGATTACAGATGATGGGCCTGGATCACTTAGGGATGCATGTCGTAAAAAAGAGCCACTTTGGATTGTCTTTGAAGTGTCAGGCACTATTCAGCTTGGATCTTACTTGAATGTTTCGTCTTATAAAACCATTGATGGTCGGGGCCAAAGAATAAAACTTACAGGCAAGGGTTTGAGGCTGAAGGAATGTGAACATGTTATTATATGCAATCTAGAGTTTGAAGGTGGTAGAGGACATGATGTTGATGGCATTCAGATAAAGCCCAACTCAAAGCACATATGGATAGACCGTTGTAGCCTTCGTGATTATGATGATGGGTTGATAGATATCGCACGAGAAAGCACAGATATTACTATTTCTAGGTGAGATGTCCCTAGCGTGTGGGAAGCACTATTTGTTTTTGCGTGCTATTTTATTTGATAGGTTTAACTATTATCTACAGGTGTCACTTTGCGCAACATGACAAAACAATGCTCATTGGAGCAGATCCTACTCATGTTGGTGACAGATGTATTCGAGTAACCATTCATCATTGCTTTTTTGATGGAACAAGACAGCGCCATCCTCGAGTTAGATTTGGAAAAGTACATTTATACAATAACTATATCAGAAATTGGGGCATTTATGCTGTTTGTGCCAGTGTAGAGTCACAGGTGATACCACTACTACATTTCGCGATTCTTTGAGTGTAACCATATTCTGGTTTTATTTGCTTAAATATATATTGCTTCTTATCTTTTGATGTCAGATCTACTCCCAATGCAACATATATGAAGCAGGGCAGAAGAAGATTGCATTCAAGTACCTTTCTGAGAAGGTGAGTACATATCATATTTCTTGTTGCAAAATTCATGCCCTTCTTTCTTGTGCTTTTTTTCCAGACTTGCACCTTAATATCTTATTGTATAATAGTTTTTTCCTATGGGCTTGAAGGACTGGGTTGGATGATCCTGCTTTCAGCAAGATTGAACCTGGTTCCTGTTCATATTTGCAATTGAATTTAGTATTCAAGGGTCTCAATTTACTCATAACGTGTGCTAAACTGATTGGTAGACTGCTGACCACCCTGCCTCTGTCTCACCTTGCTTTTCTACTGAATCCACCTTGACTTCCTGACAAATAATTCTCACTTGTGTTTGAATTTGTTTGGCTAACAATTCGCTCTCAAATGGCTCTGTCCTACTGGTAAACTACAAACTATTAAAGCAATACCATATGCCGAGCACATTCACCAACTTAAATGTATAGTACATTGAATTTTGCAGTGATGAAATTCAAACTTCAAATCTGCATCCCTTGCATTGAAATATGCTTTTGGTTCTTGATTTCAGCAATCAAATATTTTGCTAGTTGGAAGGTGGACATGTTAGGTGGCCATGTCTTCATGGTGTTAGTTTGTGGTTTTTATGCTCTGGAATCTTATATCTTGAGGCATATAAATTCCCATTGTTCATCGTCAAACAAGAGCTTTGCTGTCCACTTTGTATTGATGTTGTAGAGTAAGGCATCTACTATCACTCAACAGTTTATGCATTCCTCTTTTCTCTATTAATCATTCTAGGTGCTAAAATCAAGCAATATCACCATATGCCTCCCTAACCTTTATTTAACCCAGGAAGTGAACCCAAATGGTGAGCTTCCTTTGTGGCTGTAAAACAATTTCATACAAATAAACAATTATAAAAACTGGGAGACAGATAGAGAGCCGAAACTCTACATAAGGCGACCTCAGTGGAAAGAAAGAGCAGAATTGTCATTGGAATAACTAACAGAACTAATTTATCAATGATTTGTGTAAACACATTGAATACTTGACATGGAAATAAAATGTGAGATATTTGCACCTTGCGATTTAACAACTTTGAGCTTGATTTGCTCCTTGCGATTTAACAACTTTGAGCTTGTTTTTCAATTAGTGAGAAATATATGCGCTTTTTATGGCATACATTTATTATGTGAGATTTAGTTTTACTTTGAATTTTGTGCTCTTTGATGAAGATTATGGATGAATTTCCTGTGATTAGCGTGTTGTTTAAATGACCGTAATTATCATTTTGATTCCGAGGTTAAATCATTGGCTATTGTGATGGTGTTTAGGCAGCTGACAAGGAGAAAGCAAAGAGTGGCTGCATAAGGTCTGAAGGAGACTTATTTGTTACGGGGACTCAAGCAGGGTTAGTGACTAACGATGGTGAATACTGTATGTTTCATCCCAGTGAATATTACCCCACATGGACAGTAGAACCCCCTACAGATAGCCTTAAACAGGTTCTCCAGCACTGTACTGGATGGCAGTGCGTTCCACGGCCAGCTGATCAGCCACGGGCCGCACAGTGATATCAGGGTGGAGAATATTGAATACACTAAACTACTGTGTTTGTAACTTAATACATATTGTGCTTCAATACATCTTGCCTGTGTTGCTATATAGTAAATGTCAAAATTCCAATCAATGTGTGTTTCATAGCAATAAGAAGAAGAATAAAACATATAGTAATGTTTTATATATCATGTCATTGTAGCCAATATTTTTCTCTCCCTCTTTGATCTAGTTAAGGTTCTGATGTTTTTAGTTTGCTACATTTTAGGCTGTCATAGTTGTCATCTAGATTAGATTTCTAGATGTTTTGTTTGATAAGTCAGCGATCAACTGGTGGGGATTTTTTAGTGTGTGCGATACAACTATTGAGTGTGAATGAACCGTGCATTAGTTTCAATATAGGACCATATCCCATCTCTCTGGTCCTCTTGGTACAGTTTAGCACTTGACTCAGTTGAAACTAGGTGCAGGAGCACTTGACTCAGTTGAAACTTGGTGCAGGGATCATTCAGTGACTGTTGTGAGGTGCTGTGAACTAGTTAAATCCTACCTTTGGAAAGAAATATAGCCAGGTAGATAGCATGAGTTGAAACGGCAATGCTGCCAAATAGCTGGATTAAGGCTACTGCTGTTTTGGATTTTCGATGCAACTTGTTAAGGCTTTGTTTGGATATCTCGTGTAAAGCCACAAAGCCGACAGAAAAGACTCTTGAGAAATCAAATGCAGGGGCACGACCGCACATTGGTAGCGACCGAAAAGACCAGCTATCCAACCGGCTGGGCTCGACTGACTTTGATCAAAAAATAAAATAAGCAGTGCTCCTTTTTTTTAATTAATAAAAGCTTTATACGTATTATTTTCTTATTTATATATATAAAAAAAAAATATAATTACAATACGAGATTGAGCATTTTTGTGACATCGTACAAATTGCAACAAAATATGACTTGTGGTTATTTGTCAAAAACAAAAACAAAAAACATCATAGGAAACGAGGGGGTCTTTTCATGGGAGCGGGGATACACAAGCTTATATTGTGTTTGTTAGTTAGTTTCAATCTATTTTTTTTTTAATAAAATGCAGGTTAAAAAACATGAAAATGATACTGTCCAACATGTTTTTCATCCAAAAACAGATTGAAAACTCAATTATAAATAGGGTCTTAATCTCTCTGATAAATGGTACAATTTGATATCTATAAGCATGTTTACAAAATAGCACCACTATATATATATATATATATATAGTAAATCATGTGAAAAATATACAGATCCATATTTCAATAAAGAAAACAAAAAAAAAGTTTTGTTTTCTGTATATGGTCAAATCCTAAAAACTTTCTGAGCATATTTTCATAAAAAAATGCATTTTTTTATCATGTTTTAAAATGCAAAATATATATATCATGACCAGTTTATGATTATCCGTTAGATTTCGATCAAAATATTAAAAAAAAATCACCAACCATTTTGTTTATTTTATTTAGCGATAGACTTTAATATTTGGGAGTGTAATACTACATTATAAAATACAGCCTTAGATATTAAAAATACAACAATGCATTGCTAAAATTCAGACATTAGAACGATTAGGGTTTTTTGACCCAATAAAGTAGAGACTCTCTCATGAAAAGAGATTTATTTCAAACCTTTGAAAGACCGACAATAGTAACTGAACCTAGAAAAATAATCAAATAATAATGTAACTTACCTTAAATAGAGTGCACTAGGGGTGATGTGTTTTCTCCTTGCATAATAAGTTCACTTACCCAGACTCTCATAAACTATTAAATTTTCTAATGACCTTAATATTAGGTGGTGACTCCTGAAATTATGATCATAATTTTATTATTATAAAAAACCTTTTTTCATGCTCCCCTGTCTTCGGGAATGGTCACGTGAAAAACCATCGTCGTAACAACTTTTATTTGAATTGACTAGCTACGATAAACATATTTTTTACTCAATTTCAAATAATACAATTGTAATTCAAAAAATTGATACTTATATATAATATAATAAAGTGAAAATTATATTCGTCAATAAAGATGTATAAGATCTCAAATTAATTTTTAACATGGTACAAAAAATAGGACAATATTGCAATTGTTCACTATTTACTTTTAGTTTTGTATAATATATTATCTAAAAAAAGTGTAAAGAAAAAAAAAGAATTTCAAAAGACTGAAAATATAAACAAAAGGAATGGTATAAATAGTTCAAGTGAAGAGCTATAAATATTCAATGTGTAAAGAGTAAAAAATAATATTTTTTCAGAAAAAAATATAAAAAAAGAAGCAAAAATTTACAAAAGAATGAAGATAATTTTTTTATGATAAATAGACAAAGTGTAAGGTAATAAATATTAGCGGTGTAAAGGGAAAAATCCAAAAAATTACAAATTTATCATCACTACAATACCTTCTAAAGTTAAATAATTGGAAAAGATTTCAATCATTTTATTTTTACAGTATAATAATAAAAATGATAAAAAAAAATAGATTGTGCGCTTTAAACGGCACCATTTTATGTAGAATTTGAACCGTAGATTTCTCTACAACAATAATAAATAATAGATAATAAATAATAATTATTCTTTTAGCTCACAGAAGTTCAATTTCTCTACAACAATAATAAATAACAGATAAATAATAATTATTAAATCAACAAAAAAAAATACACGTTGTCACTAAATAAAGAAAGCACTGATGCTTAAACCCAACAGAACAAGTCCTCTCTCCTCCTCGTCTTCTTCTTCTTCCATCTCCGAGACTTGGCGAAAAAGAAACCCCAATTCCCACGATGATGAAACAATTACACAAACAAACAAGTGCAAATTGCAGGAGAGATGAAGAAATCCCAACTTCTCAATCTTACTCTCCTAAAACGCTAAAACACCCCAGATCTCTCCCTAGATCCATTAATTATATCTTCAAAGAACAGCGCCTTCTTTTCATTCTTGTTGGCATTTTAATTGGTTCTACTTTCTTCATTTTCCAGCCTACCCTCTCCCGCCTTAACCCATCTGATCCAACCACCCATTCTTCTATCTCGTCTTCAATTTACCATCACAACCAGGATTCCTCCTCTGGGTCCTCCCGGTTTTTCTCTAAGAGGACGTTTCCAGGCCGCGTCCCAGCTGGGATCGGCCGGAAGAGTATGCGTATTGTGGTTACTGGTGGGGCTGGATTTGTTGGGAGTCATTTGGTGGATAAATTGATTTCGCGGGGTGATGAGGTTATCGTGGTTGATAATTTCTTTACAGGAAGGAAAGAGAATTTGGCTCATTTGTTTGGGAATCCGAGGTTCGAATTAATTAGACATGATGTCGTTGAGCCTATTTTGTTAGAAGTTGATCAGATCTATCACTTGGCATGTCCTGCTTCGCCAGTTCATTATAAATTTAACCCTGTCAAGACTATTATATCCTTTTTATGAAGTCGTTATGCTTTCTTAATTGTCATTAATGTTAATTATGTGTTGTGTGATTCGTGTGTTTTTGTTTTGGAATTTTTGGATCCTTGACTGTAAATTGTTTGCTTACAAGACTAATGTGATGGGCACGCTTAATATGCTGGGTTTGGCGAAGAGAGTAGGGGCCAGGTTTTTGCTAACCAGTACGAGTGAGGTTTATGGAGATCCGCTTGAGCATCCACAGAAGGAGACATATTGGGGAAATGTGAATCCAATAGGTCAGATGCTAGTTAGAAACATCTGTTTGTTTCATTAATGCAGCAATGTACTGTTGTAGCTGATAGGGTATGCTTTGGAATTCGTTAGGTGAGAGGAGTTGCTATGATGAAGGAAAACGGACGGCAGAAACTTTAGCCATGGATTATCACCGAGGTGCAGATGTCGAGGTGATTGTTTTTTATATATAACAAGACTGCAAGGTGCAAGCTTTAATGACATGCTTTATTTTGTTATTAGGATCTTTGGGTGTATAAATTTGCATGGTGTTATTTGTATATCAGTGGTGTTACTCAGTGCTTCTCGATAGATCTGCTCCTTTCAGATGATGAATGCCATTCTACAGGGTCATGCACTGTATAAACTTACTGGCTGTTGTTGAAATGGCAGTCAAAAAATGTAAAGCCCTTATGTGTATAATCAATAAATTGATGCATGTGTATTCTAGACAATCAATTCTGTAGACAATTTAAGGTGAACTGAGTTGGAGCCTACCTTGTATATGTGGTAAATAAGGTTTATTATTGATTAGTCTCTCCTTCTGAGTTTACAGTGTTTGAGAATGGCCTGCAATCAACGATCCAATTCCTTGGTTTGTTGCATGATCTTGACCTCTCTGTTGCAGCAGCTTTTTACCCATTTTTCCCTCATATCAACTGCTGAATTTCTCCAATTATTTGATGCTGAGAATGCAACATTTTAAAGCCTTGTGTCATCTGTGTTGATATGATATCAGCCTTTTTGTGCTGTCTGTGTTGCCCATTTTTCTATGCTGCAATGGCTGCTTTTGCATATATATGCTTAGTTAACTGGCGGGAAATGGGCTAATACAATGGCTGCACTTTCCATTTGCAGGTGCGTATTGCTCGCATTTTTAATACATATGGGCCTCGCATGTGTTTGGATGATGGACGTGTTGTCAGTAATTTCGTTGCTCAGGTATTATTCCATTTCAGGAAGCAGTGATGCTGGCGATAGACTGCCGCTTGAATTTTGGGATATCTAAATAAAGTTCTGCTTTCCATAATTTTTTTTAATTAGTTGAACAATATTTGCAGGCCATTCGCAAACAGCCAATGACTGTATATGGGGATGGGAAACAAACTAGGAGCTTCCAATATGTTTCTGACCTGGTATGACATTATTATCCATATTTCTGTTGTGCTTTTTTTTTCCCCCGCTCCAAGGCTCCTCTGGATGCCTAGTTATGTAGTCATGCTAACTGTTCCTTGGGAACATTAAAGGGATGGCTTGAAATTAGAAGCTTACTGCCAGCATCTAGAATTTCATGAAAGCTGTATGGGCTTTGACCTCCTCTATCTCAATGCAAACCACTCAAAACACATTTATAGTTGCTATATCATGGCCACTAATCAGGGAGGTGGTTGCATAAGGCTTTGGAAGCGAAAGTGCTAGAAGTGATGAATTCTATTTTCTTGAAGAACCAAATAATTGCAAATGCAGAGAATATATTGAACATTAAATATGTTTTAGGATTCCTTTCTAGGTTTTACAAAAGTTAACATGATAAAGTATGTTAAAAGTCTTTTCTATTGACAGGTTGATGGGCTGGTGGCTCTAATGGAGGGCGAGCATGTGGGACCTTTCAACCTTGGCAACCCAGGAGAGTTCACCATGCTGGAGCTTGCAGAGGTTTGTCTTCCTTCAAATTTTAAAATTTTCTCATTTTTAAAGAGACGAATTCCTTTTCTGAGTGCCGCAATCACCTTATTCTTGGTGAGAGTCAAAACAAGGCTACTAGTCTAGAATTGTTTACTCATAAGTATGCGCGAACATGGGGAGATAGAGAGATGGAAAACTCTTAGTTTATGTAAAGAGTTTAATTTATTTTTTTTATGAAGGTTGTCAAGGAGACTATTGATTCAAGCGCAACAATAGAATTCAGACCCAACACCGCTGATGATCCACATAAGAGGAAACCAGATATAAGCAAAGCGAAGGAGCTGCTTAACTGGGAGCCTAAAAATATCTTTGAGAGTAGGATTGCCTCTCATGGTGAATGATTTCCGGAATCGCATTTTGAACGGAGACGAAGGGAAAGGGCTTTAAGTAAAATGATCGGCAGAAGTTCGATGTATAGTGTCAAGACCTTGCCTATATCTTGATTCATTTATTGGCCATCTTCCGTGATCCATGTTTGCATGGAATCTATAGCAAGAGGTGGTACCCCTTCAGCAGGAAGATATACGGGTTCGTCTCTCCTGATACTTGCTAGCACAAAATCGATACCAGTTTAGTTTTTCTTGTGCAATGCTTTAAATACCGTCTTGAAACTCTTGTATTGAACATTTCTGAAAGTTTTGGTGTGGAAAATATAGCTATCGATTAAGGAATACGTTTTGTGTCATAGTTGGATGGGCCTTCTCTGCTCAGTGGAACTGCTGCTCTATTCCTGTGAAAACTGCTACACTGTCCAGTCTACACAAGGCCTTTGTTTTTGTAAGATTTAAATCAAAGAAAGTTTAATTTATTTTTCCAAAGTTTATTTATTTGTCCAGTCAAACCATGATCTACAGTTGTTCATGGACCATTAACAAAGAAAATATTCCTTCAATAAAATTAAATAGCCCAGTCCAAGTTATTAGCTGTTGCTGTCTACTGATGCTCCGTTCCATTCGGCCCTTAGTATTTATTTGAGAGATAGATATTATTTTTAAAAAAAAATTATTTTTGATATTAATATATGAAAATAATTTAAAAATATAAAATATTTAATTTAAAATAAAAATAATTTTTTTCTAATTTTTTGTCAAAAAAAATACTTTTGAATAATGACAAACATTAGCTTAAACTTGTTCCTTTTTCGAATATTGAATTCATAGCAACTTCTTGCCGAATAATAATGAGCCATTAAAACTGTTGGCCAGTCCCAGCAGGGTAACCGACACGTTGATTTACACTTGTATTAATTTTGAATAACCACATAAGATTGAAAAAAAAAGAAAAATTTCTTTCCTTTTATTAATTTTTAATAAATCAACATAAACCTTTTGTTATAAAATTAAATAGCCCAGTCGAAGTTATTAGCTGTTGCTGTCTACTGATGCTCTGTTCCATACGATCCCTTAGCATGGTAGAGTGTTGTTGAAGTTATTTTTTAAAATATTTTTTATTTATAAATATATTAAAATTATATTTTTTTATATAAAAAAAATATTATTTTTAACATAAAATGATTTTAAAAACACCATAAAAATTAATTTAGAATAAAAAAAAAGACAAACATGACCTTAACACTCATTCCTTTTCGAATATTGAATTCATAGCAACTTCTTGCCGAATATTAATAAGCCATTAAAACTATTGGCCAGGCCCAGCAGGTTAACAGACACGTTAATTTACACTTGTAAAATTGTTTTGAATAAACCACAATGATATATCCAAGACAACGCATTTTATGGAAGTTTCCTCTGAGCTCTCTGCTATTCTAAGCTTAGAGACTTCAGTGGGCTCCATCTGGTTTCAAAGACAAGATTCCTCTGAAATAAAAACAAAAAATGGAATGGGAATCATGGCATTATTTAATCAATCCTCTTATTAACTCTCAATTCTTGTTAAAATTACTCTGCTCTAACACATAAATTACTCTGCTCTAACACAGTAGCCAAGAAGGATGATTCTGTGAGAGGAAATTGTAGCAACATCGTCGAACTTGATATGTTTTACTAAAAAGATAAAACTGCCCAGTTCATATATATCATTTTCATCCATTAAAATCTGAGAAAAGAGGTGGTTACATCTCGTTTTCATCCATTAAAGATCACTTTTTTCCGGCTCTGTTCACCAAGATAAGGAACTGCAGCAGCCCATGTTTTCATCTTCTCTTTTCCTCGTGCCTTCAACAGTTCACATTACAATGGGGTTAATCATCCTGCAAATTAATGCAGTCCTATTATGCCGTTAACCTTGGACTCTAGCTCGTATGGCTGTGACGTGGGCCCTTCTGTCAATGTCAAAATTACTGGGGGCACAGCCATGCATGTCACGGGACCAATTCCAAACTTATCAGCAGTGGCTGTGACCTGTATCTGCTGCAATAATCTCTTTTCTCCACTCAATTCGTACGGGTTGGACTTTAAAACTTTCTGGATGGATTTCCTGCTTGATTGGGAGTTCTCATATTTATCAACCAAAAAAGAAAAAACACTCATCACATACCAATCATTTGACACTTCATGTTGAGGCCACTGGTTTTTAGTACATAAGAGTTGCAAGTGAAGAGACATCCCCACTTGATCCCGTAGCGAAATTGTGATTCTTTTCATTCTATCGCTCTCTCTCAAATGCAGATTCTCTGAACCACACTCTTGTCAACTTCCAGAGATGAAGAAAATAGATATGTTTTGCGCATCTCAAGCTTCAACAGCCATATGCATGAGCATGGATCGGCCTTCCTCCTCCTCTACCGTTCAACTCGGTGGCCCGAGCATCGATCGCCGCGACCCCGTCAGCAGACACCAGAAAAGAATCCCAGGAATTCTACCCTTCAGTTCCCTGTACTTCTCAACCACCGCCCATCAACCCCGTCCCTTATCAGACACTGCACAAGAGTCAAAAGATCACTTCAAAGAATAAAGCCAGTGATCAAAGCAGCGACAAGAAGTCGAACTCTGCAGAACCAAAACCCAAATCAAATGATCAAAAGACCAAGAAAATCTCTTTTAAGACTACAGCTGATACTGATTATGATGAGAAGAGTGCTGCTTATCTTCATGCCCCAAAAGATATTGTTAGAAAGATCTGGGCTAAGCCTGGGGGTTTTATTGCCCCGCCCGGCTCGTCTAGATATCCTATGGGCGACGCGGCTTCCCTTAGTGGGATGCCAGAAAATGATCCAGTTCTAGCACAGCTAGTTCCTGTTGAACCCAGCAGGAGCACTCAAGCTTTGAGTAAAGAGGAATCTACCGCTTCGAAACCATCTTCATCTTCAAATCCGAATCAGGTTTGCACTTAACTTTGGTTGAGATGTTTTGGTTTATAAGATCAGCATCTAGTAAGATTCTTCAAATTTATGGCTCAAAGGATTTCCAGTCAAATTCGTCGGTGCAATCAGTTATATTCTGATGATCTGGATTTCAGGTTGTGGTTTTGAGAGTATCATTACACTGCAAAGGTTGTGAGGGAAAAGTGAGGAAACATCTGTCCAGAATGGAAGGTATGCACATCTGACATGACCTCATGGTTTGCCATCCAACTTCATCTCATCCTTGTCTCTTTCTCTTTCAAACGTTATAATTACTCAGCTCCTGTCTTCTTCCAAGCACACCTCTGTTTTCATTTACGTATTTGGCAAAGCTAATTAAAGAGAGACAGAGACAGAGAGACAGAGACATCATTAATTTGACATAACTTATCAAAAGCAATTTGTTTCACACAAATTCTATATGAGGCCATATACTACTGAACTTATGGGGTCAAAAACTAGCCAGGGATTGTGCATTTCATTCAGTCAATTCCACTTCCATGCTTTTAGTTGCATTGCAAGATTAATTATGGTTGTTGAAATGCCAACATCGGCAAGCAATGATGCCATTATCTGAATCTTCTGTCCTAAGTCACTCAAAGTGATTGATTTAGAGCTCTGGTATGTATTCACGCAGGCGTGACATCTTTCAACATAGACTTCGCAGCGAAGAAGGTGACAATTGTAGGAGATGTGATCCCATTACGTGTCCTGGCGAGTGTGTCGAAGATTAAAAGTGCTCAATTCTGGACGTCCACGGACCCCCACAGAGAAGTGAGCAAGAAATAATATGCTCAAAAGGGTGTGTGGATGATAATATTTGGGAGCTATGCTAAGCTAATTAAGTGTTGATTAGATGCTTAATTTAGTGTAAATCCAGACTTAGCATGAGTAGCTGGGCCCGGATCTTTGTTTCTGAGAAGTTAATAAGGATCAGATAAGGAGTGGTCATCTGGTTCAATTTTTCGACCAACAATCTGTTTTTGTTCCTGTCTGGATTAGGCAATATTGGAATAAATTAAAGACTTTTTAGCTATGCTCATAAAGCAGTTTCCCATTTTTAAAACTAGTTGTTTCCCATGATTTTGCTTCTATTGCAAGGACTTAAGGCTTCCCAGCGGCATAACTTCTTGTAATGGCCCCAAATATTCCCTCAAATGTTGTTGAAATTCGTATCCCTGCTAGGTAATTTGATCATCATAATGGATGCTATTTTTTCTACTTTATAGATATGTGTTAAGCCTTACTCTACAATAACACATTTGTCATGTTCCAACTTTAGTGACGGCTTATGATTGAAGTTGTTTTTAACAGTATTTTTTATTTAAATTTGTATTAAAATGATATTTTTTTAAATTATTTTTGATATTAACACATGAAAATAATTTAAAAACACTAAAAATTTAATTTAAAATAAAAATATTTTTTTTTATTTTAAAAAAAATATATTTTTTTAAAATATAATTTGAAACGAGTTGTCCACAAGATATTTAATGAAGAAGAGGGGGAAGGTGTGACCTCGGATATGGTGGAAGCAAGGGTGAGAAAGATGAGGGGTATTTTGGTAACAGTAAAAAACAATGTGTTTGTTTTTTCCTCTCTAGAGGGGAGTTTTCATACGAAAAAAAACTGAGATTATAACTCATTAAAAAACATCCAATAATATAAACTGTGGTTGGAACATCACTTCTAATGAATTATACTTGTAAATATTTTTTAAAATCTAATGTTTATAAGTTTAATAAATTTAACTAATTTAATAATATGACTAGATAAAAAAATATTATTAACAAATAAACTGAAAAAAATCGATAATGATTCAAAACAAAATATGAATGCTTGCCGGTGTTATGAAAATATATCTTTAAAACACTCTTAAAATGTTATGGTGATACTATGTTTTAGCAAAGTACAAGTTGAATAAGAACGGATAATTGTATAAAAAAGAAAATAAAGAAAAAAATGAATCTCAATTCCGAACAAATAACATGTTGAAAGAGAAAACTCAAAAGAAAATAGTTTTAAAAAAAAACAAATTGACCCAAGTTTATCCAAACAAACACACCAAAATCTATAACCTAGTTGTGAGACTAAGATAACTCTATGGAAAGTAGATTGAATAAACAAATAAGCTTAATTATCAAATTAACGTAATATTGAAGGAAATGATTGAATTTTTTTTATAAAAAATCTTAGTCAATCCTACTCTACTGAATCTATGACCTAATACATGATATCGAGATAACTCCATATAAATTAAAGTTAAAAAATAACAAATATCAATTTTCAATGAACTTAATGTTGAGGGATAAACTTAAAAAAATCTAAAAACGAATGAAGCTAGCCCAATCTAATCTTCAAAACTTGTGACATTAATCATGAGCTCGAATTATAATAAAAAAAATAAACCTGAAAAATAATAATATCAAATTCTAAATCAACCAAAATAATTAGGGAAAAAATCAACAAACAAAAAGGGATTAAAAAGAAAAAATATATAGATTTTAAAAGAGTAAGAACCAAATTTGACATACAAATAAAATAAAATCATGAGGGATAACATTGAAAAACAATTTCATTCAAGAAAAGGATAAGAAAAAACACAAATAAAAAAAAAGAATCAAACTTGATATAAAAACCAAAAGACAAGAGATGAAAAAAAAATCATTTCAATAAAGAAAGATCAAATACATTGCAATAAAAAAATAAGGATATAACTTGATTCAATAAACAAATAATCAAACCTTTTTTTTTTTTTGCAATGCCCAACATGTTCTTCGAGGGAAAAGGGGAGGGATATCATCGGTGCTCAATCATCACTTGATGACATGTGCCTATCCACTATGATAGGACAGTGAGGCACATTGAACACCTTGAAAAAATGATGTTGAAAGTTTTCATGATCATATACAAACCAACGAGTTTTTTTATTTATATTTTATATTTTTAAAAGACTCAATCACCCTTACCCCATACAAGAATTACAAAGAAAACCATAATAAAATGAAAGAAGTGCTCTCGCAACCAAAGCTACCAAGAGAGTTTAATTTTAAAGGACATTTAAGTCATCACGCTCTTCAAAACAAAAACTTGAAAAGTCTAAAACCCATTTCACCTATGTTAGATTTTATTTTTTTGTCCTTTCAAGTTTAATTTAACAATTACACTATATAAAAAATAAAAAAAATTGATTAATGTCATTCAATTCAATTATGTAATCATTAATGAGTCGTATTGAAAATATCTTTCTACTCCTAACATCATGTTAATTAAGTTTATCCTCCAAGAATAAAAATATAATTATATTATGTAAAATGATAAAAATAAAATTTTATTGTGTAAATTCATTGTAAAATATGAGTACATGCACAGTAAAAGTATGATCTCTTTTAGCATTAACTTATCTTTACTTACATACTATAAAATTTCATATAGAGTTCATCCATATATACACAACCAATTACTAGACGCAGGACATAATGGAATTTTTCAGACCGAACTTGCTAGCAATCATGAATACAATTAGCTGTCGGATCCCAGCTAGTTTTCATTTTATAATTACAAGAAATCTGTGATTTCATTGCATGCAAATAGAACTACAACAAAGATCGACGAAATTAACGATAGTGTTGAGAAAGAAGAAGAGAGCTATATTGTGGAACATGCTTTGAAAACAAAACTAAGGATTGAGTGACAGCTTCGCCTATCTGTGCCGACATGTCCCGGAGGCCGGAGCTAATGCTACAGCAGGGAAAGCCACCTATTAAGGTCAGAAAGCCTATTTTTGACGCACCACATCTCTGATGGAGTAACTTAATTTCATCTCACCATTAATGAGCCGTCGAAGCTGTAATAAATCTAAAAAGATTTGTACATCACAGAAGCCATGATCTGAAGCAAACCTCAGTTTCTTTCTCAATGAGCTCATCGTTTAATTATGTCCTGCTAGCAGCGGGTCAGTGACACGATGGACCTTTTTTCCGGCAAAACCAACCAGAAACTCTTTGGTTTCCGATTACCCACCCACCCAGCATGCACTTACGTAGTCCCTCTCCTTTTCTTTTGAAATTCCCTGACCTAATCCCAAAAAATCCTCATTATATATATTTGTGAGGGTTATAAAGGTAATTGTTTGAGAAAGGGATGGAGTTAATGATAATGATGAGAATATTTAAAAATTTGATCAATAATAATAATAACACTACTTCGTCATGCTACTAAATAGTGAAATAATCCCTTCCTTTCTTCAACAATCACCCAAAATTCTCGATTAATGAAAACACTTTCAAGTAATATAGGTGCTAATTAATGCGACTCACAGACAAACAACGAACAGTATAAGATTAGAAAGAAGTGTACTAGCCATCAAAGTAGCTATAACTATATATATATATAAATAAAGCCAAAACGAAAAAAACAAAGACCAAATTAGTAAGCTAAACAAAAAAGGCTTCTCCAGTGGTTGTGGAGAAGGACCGGAGGTAATTTCCGACGTAGTTAAACTTAATATCAAACGATCCCATGAGATCTATCTAATTGGTTACAGAGATCTACATAAGCAAGATAAAGAACTCGATCTTTAGCACCTGTTCTATGATTCATGGTGTGCTTGCAAAAATATTTCAAAGCCTTAAGTTGGCAGCACCCAAGCATTTGCCCCAGAAGCAAAAACAACCAATTAATGGACCTCTTCTTGGAGATAACTGGCTTCAAGCAGTTTCTTTTATTACAAAAACTGCAATCAGGAAGAACTGGGTTCAGCCAAACTGACGGCGCTCGATCGTGCATGGTGTCCTTGTTTGCAGAAATAAAAGATGCGACTTCCTTGAATTTCTGCTGCAAATCATATTCAATTTCATACTGTCTATCACATTTTTTGCACTGCATTTGGCCGGAAATAATGGTTAGTCCGTTGGCTAGCAGATATTCAAGGCTATGTACTGTGGCACGTCTAGTAGTAGCCCATGGATACGGTGCCACTATGGTCTCACTTTTTCCTTCCCTCAAAATCTTAGAGGGAGTTTTGCGGATGTGAGAATTCAGCTGCCCACCGACAGCTTCTTGATGAGATGGGTTAGCAGGGGGCTGCATACGGAGAGCTTGTGGCGGCGGTGGAAGCGGTTTCACTAGTGGAAACAGCTGCGATGGAGGCGCTGATGGTTGACCTAATATTAGCTGTGATGATGGTTGCGACAATGGCTGTGACCTAGATCCAGTAGAGAGCGAGAGCTCGAGCAACTCTTCATCGCCTGCTTTGATTCTTTGTTCGTTTAGATATGAAGATTTATTCTCCATCTATCACGCAAAATATGTAGCAAAAGATCTCTGAGCGAAAGGTGAAAGCAGACACAGGAGATGCAAGAATTTGTCAAAGAAAACTTGACGGAAGACAAGAAACTGTCGAGGATAATTAATTTATAGGGATTACAGGAGAAGACAAGTTGAACAACGGAAGACAAAGGGTAGCTTTTGAAATACAATTCTATTTCGATTAGAATCCTATCTCGAAGAACTTGTGGTACATCTTAGTTGAAATTTGAAGTAGCTGTTAATACAATAATTATCTGATTGGGAGATTTTATTTTTTATTTTCTTTATATCTCTTTAAACTAAACGAGTTTCCTAACGATTTTGTATTTATCACGTTAACTACAGCTGTAAATCCTCCATGAAGAAACACTGCGTTTCACTTATCTTGCAATTTGTAATTTCGGATGGCTGTGTGGAGATAACTCTTGTATTAAATAAATCACGCATGAATAAAAAACGTTGTTCAATCTTATGCGATAATTGACGAGCTGCTTCCTACTCATTAGCATGCTTGCAGCAAGTTTTGTTCCATGTGAGAATATTTCTTGCAGCAAGGTGAATTGGCAATTTGTCTTGAAAACCTCGAGCTATTTGTCATCAAACGACCATGAGCCAATTATACCAAATATATACCCTTTTTTTTTCCTGGAAACTGTTTTTTATAGATACATGTGAGCGAGTAAAATCTCAGCAGTTTTAAATTTTTATAAAAAATACATATTTTAACTCGAACTTAAACATGTTGTGTATATCGCAAGATTTTGTTGTAAAAAATATAGACTTTCTGACCTTTACAAGTGGTTTTACCACACCCCTTGTGCCAAATATATACGTGCATGTCTTAACTCGTCGAGGGAACCCTGCAACTTCTAAACCCGATACCATCCAGCAAACAATAGCTAGGCTGGACGCATCGAAGAGGCACCACCTAACAACAAACCACACATTGGTATTTCTCTCTAGCTTCAGTATGTGGAGGAAAGTGGCTTCGATTTTAAGAATAATCTCTATTGGAAGCAGATGATAAAAAAGAAGAAGAAATTAAGGCTGCATAAGTCGAGGATACTGGTCAATCCAAACTCGATCGCTGTTCTACATAGCACACTCAAGGAAGTTTTTGGACAAACCACCCACCCAATTGTCCGTCCAAAATTCCACCATATATCCTAGATGCATACTCCATGCAACTTTTTATTTCTATTTTCTTATACATTATTTTATCCTTCTTGACTTAAGACTCTGAGTGTTTTTTGTTCTTAAGAGGAACTGGTCTCTGAGGAACAACCTTGGATAGACCACACAAAGGTCTATATTCAAGTCATCACTCCACCGACCTTTGGATATAGCCATTGAAATCTTATATTTTGTGTGAAATTTTGTCATGACTCCATTAGTGGCATCATCTATGAAAAAATGAATAAAAGCTAAACCATGCTCTCCACTCATCTTACTTTTTCATGGTTGATGGGACTTTGAAATATAAAAAAGTAATTGATCTCCCTACAATATAAATACCATATCCCTTACAACTCTCTTAAAGGTTCAACAATGTTCTCAATTGCTAGATAATAATATAAATTATATTCAGAATATGTGTGTGTGTTTGTATAATTTAAAAATCAAAACAAGAATATAATTATACTATTGAAAATCAAAGAGCATAATGAATAAAAATCAAAACTAAAAGAAATATTTTCTATACTATAATGGATTTGAAACTACATAAATCTAAACTCATAATGACATGACTTAAGAGCAAATATTTATAAATGATATTTTTAAAGTTAAGCATGGTTGAACACATTCCTTGTATCCATGAATATCAATAACACAATTTTTTTAAAGAACTTTTAAAGCAAACACCAAGCAAAATTAGTAGGTTAAAATTTTGAAAACATGATTTTGACATCAAAACATAATTAAATATCATTTCAAAAGATACAAGTATAAATATAATTCCTAAATAGACTCAAAAATGCATCCAAAACCAACAAATTAATATTTAAAATTATATATAGCAACTTTGATTAATCTACCAAACTCGTATCCCAAGTCTTCAAATCATGATAACCCTTTCAAAAGCAAATTTGAACCATATAATCCTACAAGAGCTCAAAATAAAACATATAATAAAGATTAATTAAAAATATCTTGAAAATAATGTTAAGACAATAATATATTGGATTGAACTTTATTTCATGGGTTAACTTGTCAACTCACAACTTCAGTCATGAACTCTTTTAAGTTAAATAAATTTGTTTTTTAAAACATGTTTTTTCACCTAAATATATGATTTAAAAATAGATAAAAAAAATATGAAATTAGAAGAAAAAGATTATATGAGAAAATAAAGGGACACAAAAACATATTGAATTAACTCAAGTTCCAAGTCAAAATCTTTATTGGGTATAATAATTTTATTTTATTTTATTTTTTCTTAGATAAATTTATGATAAATAAAATACAATATTTTTTTTCCTTAAAAGCTAAAGGATATAATCGGAATGAAAAGAAATTGAAGGGTAAAACGAGGTGTGTCGGCCTAGCCTAAGTGGCTCACCACTCCAAGACCTTAACAAAGAGCCCATAATTATAGACCTCTAGCCCAAGTTCATGCATTTAAGCCCTTTTATCATTTTCCTTTTATAAGGGTGTTCGTCCTATTTTGTTTTGATAAAAAAATAAGATAGATGTTGTGTCATCTGCTATACTCAGATTATAGGTTGGCATTGTAGATCAAAACTAATTTTTTGACCCATTTGTTTCCTAAAAACATTTATATAAAACTTTTATAACATTAAAAAAAAACTAACTCTTAAAGTTAAAAAAACAATCTAAGAATACAAAATCAAACTATTTAAAAAATATTATCGACTTTTATATATTTTTTTAGATAATATTGAGATCCAAAACAACCATTAACAAATTTCTTATTTCGAATATAACTCGTTAACACCAAAATCGACTACTTTAGTATCAAAATCAATGAGAACTAGTCACTTTCTTTTTCCTCACAAGAATCCAATGACTTTACTTCTCCTCTTTTAAACCTAGAAAATGAAAAATAAAAAAAATAAAATTTTGGAAGAAGATAAAGTAGGAGGATAAAAATCAATTTTGGAATCAAAATTTAGATTGATAATGAATTTTTTTTTCATGTTTTACATTTAGACACCCTATGTTTTAATTTTCTCTAAACATATATTTTTTAATTAATTTAAAGATGTATTTGAAATTTAGATTGATAATGAGATTTGGGCATATAAAAATACAAAAAAAAAAAATGAGGAAGAAAAAAATTGCTATAATAAATATCCTAGGTGCTTTAGTGTATGTTATAATATGCAAAATTAGAGCAACCCTAATCTTTAAGAATTTTTGATATCCTACGATAGATTTAAAATATGAAAGTGTGGCAATAGGATTTGGAAAAGAGGTAGGGTATCTCATTCTCACCATCTATTTCAATTAATTTGTTTTCTTTCTTTTTTATTCTCCATGATTTTTATCCTCTTATTTTTACAATGTTTTTTTGTTTGTTTTCTACCTCAAAATAATAATATGCACAAATTCCAGAAAAAATATAGAAAATCACAAAATAAAAAATCTAAATTGGAGGTTTTCAATAAAAATACAAATTTTTAAATGTTTTTGTATTATTTTAGAAATTTTGAAAATAAGACATTGGGGGATTTAAAAAACATATGACTTTAGAAACACACCTAGATATTTCCTTTAGTATTGGTTCACTCGGATGTTTAAGGACCACCCTAATTGTTTCAAGTAATGGGCATCTTTATTTTATATTATTCATTGATGACTTTAGCAAAAACACCTGAATATTTCCTTTGAAATAAAAATCTAATTTTAATTAATTTTTTGAAACTTAATTAAGAAATATGTTGTAAGGAAGTTTGATTTTAAGATTGAAGCATTCTAATTTGATTGGGAATGAGGATGTAAAAGCTTTACTTCAAAATCGGTAGAATTATAGGTTGTTTGGTGTAATTTGTCTTTTTATTTCTTAAGGCAAACATTTAAAATTACTTAAGGAAAATGGTTAAATTATCTATACAATTATATATTTTAAAAAAATGGATGAGAAAATAGATGAAACCTTTAAAATTGATGAAAGTCTTTAATTGATCTTTTCAAAAACTTTAAGGATAAAATTGATATAAAAAGTTTTTGATATAAAATTACGATTGCCTATAAAGTTTGAGGAGGGTATTTATGAAATTTACCCCTTTTATTATGATTCAGGAGTGGGTGGGTTTTCTTTGTGTGTGGCAATTGAAAAGAAAGAATTTGTTACCAGAGGAATAGGAAACCGTTTCCACTGCAACAGCCCCCCTCTCGCCGCTCGAGTGGGAGAGGCGAGCGGCGAGAGGGGGGTTGTTGCAGTGCTTTGCTAGGGTTAGAGAAATTTTGTGTAACCGAGAAATGGGACAAAGTTTACATTTATATTTTAATGTTTTAAACTGAACCGAACCGGTTGGGGTCAATTGGTTTTTTCCGTACAAAACCGAACCGGATTGTTTTTCAAATTTTTTAATCGGTTTTTTTATTCGGTTCGGTTTTCTCGGTTATTTTTTTTTTCTGGTTTTCTCGGTTGGACGGTTTTTTTGCTCACCCATAAGGAAACAAGAGGTTTATGGGAGTAACATTATTTGTTTTTATATTTATTTAGCCCATCGAAAAGAATAAAAGTTAAAAAGATTTACCAAATATTTAAAAACATTTCATAGCATTTAATTTCAGCTCCCAATCAATTTCCACAATAATTGATTTTTTTGGGAGGTTACTATAATTGTTTTTTAAAAATATTTTTAAAATATTTTTTAAAATAACCTTGTACTCATCTCTATCAAGTTCAATGATCGCATATTATAGTCTTGGTTCTTGTGCAAGAGTGCAATCAAGGTCTAAATATAAAGTTCAAGAGGCGATAAAATTAAAGACCACGATAATGGAAGGTGCCATGAAGTCATTAGTCGTAGCCTTCATGGTTTTGCTGGCCATCATGGGCGTTGCCTTCTCTTCCACAAATGCCAGGATGCTACCGAGTCCGCCACCACCTCCGAAGAGTAATATTGATCTTTTGAGCCAGCAAGTAAAAGGGAAGATGCTGACAAGGCTATACACAGAGCAAATACAAGAGAAAATAGAGCAAATTAATGACTGGATATTCTGGCATTCAAGAAGCAATCCCAAAGTTAATTCTTCAAATGTATACAACGGCTCATTCCTTATTCAATTGTAACGGTTCATTCCTTTATTTGCTTCCTTAAATGGAACAAATCAGTCTGTATATATACACCTCAATGTTAATCAATAAAGCATGAAAAACATTATTCATCAAATACAATAGCAGAAACTCTTGCTTTCATATGGTATCAGAGCATCCAATCTCTAACGAGTCAGAGATCCAGATTATCACAATGTCTTTTGCCTCAGAACAAAATCCAAACACTAGTCCAAATACCCAGCCCTCCTCTGCAACAGAAAAATCACTGATTGCATTCAATATTACTGCCCAAATTAATGAAAAGTTAACACCTTCCACTTTTCTGCAATGGCGTGCTCAATTCGAAGCACTTCTCATCGGGTATGATTTGCTTGATTATGTAGAAGGCATTCTACAGTGCCCCATCTCCACTAGCACCACTGCTGATGAGTTATGCAAAACTCATTGGATTCGACAGGATAAGCTTATCCTCAGTGCGATCTTAGCATCCACTTCCCCATCAATTACACCACTTATTGCCACAGCAAAGACTTCTCATGATGCCTGGAAAAAACTCAAAAATTTGTATGCCAGTCGATCCCGTACTCGAGCTATGCAATTGAAGGAAGAACTCACCTTGATCCAGCGTGGAGCTCGATCAATTACAGAATATCTTCACACAGTGAAGGCCTTGGCAGACAAAATTGCCATCATCGATCATCCAATCTCGGATGATGACCTAACTCTCTATGTACTCAACGGGTTAGGTCCTGATTTTTGTGAGATTGCAGCACCCATTCGAGCTCGTGAGAAATCACTGGTTTTTGAATAGCTGCACGATCTCCTGGTTGACCATGAAGCGTACCTAAGACGCCTGGAAGTCACGGCGCAGCAACTGGTTGTTTCTGCAAACTTCTCCAAAACCAGAGCATCTGGACAAGGAGAGAACCAAACGTGGTCGTTTAAAAGAAATGAAAATCATCAGTTTCATCGAGACACAAATCGTGGACCTCACGGGCCACAAAGGCAACATTATGGACCTCCACGTGATAATAGGAGGTCCAATAATTACTCGGCCCGGCCCAACAATAACTTCAACCGAAGACCCCAGTCCAAATGTCAACTTTGTGACAAATGGGGACATACTGCAAAAACATGTGCACAATTTAATTCCTCTAATGCTTCCATCAACTGTGTCAATGCATCAAGTGGAATGGATAAAAATTGACTACTAGATTCCGCTGCCTCTCATAATATTACGAGTGATCTAGCAAATTTATTTGTTCACTCCGAATATGATGGAACTGACAAAGTTGTACTTGGTGATGGTTCAGGTTTGCAAGTCTCTCACATTGGTTCCTTAGCTTTGCGTTCTCCTAAACACACTTTTACATTGAGTGACACTCTTTGTGTTCCAAATTTACGAAAAAAATTAATTTATGTTCATCATTTCACTAAACAAAATCATGTTTTTGTTGAGCTTCACCCTTTTCATTTTCTTGTGAAGGATCAGATCACGGGGGCGCCTTTGCTAAAAGGAGCATGTAACGACGGCATCTACACCTTTCCGGCATCAATGGTGGCATCACCGAAGGTTGCTAATGTACTTGAACGGACCACTATTGATGGTTGGCACAAACGTCTTGGGCATCCTTCAACAAAAATTGTCCATCATCTTGTCAAGCATTCTTCACTTCCTGTTTTACCAAATAAAAATTTGTCTTTACTTTGTCATTCTTGCTCAATTAATAAAGCCCATCGACAACCTTTTCAAACAAACAGTCTTCAAAGTCATGCACCACTTGACCTTATTTACACTGACGTGTGGGGTCCTGCTAGCTATACCGGTATTGATGGATCAAAATACTATCTTATTTTGGTAGATTATTATACGAAATATATTTGGTTTTATCCCATGATCACCAAATCTGGTGTTACCCAAATTTTTCCGCATTTTAAAAAATTTGTTGAAAATCGGTTTCAAAAAACAATTAAAACTCTTTATTCTGACAATGGTGGCGAATTTATAGCCTTAAAATCTTTTTTACTCCACCATGGCATTGCTCATTTTACCACCGCTCCACATACACCGCAACAAAATGGTGTCTCCGAAAGACGTCACCGTCATATTGTTGAAACAGGCCTCACTCTCCTGCATGATGCTAATCTTGATTTTACATACTGGCCTTATGCTTTTCAAATAGCCTCTTATCTTATTAACCGGCAGCCCACACCTCTCCTTCAAGGAAAATCCCCCTTTGAATTTCTCTTTGGTCAAAAACCAAATTATCTGAAATTAAGAAAATTTGGATGTGCATGTTATCCTCTTACCCGACCTTACAACACAAATAAAATGCAACCAAAATCCAAAGTTTGTATTTTTATTGGTTATTCTTCCACTCAAAACGCATATAAGTGTTTTGAACCAAAAACAAAGAAAATTTTAATTTCACGGCATGTGCTATTTGATGAAATTAAACCACCTAACTGTTGCCTCTTATCTGATTTCATTCCCAATCAAAATCAAAATCAAGTTTTATCTTCATCTCCATCACATCTTCTCGGTGCCCAGCACGTTCCAGCATCCTCATCACCAGTGTCCATCTTGTCAGCATCTTCGTCCCCAAATCGGTGTTGCCATCAGAATCCGACTGGTTCAGCCGCCGTCGTTACCGCTCCTTCAGGTAATATCACTCCCTCTTGCTCTTTACTTAATGATTCCTTACATTCATCACCCCTCATGGATCACAATCCCTCTGTCTCGGATTTCCCTTTAGAAAACCCTAGGATTGTGTCTAATTTGCAAACCCCATCACCAACAGTCTCTTCCACGGCAAACCGTCAACACACAGACTCTTCCCCTTTAAACTCAGCACCAACAATTGACCCTCCCCGTACCCATACCATGACCACCAGGTCCATGAACAACATCTTCAAGCCAAAACAGGTCCATACAGTGTCTAAACACCCCCTTCCCTCCACCATTGAGCCAACGTGTGTGAGCCAAGTCATTTCTCACCCACACTGGCGTGAAGCCATGTCATGTGAACTCACAGCCTTAATGAAGTACAATACTTGGGACCTTGTTGTTCCTCCACCGAACTGTCACCCTGTAGGATGCAAATGGGTTTTTCGGGTTAAAAGGCATGCTGATGGGTCAATAGATAGATTTAAAGCTCGTTTAGTTGCAAAGGGTTATAATCAACGTCCTGGTATTGATTATGTTGAGACTTTTAGTCCTGTAATTAAGCCTGCAACTATAAGAACTGTGTTATCTATTGCTGTTATAAATGGATGGGATTTGCGACAACTGGATGTAAATAATGCTTTTCTCAATGGTAAATTAACTGAAGTTGTGTTTATGTCTCAACTCGCAGGGTTCAAAGATCAGTCCAAACCTCACCATGTCTGCAGGTTAAACAAGGCAATTTATGGCCTTAAACAGGCTCCACGGGCTTGGTTTACAGCACTGAAGTCTGCCATTCTTCAACTCGGGTTTCAAAACTCTATGGTTGATCCCTCACTTTTCATTTACAATAATAACTCTATTCTATGTTATTGTTTAGTCTATGTTGATGATCTTGTCCTTACAGGCAATAATTCATCATTTGTGGCAGCTGTTATCAAACAATTGGGTGATCAATTCTCCCTCAAAGATATGGGTTTGCTTCATTTCTTTCTCGGCGTGGAAGTGATTCCCACTCGGACTGGGCTATTTCTATCTCAGCACAAATACATTCGGGATCTTCTAGCTTCCACCAGTATGAGCGATGCTAAAGACATCTCCACTCCCTTTTCTACCTCTCAGTCTCTTCAATTAACTGGATGGAACTGCCGCTGTGGACAGCACAGATTTTCGATGAATTATTGGCAGCCTCCAGTACCTCTCATTGACGCGCCCTGACATATCCTTTGTTGTCAACAAGCTGGCTCAGTTTATGCACAAGCCCACCATGACTCATTGGACAGCAACCAAGAGGCTCCTTCGTTACCTCAAACTGACCATATTTCATGGCCTTCATCTGTGCAAAGCCAGCTTGCCCACACTACGGACATATTCTGATGCTGATTGGGCAGGGAATATCGATGACCGCACATCCACCTCTGCATACATCACCTTCCTTGGCTCAAATCCAATCTCCTGGAGTTCCTAGAAGCAAAGAGCAGTCGCAAGATCCTCCACGGAAGCTGAATATCGGGCCCTCGCCAATGCAGCATCTGAAACAATTTGGTTGTCCACTCTACTCAAAGAATTAGCTTTTGAGTACCAGCAACTCCTCAGCTGCTTTATGATAACCTCGGGGCAACACATCTCAGCCTCAACCCGGTTCATCACTCGCGCATGAAGCATATCCAGATCGATCTTCACTTTGTGCGTGACTTAGTTCAACGAGGCAGCCTTCAAGTAATGCATGTTCACACTCATGATCAACTGGCTGACCTCCTCACCAAGCCACTGTCAAGACAGCGCACTGAATTTTTACGGTCCAAGATTGGTCTTTCCGATGGAAGCCCAATCTTGCGGGGGCGTAAAAGGGAAGATGCTGACAAGGCTATACACAGAGCAAATACAGGAGAAGATAAAGCAAATTCATGACTGGATATTACTGGCATTCAAGAAGCAATCCCAAAGTTAATTCTTCAAATGTATACAACGGCTCATTCCTTATTCAATTGTAACGGTTCATTCCTTTATTTGCTTCCTTAAATGGAACAAATCAGTTTGTATATATACACCTCAATGTTAATCAATAAAGCATGAAAAACATTATTCATCAAATACAATAGCAGAAACTCTTGCTTTCATAGCAAGAATCCTCGGCCTTCAAATTCATGCCCAGTTCCGGTCGCCGGAGCCCACCGCCTCCATCTCTGAAGAGTGATATTGATCTTTTGAGTCATCAAGAACCCTAGAAGCTCGCTCGACAAGATTCCTGCTCAAATCCGGGGTGATTGATGAGGGCTCAAATATGGTATACTGTTGAGCAACAATTCAGCATCTTGTCATGTACGGGTATCATTTTAATAATCCAATAAAAAAGTTGTTGATTTCTAATAATTATTTAGTTCATGTTTATTGAAAAACATATTCAAATGCCTTCCAATGTGTTGTCTTATTGAAAAATAGATATGGAAGAGTGAAGAGTGGAAGGTTAAAGAGGTAGATTGTAATGCTAAAAGAGTTAGGGGTTAAAGTGAAAAGGATTTAAGAATTTGATGGTCAAAGTGTGAAGAGTGGAAGGTTGAAAAGTTTTATTTACAAACCAGTCTTTCAGAATATCCAATTGAAGCCTCAACCAATGCATAACTTAGGCTTTGCCTATAGTCAAAATAACATTGCTCGTATTTTGATTTTAAAAATATAAAAAAAACATCTATGATTTTAAACGATTTAAAAATATATAAAAAAACATTATGTTAATATATTTATTTTAAACATCATGTCAAAACAACTCGTATGTTGTATCGCATGCCCTTTCCTCAATCTATGATAAGCTAAAAAAAAAACATTTTGAACTATTTTTCATTTTGTTTTACTTCTATCAGTCTGCATTATGGATTTTGTTTTCTATGAAATGGGAAATTCTCAATTTATTCACCATCCCAAGGAAATGATGATTTCATTCCTCAATTTCTGAAGTATATCTTACCTTAAAGAACTTATGTGCAAATTCCCAACTCAGCTACCAGCTCTCGTACCAACTCTTCCGTCAATAGCCTCTCAATTTCCCTACCTATAATATCAACGTCCTCCCTCAAATCCAGCCACTGCGATTCCCTGTCCAGTATTTTCTCGGCGGCAGTGTCCCTGTAAGCTTTCATATCATGGCTAGCTACCATTTCGCACACCCTATCCTTGAGTCCATTTTTTATCCACTTGGGACCAGCCATAGTTGCAGAGCTTACCCATGGTCGTGAATTTGCATGTTGCTGGTAAATCATCAGAAGAGCAAGATTTAGTCGGTCAAACAGCAGCCTCCGATCAGACCTTGGCCAACTTGCATGATTACAATACTTCTTCTCGACTTCTTCAAATATCAAGGGTTTGACTGGGCATTCTGGGGAGTGCAGTGTTCTCAGGAATGTATCAGGGTCAACATCATTAATCCCGGAGCTCAACAATACGTCTGCCATGTAGGAAAATTCACTGCTCTCCTCAGCTACTTGTGCTGGTTCTGTAAATCCGACAGGTCCCTCCTCATCATCCTCGTCACTAGAGATGATGAGCACGGGTCCTTCCTCGTATGCTTCTGACTTCAACCTCAGAAGTTGAAGCTGCATCCGAAGTCCTACATGCAGGGAAAAAACATTAAACAAGGTAGGAATAATAAGATTTAAATGTAAATTCCCATCAATGGGAGATTTGTTTGCAGCAGATCTTTTTTCTCCAAAAAAATCATTTTTTTGTCTCGTGTATGAGAATCATATCTGGTTGATCCAAAGTGGTCAAACCACAAACCAATGAAGAGAATGACTGCTCTTTGCATATTATGTATCTATAATCAACCAAAAGTCTCATTATTTAAGATGTCATAACATTTTTACTCGGTGTAACAGAATAATTTCATTCCCATGGACTCGTTATCATTCTTCCAGTGAAAAAAATAAAAGAGTTATGCTTGCATTCCAACTGGAGTACTGAAAATGCAAGCAGATACAAATTCCAATGAAAACGCAAACAAAGACAATAAAATGCAATGATCCCAGGTGGAGCTCAAACACTGAAGAATTAATAAACTAAACAGTTTTTCAGATTACCATTCAGGTCGGCGCTGAGACTCTCAAAACACTCGGAACCAGATGACAAGTCATCTGGAAAAGGAGTTTCAAGAACTGAGACAGGACTGGGTTGATCAGCCTCCTTCAAGCTTGCTGAAGTTTCTACTTCATCTAGAGGGGGGTACATGGGAATTGAACCTTTCTTAGATGGACCATTTGATGGTTCCTAAAACATCAAAGAAGTGCTGAGATTAAACCTTTCACTATATATTGAAGTATCCATTGCATGATATATAGAAACTAGAGTACTTAAATTAATTCAGCACCGCATTTTCTTAGATTATTGAACTAAAGAACAACCACTTCTAAGAAATTGTTCTTCAAGCATTTCTCGGAAGAGGCAAATATTAAAAATATATATCCTAGGAAGTAGGAAACAAATATACATGCATGGGTGTTTGTATCTCTACAAAACTTAATGAAAAAGGACAAGAAAAGCTAGGCATGTTCAATATTGAGCTTGCAGAAAAATTAGAATTATGGCCAGAGCAAATTGTTGGTATTACTTGGGAGAAAAAACTGAACATATTTTCTTAACAAAAAATTAAATACTGCAATCTTGCAATAACCATTTATTAAAAGAAAACAAACACGCAGTTGCTCATATATTTAAGGATCTACTTTTAAAACTAATGCTGTTGCACATATCTATTCCATGAATTGAAACTCCAATCCAAGGGAAAAGCATAAGTTTAAAGCAGATGTTGTGAATCAAAAACTGTATGCATCTGACTGACTGTTTTTTTCTGAAACACAGTAGATGATTATTAGGAAAGGGGAGAAGATAACCCTGCAGCTCAAAGTTTCTATCTATGGTGCTCATAATATGTCAGCATGCACACGGGTCATCCACAAAAGATATACACCATACCTGTGAACTTGAAACTTCTAGATCACTAGCAGAGGAATTGCCTTTTATCAACACATAAGTTGATGATTCTTGGTCCAGAGGCTTAGAATGCATGGCTTTGCTCTCAATTGCCACATCCACCATATTTTCAAAAACTAAACCTGTATCTGTGACAATAGAAGCTGGGGTCTCAGAGACTGTACAGATTTGTTCGAGTGAATCATCTTCTGCGATGTCAATCTGCACTTGATCCTGAACGAAATTAATATCCGAAGAGGTCTCACTGTGATCTCTGTACGAGCAGCTAGAGAAGTTAGATTTCTTCGAACGAGATCTGGAATTTCTAGAAGAAGAGCATTCTCTCTTATTGAAATTTCCTTTTATTGTTCTGTTTCTTTCCTGCCAGATCACTTGTTTTGGGATCGTATAACTGTCATAGAAAACATTTTCATAGTGCTTGTCTGTTCTACGACTACTGATAACAGTAGATGAAGCAGACACAGACCTAGATCTCAATAGATTCCCAGTACCAACATCCTTCCAGCCTTCCCTGCTGCTAATACCTAAAGGTTCATCCCACCTAACTGTTCCATGATTGCAATCAACTTCATCACTGGATACTTTTTTACAGATCATGGCAACCGAATTTCCTAGCCTTGTTTCCAAGTTGGGGGTAGCAAGCATCTCACCCAGTGTGCTGCTCTGACTAACAATTCCCATGTCCACAGTCTTTTGAGCCATTTTCCACCTCTCTGAGAGTCTCTTCCTGGCCTCTCTGTTCACTGATGATTCGTTAGAGAATGATGATGAAGGTCTGCATCGGTTACTCCAATCAATGGAATTTCTGGAAGTCGCTGTTGTCTCCTCTGATTCATTTGCAGGCTCATTTTCAGTTGATGAACTCTCATCCCTGGCATAGCCTTTAAAACCAGAAGTTGAAAAATTCATGGAGCTGTTACTGAAATTTTTTCTCATTTGCCTTGTGATTTCCTTTGCAATTTCCCTAGATCCTCTAGACTTATACCTTGAGGACCCTGCATCATCAGGAAAACTTTTCTTTCCACGTGACACCACCTCCTTGTTCTTGATAATAGGAGGTTCAGTGTGTTTCCTACAATCTGAAGGTGATGCATGAGAAGATTGAGATGATGAAGTATTTTTCTTAGAATTCTGCATTTTCCCGAGATTTGGTTTCAGAACAACAATCCTTGTAGGGAGAATGACGGATTCATCTTTCTGATCCAGTTGAACCTTTGACAACTTGACTGGATTTTGAGCTTCAAACTTACTACAAGAGTAGCTAGAACAATCAACGTGAGGCTTTCTTCGATTCTTCATTGGGTTTTCTCTCTCTATATTACAGCCTAGGCCAATGCTCCCACGGTGTGCAGGATACGATGACTTCTTAGCTGGTATGTGAGTCCGACCACAATGGGATTTTGGAGGGACACCTCTTAGATCATGCAGATGCTTTGTGAACAAAGAATCTGGCTGCTGAAGATATTTCAGCAAAAGATCCTTGTTGGAATCCCAGATCCTCAATAGGTTCATGAAATTCCTTTGAATTCTGAAGTTTTTCATCAGTAGAAAGCCGTTTAGCATCCGTGAATTTCTGCTGAATGAATGCCATCTCAGCTGCTGCTGTGAGCTCTGAGTGTCCATTTCCCCGTGATGAGTAACTGCTACTATCCATCTTTGATGCGTCTAAAACCTCAAATACATCTTTAAATTCTTGCTCATCCTTGTAGCTTTTTCTGGATGACCGTGGACCATATGAGCCCCTGTTTCTTTGAGCTTTCTCTGCGAATACCATTCTTTGAGTGTAGTTCTCCATGGATTTCTTTGGATGCTTATGAGAAGATTTCTGCTGTGGTAGCCCATCAAGGCCCATCAATCTGGCAATAACACTTCTGGATTCAGATTCTCTTGACATCTATTCTGCTAATAACTTCTATAATGGTGTTCCAACAGACAGTTTTGGAGATCTCCACCCCAACTCACAAGTGAGCTACAAGAGCCAAACGATTCAAATCACAACAATGAATGCAAGTAATCAATAAAAAACACACAAGAAAAAGATTGGCATAGAAGAAACTCACAATTGATATAGCTGAGCAGGATTGCTTTCAATAAGTTTTGCAAAATATAGAAGCAGATAAATCAGCACACCAGTTCTTCGTCAGTGGTATCACCACTCTGAGAACTAGAATCCGAGGCCAAATTTGGGAAGTTTCTCTGTTTCCGAGCCGGCCCGTTTCCTGCAAATGAATTCCTAGTACAACATTAGGATTGGTTTCACAAGTAAAAGGGAAGGTGGGGGGTAGCAAATTTAAAATCTTCTAAACAAAAATTGCAAAAATTAACTAATCCAAATCCAGAAATCATCAGTTAAAAAAAAGAAATGATATGGTTAATGAGTGCAGCTTAAAGAGCACATATGTTTTTATAGCAATACAATTAGTAAAAGAGGAAGCAAGCAAAATCATGGGCATGCCACTACAGAGAAAAAATAATGAAAAGGTCATAAAGTAACTCAATCAAAAACTTTCTTTAACTAAAGCAAAGAAACAAAGCCTTCATTAGCCTCTACAATGCACACACAGATTGTAGCAAAAAGATTAACACTAAAAATTTTTATTTTTTTTGCAAAATTTCAGCTATTATTTAGCTCAACTGCCTGAAAAATCTGAAGACAGATGAAAAAGAGACTGCTTTCCCTTTGCATTACCTTTGTTTCTGAGCAGCAACAATACATAAGAAACAGAATCTGCTAGGATGCTTGAGAAAAATGCAGGAAAAAAAAAATCCCACCACATTTCTAAGCTGAAAAGGTTTGATGGAAATAACATACCTTCTCTGTTAAGATCATGGGTATGAAGATGAGAAATAGGCGAGAAATTGGACCTCTTGAGCTGAAATCTTTCCATAATCATCACTCATTACAAAAAGAAAAAACAAATATATCAAAGCATGTAGTGCAATGTAGCAGCAGAAGAAATCTAAGATCGGAAATCCAGCAAAGAAGCAAGCGAGAAACAGAGAGGAAGGATCCAAGAAACTCGTATAACTGAAACTAAAAGAAATTATTTTTTTCAGCCGAAAATAGATTCAGTTACCAGATCCTGAAAAAAAATTAAAAAAAAAATAAAAAAATAAATAAAAAGGGAGAGCGTGGCCCATCACAAGTGTGGCGGAGAGAGAGAGGGGGGAAGGGGGTGATTTTTGAACATTCAATAAAACAGAGAGACTGACACGGGAGTGGCAGTGAGGGCGGGCAAGTAGTAAATTACGAAGTATCAGTTGGTTTTTAAAGTTATTTTTAAATAGTATTTTTTTTATTAATATATTAAAAATATAAATACAATATTTTTCAACCATCAAAACAAATAAATATACGGGGATAGTTGTTTCCTGTGTTTTAGAAAAAAAAATTAAAAACATTTATTTTTATTTTTTATTTTAAATTAAAAAAATAAAGTTTATTGCAAACATTAATTGGGAAAAAAATCCAAATTTAGAACGGAGAGTGACATATTTGAGATCCCTCTTCTTCACTCAACCTTTCTTTTATATTCAAAGGAGTAGCATGTTACCTATAGCTTTCTTATTAATTGCAATTATGTTGAATACGATAAAGAGTATATAGATGTCGATGTGATGTGGTGTATAATATCATCGCGAATAATAATAAATGAAAAATAAAACTAAAAGAAAGGGAGAGAATGAGAGAACTATTAAAATGAACTAAGTTCAAGTTAAGCTTTGTTAAGGTTTGATTTGATTCAAAAGAGTTAACTTGAGTCATCAATAACGTGGCATGATAACAAAAAAAATTTATAATTTGTACAGTAAATCTCAACTTGGTGAATAATAAGCTTGGTCTGAGTTTAATTGACTTGGTCAAACCAAACCTAATAGGAAAATTATATAACTTGAAAAGATAAAGTATCTAGACCGTTGAGAAGAAAAAAAAGTATTTAAACTTAAAAAGATAACAAAAAATAAACTTTTTATCAAATACTTGTAATTCATATGCATTAGGCATCGTGTGATCAACTACGAATGTGTATAATTTTCATACACTTATGAGATGAATGTAATTCACATATATTAGGTATCGTGGAGTAAACCCTACTCGATAGGAAAAATAAAATACATAGACTTTGATGGTATTATGATTTTAATTTGGATTGTCAAGGTAGTAATTTGTACAATTTTAAATATTCTTCATTGTTTTTTATATATGTATAACCAAATCATCAAAAATAAAATAAATATATATATATATATATATATAAAGAAAAAAATAATTTTTTTAATTAATAAATTGGAAAAAAAATGCGTTTTTTTATAGTTAGTCCCTTAAATTTTATTGCTCTTAGATTTCTACCTTGGGGATAGCCCCATCATGCCACCAAAATAAATCATCCTCGAGGCCAAACATATGTCACGTGCTTACACATGCCAAATCTATATTACAAGCAAAAGAAGTGGTGATTTTCGTGCTTAATTGCATAGATTGGGGAACAATGTCATCAGAAAAATATTAACTTGGTACGTATTTTTATGTAAACTATATAATAAAATTTAAAGGACCTGGCCACTTATCTTTATCGGAATCGCAATTTGCTGCAAATTTAGACCACCAAAATTGTTCATCACTGCAAAACCACTTATAACTAATCATATAATTAATAAGTGACAGCACAAACTCCATGAAAAGTTTCTCTCTTTTTTTTCTTTTTTTTTTATAAACTTGTTCTGTTTTTCATTACAGTGACTAGAGAATACTCAATAGAGTACTCAATAGACGTAATGTAATGATAAAAAAATTTGAGACCAGTCTTGTAGGTCTTGGATTTGAGTCAGGACGTGCTTATTTTATAAGAGTCTAGAACAACTAGGATCTTACTCACTTAACTTGAGCTCATAATATATATATATATAAACGATGAAATTTTCTTGAATTTAAGACTAAAGATTAAATATCTAAGGAAATTACAATAAAATCCACCCACCTACCCATTATGAGCACTGTTTTTTTACATTGTTCCAACTTCCAAATAGTATCATTTACATTTGATTTTTTATTTAAAATTAGTTTTTTACATATTCTTGAACTATTGTGATATATTAATATTAAAAATATTTAATATATATATATATATATTTTAAAAAGTAATTGCTACTGACGTGGATAAGCCCAAGATAATTAAATTACTGCAAAGGCTTGATCGAAATGGTTCAAGCAGATATACAAGGTCTAGGAGCATCGAATAGCGTGACAACTTGGGTTAAGCAATCTCTCATGCGATAGATATAGCACATGCTTTTTTCATTGTGTTTTAATTTTTTTTATTTGAAATTATATTTTTTGTATTTTTAAATTATTTTAATGTAATGATATTAAAATAATTTTTTTAAAAAATATATATATTATTTTAATATATTTGTAAGCAAAAAAAATATTTAAAGAAATAACTCGATAAATACACAACAAGTACAGAGAGCAAACCATGAAATAAGTGCAATTAATATCCAGCAGCTTCATACATTATTATGTGCGGAAGCTTGTGAAAACAGCAAGGTCTACAAAACCATACTTAAGGAATCTATTTTGTCAGGATTGCTCAATTTTCATAATTTTTAGTGTTACTAGAGAATTGTTTATTTTAAAACCTATAAAATTAATTAAAATATGTGCAAATTGATTTAGATATCAACTAGTTGGATTGCCCGCACTACGTTGCGGGCGTAGTGCGGGCGGAACAAATAATCTTTATAATTGTTGAGATTAAAATATAATATTTTAGCATGTAAAATTTGATATAATGAAAAAAATCAACATCCTTTATTATAATAACAGTAAATCAAAGTCTTAACTTCTTAAATTATCATCACCATCATTGTCAAAACAATAAACATTATTCAACAAATCTCAGAGAAAACAAAAAAAAAATATTTATAAAAAAGCATGTAAGAACAAAAACTAAAATTATTATTATTATTAATATTATTATTCTTAATATTAATATTATTATTGCTTTAATAACGGGAAGAAAATGAAATTAAATCAAAGGCTTAAAAAAACCTAAAAACATTAACAAAAGAGCAAATGAAAAAATAAAATAAATGAAAAAAACAATAAAAATTATTGACTGGAAAATTTATAAAAAAAATATCACACTACGTTGCAGGCTGAGTAAAAAGTTTGTATAACTGTTAAAAGAATAAAAATTATCAAATTATCCCGAGAGAAAAAAAACCTAAAAAACATTAACAAAAGAGTAAGTAAGAGAAAAACATTAAGTTATTATTATTATTATTATTATTATTATTATTATTATTATTATGAAAAATAAAAGACTAAAAAAATCATAAATAACTTTAACAAAAGATCAAACAAAAAAATAAAATAAAAATTATCAGGTAAAAAAAGTCATATGATGTAAAAATAAAAATAAAAAATGAATAAAAAGATAAAAGAAATAACAAATAGAGCAAAAAAAAATACAAATATCAATTTCCAAATGATCATAGATATAAAATAAAATTTAAGAACTAATTTTTTTTAAAAAAAAAATACCACCCCAACAAATAAGAAAATAACAAAAATTAAAAATCAAAGCCAAACACACTTATATATATATATGGACAAAAGTAATGATTATTCTTGAAATAATAAGAAATAAAAAGATTAAAATAAAAAAAAAGTAATAGGGCTGAAATGAACATTAAATATAAAGGGATTAAAATCCAAAATTAAAAGTATAGGGGCCAAAATGAAAATCAAATATATTATCAATTTTAATCAAAGGACAAAACTGAAGAAATTAAAACTACTGTACCTAAAAAATTCTTCTTTTTCAATCCAATCCGGAAATTAAAAGAAGGAGAACCGAATTAAAAATGGACATTGAATCAATTCCAATCGGAGGACCCCATCGAACTAAAATCAAAACTTATATACTAGAAATCAGGACTAGAAACGAAATTGAAAATGAAGGGACTGCAGTGAAAAGGTTGAAAATAAGGGGGACTCACCTACACTTGTACGTGCAGGAGAGAGAGAAACGTGGCCAGCCGCTTTAAACGGCAGCCGCCGCATCCACGGACATTATTATAAGCAACGCGCCACCGCTGGGAGGAATACCACTCGGAGGCTCATCGAAATAGACTCTAGAATCTTGTCTCCGGCCACCGTAAGATGCCGCACGCGCCACCTAAAGAGGGCATGGGGCGGAACACCAGCTGGCAGCGTGACTAGCACGCAGTGACAGCCGCGGAAAGAAATATTAAAAAATTAGGTAAATGACGGTCCTACCCCTATTCCCAAAGGCATCGTTCTTGTCTTATTAGGGGTTAAAATCGTATTTAGCCAATTTCAAAAAAATAATAAAATAAGAAGAAAATCGGCGGGTCGGACTGGTCCGGTCCAGTCAGACGTGCGCAATGACCACGGAGCCCCCGGTCTGGCGGTATTTTTTATCGTTTTCGAGGGGCTTTTACGTTAAATCACTGTTCAAAATTAAAAAGAGAAGGAATGCTCGAATTTTCCTCATTTATTAGACGGGAGAGGAGGGCTCCCCTTATTACAAAAATAAAAAAGAAAAACATAAAGACAAGGGCTCTCCTTATTCCTCATTAAAAAAAGAGAATGAAAGAAAAAGACAGGTGCTGTCTTTCAGTGTCTTGTTTTGACTGAACTCTCCTACTTTTCACAACATTAATGTTCTTACAAATTGGGCAAAGGGTAGTGGAAAATAATATTTTGTCTTATAAAATAAATTTCTGCCTTGCTGCTATCTTCTAAAAGTTTCTATGAGCTGGCTCAAATTTATTGCTATTATTGTACGACTACTTCTTCACCATCATCTTTGCCTTCGTAGCTAGGTTTCACATATTGTAACTGTTTGGAAATATTATTAAAATTATTTTTTATTTACACATATATTAAAATAATATTTTTTTTAAAAAAAAATCAACCCATCAAAATATTTAAAAATATTATATTTTTTAATTTAAAATAAAAAATAAAAAAATAAAATTTTCAAATTCTTTCGAAAACCATTACCCCATCAGTGTTAGCACCACCTACATGCCTATTTTTTATTTTTTATTTTCCTCTAACAACAAGTTTTAAACCATCCAAATATTTGTTCCTTCGATGTATCCATGGAATTATAATGAAAAAAAAATGTTGTGTCATGCATGCTTACAAATGATGTTACAGATGAAATAAAGCTGTCGTTAATATCCCTATGTAATATATTTAAATTATGACCTAGCAAACTCCTCCATTTCTTATTTTTATGCAGAATAATTGCAAAACTCCTTATTTTATCACAATCAAACTCTTATCACTGTAAATTCAGTCACCCCAACATTTAATTTCTCAATATCCTTGTTCTAGTTCAACTTTTTTAAGGATTCCTGCATCAACTAAGCAAAACTACCTGTTTTTTTTTAACTTAATTTCAAAATGTTATTTTTTATGGCATCTTGATGTAGTATATGTTGTTCGTTCATATGTTTACTTGTTTTATAGCTTTTTCCCATATAAATTTATCATATGATTTCTGCATGTTAGAGTTTGTTTGTGATTTGATAAAATTGATTTTGGTTTTGTGACTTAGGTGTTTCATAATAAAATAAATAATGGCTTATTTAATAGGTACATTTTATATTTTGTCAATTTTATTATTGAGTTAAATTTTTAGATAAATGTGGAGAAATTTGAATTTTTATAGAAAATTGATAATGGTTTAAAAGTAATATTAGAATCGTTTGAATAATTTTAAGTTAAACCAATATTTTCTAATTTATTTAGTTCATATGATTAATTAATACATGTTGTTATTAATATTTTAATACATGTTTGATATAAATAATGGATGATCATTCTTGGATGTATTGAGTTTCATCTAAAAAGTTGTGCATGATGAATTATTGCAATAAGATTGATGATTTTATTAATTACACACCATCTAATATGAGAAATGTTAGTGAAGGCTGTAATAAATATCCATGTAAGAGTTTTAAAACTAAAAAGCTTATCGAGCTAAATGTTATAACGATGCATTTTCTATATAAAAAAAAAGATTCATGGATAAATACTTATGTTGATTTGCGTACAGAGAAGAACTATGTGTTCTTTACAAGAACATGATAGAATGAATGATTAGGTCAACTTCTAGTTCTAGCAACATACATAGAATTATAGATAACAATCATAATTTTTATAGGAATATATTTATAAATGTGATGAGAATGAATCATGGTTATATAAATATTGTTCTATTATAAATGAAGAATCAAATGCTGACGTGACTAGGTTTTTTGTTCTTTTAAAAAACGCTAATAAATCATTATGGAATAAATACATAAATCACATTAAATTATCATCCATTTCAAAAGTTTTCACTATTAAATTAGAGTATGGGCTAGTAAGGCTAGTTATGACAAATTTATTTAATGAGAAAAAAAGGAATTTTACATTAAGAGAATAGACTAAAAAATAACTCATGTAGCGTTAAATCGATAATGAAACCTCTTGGCATGAGATACCAAAAAATAGATATGTTTCATAACTCTTACATACTATACTACATTGAAAATGCAGACTTGAATGAGTCAACATTTCCCCAATCCCAGCCAACCTTCAACCAAGACCCCCAACTTCCTTGTTCTCCTCCATCGAAACAGCTCCGGGCCCCAACAGTGACATCCTTTTTTGTCTTCTCTTTCATTGAACCAACCTCTCCAGCAACGGCGTCGTTTCCCCCCTCTCCATTAGACAATTTTCTCCTCAAATAACCATCACGCCTCACACTAGGGGGTGTGTTTGGGAGTGCTTTTCAAAAGCACTTTTGAAAAAAATTAAAAAAATTTTATTTTTATTTTTAAGTTTAAATTAATAAAATTTGGTATTTTTAGATCATTTTGATGTCCTGATATCAAAAATATATTTTTAATATATTTTTGAATGAAAAACACTTTTAAAATCAACCGCAACCACACTCCCAGACAGTCACTAACTAAACTCTCATCTCTCTTTCTTTTACTAGTCCCTGCCGTCCACAATACATGTGAATAGCAAGACGCGAATTATAATTCACGTATTATTGTTCATTAAATAAATAGTAGTGTGAGTTATAATCCACACCTATAGTTCATAGGTTGACCTGTTTCAGCTTAGTCTAGTTGGTTACGTCAGTCCAACCTAACCTAAAAAATATCCTTATTTTAAAAATATAAAAAACATTTTATTTTTATGCATACAACTGAATCTTGAAATTTTCAAGCATATTGTTTTTTAATTTTTTTTAATCTTTCCCTATGTTTTAAAATGCAAAAAAAAAAATATTGTAATCAATTTTCAATTATCCATTAGGATTTAATCAAAATATAAAAAATCTTTTATCAATCATTTTGTTGACTTTACATTGACAATATTAGAATTTAGTTGTAAAATTACATTTTGGAATACATCCTTAAATATTAAAAATATAAAAAAATAAAAGTGATGCTAAAACTCAGGCCTTATAATGGTTAAGTTTTGATTCAATGAGACAAAGATTTTCTTAGGAAAAGAAATCTACCTTGAACCTTAAAAAAGACAACAAATAAAAATTTAAAATAGAAAAACAATAAAAAACATTACATCTTACTTTAAATAGGATGAACTGAGAGTGATGTGTCATTTTCTTACACAATAAATCCCCTCACCTAAACTCCTGCAAACGATCTTGATAATCCTAAAAATTATAATCAAAACATTACAATTATATTCATAACTTCTTTTCCACATATTTAGGAGGCTGACTGTCATTTAAAGTGTCGTGTGAGCGCCGCAATAGAATGACAGCTCTATTAAGACATGTCTGGTCATACTAAGCTTCAATTGTTTGATTGTTAAAGATTTTATATCTATAAATTACTAGTTATTTGACAGATTAAATATTTCAGAACACAATAACGTAGGATATTCGCAAGTAGTTGGATTTGAGATCATAAACATTACCTTGTACAAAAAAACCAAAACAAAACCTCTAGTCACTTCTTACACAACCATCCTAGAAGCTAGAGCCATATGGAGTTCAACCAAGTTAAAGGTTCCAAAACTTGATACTTCATACTTATTTTCACTCTTAATAATTTAAAGTTGTCTGGAATCAATTCTCAACTATCACGTTCAGTAATAATATTTAATTTCAACTTCATTGATAACAAATAACAAATAACAATTGCTATAGCTCACCCAAATTATCAGCCAGATAGAATGCAGAAAGTATAGGGGATTAGAATTCACTCTGCATCATTATAAAAGTGGAGTTCAATCTCTAGTTGACAATAGAATCACCAGGGTTTTCGGGAAGCATGAAAAGAAAGAAGTAGCAAGGCCAGCATGGTTGAATGCTCGACCATTAATTACAGGGATTGCATTGCAATTTGTCCTCCTATAGCAAGTTCAGAGGAGAATGCCGGGTCATGATTCTGAAGAATTTCCCTGTTGAATTTGGCTGAGGGAGATGATTAGGAACAATCGGTTGATGGAGTAACATAGAGCATGTAGAAAATCAAGCATAATGGAGGAAAGCCTGAGTGACTGCAAAGCCTGGTTTGGTTCAGAGAAGACAATCTGTTGAGACTCCCTCCGACTACCAAGGCATTTAGCTATACCGACATAATAAAACACACAAGAAATTATAAATAATAAACACATAAATTTCAGCCTTGATGTTATCCATAACCTCGATTTATTCAGCCATTATTCTAAACTACAGGACCCAATTTTCCTGCTCTCCTCTACTTTCTCCAGAAAGCACCTCGTTGCAAGCAAGTTATCATCAGTCAAAAATTCCCCATACAGACCAGGAAATATAATTACTTGAAATCAAAACTTCAATTAAAATTCTACAGCATCCATTCAAAGGAAAAGGACAATAAGAAGCGAATCGGTTATGTAGAAAAAATCATGTACCTAATATATAGCATCTACCATGAGAATGCACTGCTACAGGAAAATTGAGACACTCATGAATCATTTTATATGAATTACATAGACAAACAAAATTAATATGACAGCAGCTAGTTGTTAACAATACAACCAATTCAACCATCCCAAAGTAGCAAATGAACTGAACTGAATGGCAGGCTCTAAAACATGAATTCTTAATGGTCATATATTCTCTCTATAATCATTGGATTAACATGACATTTTAGCTTGAATTTAACCAAATAAAAGGTTCTTTCACTAGATGATACCTGTACAATCTGAAATTTCAGTGAGAAAATATATGTAGTTCCTAACAGATACGCTAAGAGAAAAGCACAAGTACAAACTGCCCTGGCAAAGACTGATCACCCAAAATTTGCCAAGAATAGTAAAGACACCATAATGCAAACTCCAGAATTTGCCTACCTTATATGGCACAGAGTTCAAAGTCCCTTGGCCGCATTATTTTTCTTTACAGGGCATTTACAGAGATGGTAGATCCCTTCAACACCTTAGAATAAGCCTGACATGTGTATGTTCAGCAATCAAAGAAGATGTTAATGGCACAAAGCCATTTAAAAGTTCCTTCTACTGCCAACTTTACACTTGAGAAATGGTTTTTCCAGTCCTATTTAACAAGTTGATAACAACCCACAGAGTTTTACACAGTACACATAAAGCAACACAGACTAAAACTAAAACACTTCATACCTGTGTGAACAATAATTTAAGACAATAAATAGCCTGCAAGCAAAATATAGCCTCTAATCCAAGATATACACCACATCTCCAAAAAGGCACTTTTGATGCCCATTTCCAAGTGCCACAAAGGCCAACAATTTCTGAATTAGCAAATAAGAATTGTTATGTGGGTCTAACAACCACTAAGAGGTTTTGGAATTCACTGTGTTCTCACCTAAGAGGAGCTTATTCTTCGCAGACAATAGCATGACTAGAATTTACTGCAGGGGAGGAAAAGAGAAGCAACAAGGCCTGTATGGTTGTATCCTGGCACATTAATCATGAAGAGCTGTAATTTGCTTCTACTTGGCAAGTTGAGAAGAGAATGTCATCTCATGATAATTAAGGTTTTATTTATTTATAATTTTTTTGTTAAGTTTGGCTGAGGAATAATTAGGAATTAACAGGTCACATTAAGTAATTTAGGACTGCATGAGCATGCATAAAAGCAAGCAAAGGGAAATGAGAAGCTGGTTTCTGATAATTAACATAGCCATTGTTCTGAATGTTGGCAACACTCAGGTTCAGATAAAATAAGAACTAGCATAAAAAAACCAAAGCCTAATTGGCTCACCCAGTACAAGAGAAAATGGTTGCCTTTGTCTTTCTAATGCAGCTAATGAAGTTCAAAGTACACACAACATTGACGTATTTTATCATCCTCAACCAAGTTACAAAGAACTAAATGATTTTGCAACTTTATAATCTTGGCAGTACATCCATCAGTAATCATTACCTTGGTGCTCGTACAAAATAGTAAAGACTCAACAAGTCAGAAGATAAATTTTCAACTGCCCAACGGTGATTTCTACAAAGCCACAAAAATTCACTACCATGCATTCCCTAAAAGACTTCCATATTAGCCAAGGACTTTCATGTCCATGTAATAAACATTCGGGCTCGAAGTAGATGCTTCCTTAGCAAAGACATAAATATATGCGATCCCATAACAAATAAATAAAAAGCTTCCACCCCAAATAACTAGCATATGCACTATCATTTTCATTTTTAACTTAGAAAAGTCTTGAGACTGATAGTCATTCATGGACACTTCCTCAAATCAGCATGGCAATTAAAATCTTGACTAACAACTATCCAAGGCATTTAACAAAATCGAAACCAAAATCAAACTAAAAACAAAAAGAAATAAGTTACAACCTTGTCATTATCCTCATCCTCAAAGCGTCTTCAGCCACACCCCTCAACTCCTCTCCCTCTCTACCTTGTTCGAAAAGAACTTAGTAGCAAACATATTATCAACCAAAAACTCCCTGTAAGGATGATTCTTCGGAACAAGCTTTTTAAACTGCTCAAACTTTTTCTCCGCTTCATCTTTCTTCCTCAACAAAGTATAAATCATCCCTTGACACAAATACGGCCTAAAATCCCTCGGCTCCTCTTTCACCAACTCGTCATAAACCTTCAATGCATCCAAATACTTCTCCTCTATTACTCTAACTTGCGCAACCAACAACTTAAAATCCCGCAAGTCCGAGTTCTTCTTTTCTTTTCTACATTTATCCATTGCACTCTCTATTCTTTTCAGCACAACTTCCAAGGAACCCCCAGATTCCGAATTCGCCATAACAAGGCCATGATAAGCCTCCACGCAAAGTGGATCTTTTTGTAAAACCGCTTCAAACCCCTCTTTAGCAGACTCAAAATCTCCACTGTAAGTGTATATTTGTGATTTCAACAATGGCCATTCATCTTCATTTGGTTCCAGCTCGATTAATCGATCAACAACTTCAATTGCCTCAAGAAGTTTCTTTGATTTGATCCTGACCTCCATGAGAGACCGTAGAGATTCAATATCGTTGGGGTTTTGAGACAGATGATCTTGAAGAGCTCTCTCTAGTTCTTCAAACGAAACATTTTCTTTCGAAGATTCCGTTTGTGGGGTCTACTGTGGATGACGCGGTAAGCGGGGAGGCGATTGCTGGTTTGATATTGAGGCGAGTGAAGAATAAAGCGGCTGCCGCGGTAAGAGTGATTGAAGTGGTTTTGATGACTGTGCTAAGGGTTTGATTGAGTGGAGTGATGCGGGAGGAGGAGGCTCTGATGAAGGCAGAGGAGAATTTGAAGGGTGACGATGATGAGGGAGGATGGGGTTTTGAAGGAGAGGGAAATGATGGGTTTTCGGAAACGATGGACGGTGGGGGTTGAGTGAGAGATTAAAGGGTTGGTGACGGCAGTGCAGCTTAGCAATTGACTCCATTTTTTTCCGAACGAGAAGGCTAAAACCTAAAACCTAAAACCCTGGTGTGATACAAGGAGTAGGAGACAGTGCAAAACCCTGGGCTTGTAGTGGAGAAAAAGGAGATGATGAATGCGTGAGTTTTTGTACAGGAACAACGAGCGGCTGTTAACGCTGCCGTTTTAAGGGGTCACGTTGAGGGCCGATTTGATTTTGTAGGTCACATTGAGGGCCCATTTGCTCCAAGGAATCATCATTCTATTAGGCTATATTATATCATTATTATATTATTATATAATATTAATTTTTATTGCCGAAACTTCATAGCTCACACCCACACAGTTTTAAGAAATTTTAAGAAAGTTTTCGGTATTTTTTTTAAATGATCTATTTTTTTTTTGTGTTTTTAAATCATTTTTTTATACTGATGTTAAAAATAATTTTTTAAAAATATAAAAAAAATATTTGATGTATTTCTAAATAAAAAAATATTTTAAAACCAACATCAACTATATTCTCAAACAAACACTTAATATCAACTTTGAGGATAACTTAACTAGATCACAAGTATAAGTTTCACTTTAAAGTTAATTATCCATATATAATGTTAATGTCGAGATCATTTTGATTGTGACGAGGATAATTTCAAGAGTTCTAAAATTAAAATCATATAAATTTTTTATAGTTACGAGGATAGCTTAACTAGACTTAATTAGATCTTAGTTAAACAAACGCTTTATATTAACTATATTCTCAAACAAACGTTTCATATTAACTTTGAGGATAACTTAACTAGATCACAAGTATAAATTATCCTCGTAACTATAAAAAATTTACATAATTTTAATTTTAGAGCTTCTGAAATTATCCAAAACACAATCAAAATGATCTTGACATTAACATTATATATGAATAATTAAAGTTAAAAGTAAAACTAGTAAAAATTACATTTTTATATGATATCACTTATCACTGGAAAAAGAATAATGAAGATTTTTAAAATACTTCAAATTTTAAAAGAATATAATTTATAACATAAAAATCATCTTGGAGTATTATGATTATCCAAAACCCCACGGGCTTCTTTTTTTATGGGAATCAAACAAATATTTCTTGTAGCCCTAGCTTGTGTTGGTTTTCCCTCGTGCGATAACTATTCATATTTCATAGGGCTAGAGGAATTTTTTTTTATATGTTTAATTTAATAACCAAGAAACTAGGGCTTGTTTGTTTCCAAACAATACTTTCTGAAAACCATTTCCTTCACTTTTCTATGTTAGTCAAAGAAAAATAATTTCTGGTGAAAGGAAACGTTCCAAGTGGAAAGAAAGTGTTTTTCTTTTGTTATCTTTAAAATATATTAAAATAATTTTTTCAGATTTATATAAAAAATAGTATTATTTTATTTTAAAATTTATTTTTGATATCAATATATCAAAATAATTTAAAAATATATACATAAAGAACTAATTTGAAGAAAAAAAATATCTGAAAAAAGAGCGAAACCATCCATGACATATTCTTAAACCCACCTGCAGAGATTGTGGGTAACTTTTCCCAGTCTGACTTTTAATGATTTAAGTCAAAACCGTTAGAAATATTTATTATTAGTTAAAAAAAATAAAATAAAATAATATTATTTTCTATCTCAGTTTAAATTTTGTGATGTTCTGGATTTTTTTGTTCAAATACAGGCCCAAATATTCTAGTTTCGTTTCACTTATTTCGTTTCGGTCAAATATTGCTTTCTTAAACAATAAATAATTTTACAATATCAATCATATCTCTTAATCCGACTAATAAATTAAGATAAAATTTTACGAGGAGTCTCTCGACATATTTATGTATATTATGTTAAAATTTCAGAGTAATAAGAGAATGTAATGACCTTGCAAGATTGATGATGATATTCTCGTAATATTATACATTTTCATAATTTTGTTTAGAAAAATCAATTTATTGTCTTTTTGTAGATTAAATTATGTAATTCTAATTATTTTTATTTTTAGATTTGAACTAATTTTTTTTAAATTAATATATTTAATTATACACATACACACATAAACAGTTCAACCTTAAAACACTCCAAAACATTCTATTCCAATTAAAAAAACAAACCTTGCTTTTAACTTCCAAATCCCCACCGTTTCAACAACGAAACTGGAGGTTGAGGGTCACTTGATAGAGTCTGATTTTCATTTTCGTGATAATATCTTCGTCAAAGCATAAGAAATATTATCATTTCCGTGTCGAGTTCAAAACCCAGTTGCCTGAGCCATGCATGCAACCCACGATCATGTGACCGATGATGGCTCAGCCGTTTGTGTGCTGGTGGTGCAAAGCCTACTCTCTTCTGCGCTGTCTTTCTATAAAGGATTAGTGGAGAAAAAAAATGAAAAACCTGGACATGCTCATGGCAGAAAACCAAGATGATAAGGAAAAAATTAAGATTGAAAGTAAACCCCAGTTTGGAGGGGGAATAATCTGAGACATGCAACAACAAATATTGATTTTTTCCTTCATCTTCACAAAACATAATCTATACTATACCAAACAATCTGGATCAGAAACCCAAAAAATAAAAGGCAAATGGGCACTGGAGGGAAGGAAATACACATGCACTATACCGAACAATGGTAACCTGACATCAAATAACGTCAGCCACCACCAGCCGTGCATGTTCTCTTTTTGTTTATGCTGTTGCTCAAAGCTCCTCATAGTGAAGTATATGATGAATCCAGACTACAAGGGATACCCATATCTTCTAAGATTTCTTGAGAAGAATGGGTGCCTCAATGCTTCCCTGGCTTTCAGCCGCTCTGCTGGATCATATCTTAGGAGACCTTGCAAGAGATCGATTAATTCACCAGCAGAATGATCCACGTGCTGCATTATTAGGTTCTGCCAAAGAGATTTAAAACAGTACATCAATTTGCAATTGCATGAATTGAAGAATCAAAAGGCAACAGATTATCGAAGTGCATGTTATAATAGGGTCAGAAAACAAAACCATAACCAATATTTCTTTCTACACGAGAAACAGAAAAACTGATCAAGAGGCTACTCTTTTTAAAATAAATGAAAAGTACTTGATCTGTTTCTTTCAAGAGAGAATGAAGCAAGGTAAGATGAGCTATTTGAAAGACCCCCTTGTTAGCTATTGAGACACAAATATGGAAGATGCTCTCAAGAATTTAAGAAAGGCAACCAGTTCTTATTCAACTATGCCTTTATCAGATTATCGTTAATTCTGGTACTTTTGCGGTGCAAGTATAGGCTCCCTGCAGCATATTTCTACAAGTGAACTAATAGAGTTGGATTCTGAAAAATTACAGGTAGACGAGGCAACTTGGTAACTGCTTTCATGCTTTCTCTTGAGGTTGCACCCTCAGGCCAATCCAATCGCATGCCTCTCCTGAAATATTTCTCAGCACGTCGGCTGCAACAAGTTCAGGCACAAAGTAAGTGATTCATCCACACGGATAGAAGGAAACATTCAAATAGAGCAATTATTGCAAATTCTCTTACTCAGCCCTAACCACCATATGTTGTGGCAACGGCCCTAAAACCCTCTCCATCATGGCAAGATGCTCCAAGTTCTCATGAGTTTGAAAAAGGGCCTCACCCTATTCATAGAGAGAAATCAAACATAAACATAAATTAGCATTCTTAAAGTATGCAATATGAAATTTAGTTTACACTTTTTATGGAAACCCATCAGATCTAACGAGACAAATCACCCAAGACCAAATGTCTTATTAATTAACTTGGCAGATAATAATGGGTACCAGAGCTGGATCAAACAATATTTAACAATACATATAAGAAAACTTGTATTTTCTAAGGCAGTTTCCACCCAAAGCAGCATGTCTTGCTTAACCTTTCACTTGAAATCCTTTCTGGCCAATAACATTATTCAGCGGTATCAATGACCAATGACCTCACACGCAATAAAATGTGAGGGGAGAGAATAAAAGGCTGAAGTTACTTACAGAACATAATTCAACAAGTATGCAACCCACACTCCATATATCACAGGGATAGTTCCATCCAAGACCTGCATAAGATATGCCATGAAATGTCATTAGACAACAAGCATCAAAACATCAGGGCAACAATAGTTTCACAGCAATTACCTAAAATAACCTCTGGTGCACGATAATGCCGCGTTGACACCACATAGCTGTGATCCTGATGTTCAAATGTGGTACTTCCAAAATCAATGAGCTTAATAGCACTTGACTTGGGAAGATTCTTGAAGTAGGAACCATCTTTTGTGGACCGCGAAAGAAACTAAATCACATGAAGTAGGAAATCATAAGACTATCAACTTTGAGGGAAAAAGAGAAAAACAAAAAATCAACCATGGCTTGGCAGGGACTTGGAAACAAGAGAAAGCCCCATTGTCATCTATCTCATTGATTATCACGAATCTAAACAAAACTCTCAACCTGTGAATATGCTATATGATTAGCATATAATGTTATGTACAAGTAAACCTAGCTCAACAATGCATGACATGGCACCAAATATTCTAACAACAATGTTGATGTAAATTAAGAATCAAATCAAGATTTTAGAGGGTATTTGGGAGTATGGTAGTGACAGCACGTCAAAAAAATCCAAAAACATAAAATAATTTTTTTAAGAAAATAAAAATATAACAATTTTTTGGGAAACACCGTTTGGAACGCAATCCCAAACAGCCCTTTAATGTACCTTAAGAACTTCAAAAGTTGCAAAAATAAACATCCAAGAAAGTAAGGAAGAAGGCATGTTTTTTTTTTTTTTGGATAAGAGAGGCTCTGGTTGCCTTCCAAATTTCATGTCATTTATACTCTTAAACTTGCAGATACAGATTTAAAGTCCTGAGAAAAATGCAAAATAAAACTAAGAAAGCATACAACCAAACCTTTAAAGCACTACCTTATAATCTGGGACCTTGATGTACTCGGGGGAAACCAGTAGAATATTTTCAGGCTTCAAGTCGGTATGAATCAGATGTAAATCATGCATAACTGCAAAGGTAACAAACTAATGAGCAAACTGAAAAACAACCATCCCTACTATCAACCAACTCCATACTAATCCAAACAATATTTACTTTGGGGCTCAAGAAAATATGAAAATTGAAACAAGTAAAACAATTTGCCTATATTTTGCTTCCAATTAAGAGCACATGAACATCAAATTTATATAACATATAAATAAAAATGGTAAAGAATTGTCCACACACATGCAACAGACTCCAAAAGTTGTCTGCCAAGCTCCCGGACAAGATCAATGGGAAATGAACGATAGCTGTTTTTGCGGAGAAAATCGTATAAGCTTGGTCCAAGCTTCTCAAATACCTGTTGAAACCATTTAAATTCATCCGCAAGTCCTTTAACTCACAGAATATTTAGGCACACAAGAGCATTTATTGCTCCTGGAAATTAATCAAATCAGAAATACTGATAAATACTTACAATACAAATATGATTACGATAGTCAAACCAATTCCGTATTTGTACACAACTGCAAAGAATAAACCACTTATACCAAAATCACTTCAAACATCTAGAATGAACAAGGGTAGGAAAAGAAAAATGCAAAGCCTCACCGTGTGCTACCAATATCATGCCTGGCCAGCCTCTGCAGTACATCAATTTCAGTCACAGCAGCTTCGCGATACTTGTGTATGGAGCGGATAATTTTGATTGCCACTACTTCTTTCTTTTCATTATCCAAACATTCCAAGACTTGCCCAAAAGTCCCTACATGAAAGAAATCACAAGATTACTGTAAAAATGATTGAAATAACTACTCAATTATAGAACACAATCTGATGCAAGAGCCTCTAACAAGCATGCCTTCCATGATTCATATGAGCAAACAATACAACTAAGTATCTTAAAACTGAAAGAAAATTTCACTGAATAAAGTTCAGAAAAAATAAAGAAGGATGTAATATATCAAAATCAAACCGCATAAAGTACTCACCTTCGCCCATCTTGCTAAGAATCCTGTCTGCAAAATGGAAGGAAAAAAAGACTATCAGAAATGAAAATATATGATCAGAATCAACGGATCATGAAGCCAGAAAAGAGAGTACACATGCGTAATTCTCTGATTCATGGAATCAAGTTAAAACAAACTTGACATTATAGAAGCGGCCTTTTCAGAAACCTCTTAACTGCAATTATAAAATCTCCATTTTGCATATAAAAATCACCACCAGGCAGATGCAAAAAAGGAATTAAGCAATTTCATTCAAAATAACATTATCGAGGCCTCGAATTTTAATGCGGGGGGCACGGAAAATACTAACAGCGCGGAGTCAGATTGTCTCCAATAGCAAAAACATAATGTCCATCTTTATCATCAGGTCTCCAAGGAGGTGAACCATTCCGATTGTAAAACAACCCGTAATTTGGAATCATTCCATTCCCATTCCCAAATTCCTGACAACAGAACATCCCTGGAACCACCTGCAATAATAATAAAAAAATTATAGCAAAAAAAAAATCGATTTCTTTAAAAAGAAAATCTGAGAGTTACCTTTGGAGGAGCAAAGAGAGGAGGGGGAGGAGGAGGTATCTCCCATGTTAAGCGCTGTCGTTTCCTAGGACGCTTATCCATGTTTTTATGCGGAAACTCTGTTATTCTCTGCGTCTCCATCTTTCTCTCAGTTCTCTTGACTTAAAGGGCCAATCGAAGAACCCATCAACTCAATTTAAATCTGAATTATGAAAAACTGACACAAAACTTGTAAATTTTGAAAGAGAAAATTTGGGGATTTTTTTTAAAATTTTGAAACCCTAAAAAGTACAATCTTGAATAGAGGAGAGAGAAGAGAGAGATCTGGGAAACTAAACCTGAGACGCGCTTGGATCTAACCAGGGTTATCTTCACACAGGTATAGCTAACCCAACGGATATTTTAAAGTTCTAACTATGGTTAATAGGTGGGTCCCAGTCCCAGAGCGTTTCTTCCTTCTTTAATTCGTTCACGGGACCAGCCGGGGATGATTAGGGGACGCGTGTGTCGTTTAGATTGTGGGCCGGACTAATATGGGCCGAGAGGTTAGTTGGGCCTGTTTCACATGCTCTCAAGTTTTTTTTGAACAAAGTTCAAGTGGATTAAAGAGGGGGAAAAAAAAATATACAGCGGGCCTGCAACTCGATCTGATGGGGTCGAGCTCAAAGCAGGGAAGCGGCCGACCGCTTTGGGAAAAAAGAGAAGAGAAAAAGCGGTCGAAGCCTTACAAAGAAAACAAAGGGCTGACAGACCTAGCCCAGCGCCCAGCAAGAGAAAGAAAGAGACAAAAGGGGCCCAAAACAAGAGTCACAAACTAAAAGGAAGCCTGCAAACTTTAAGCCATCAGCCTAAAAGGACCTAAGCCCCGCCGCAAACTTCTAAGCCGAAAAGGGCTGGCATAATAACAACAGCCCAGCACCAAGTCAGACATTCCATCTGGCTCTGATGGCCTCTGGAATGGGGAAATTGTGCCCCATCAAAAACAACCTAACTTGCGAGATGATATCCTGGGAGAGGAGGCCAGCTGCTTTGTGCCTGTTTTGAAAAATCCTTCCATTCCTTTCGGTCCATATGAAGTACACCGTTGTGGCTAGCATATTCCTTGCTAGGATATTGATGAACCTTTTCTTAGAGGAGAATTTTGTGGCTGCCCAATGCAGCAGATGCACCCATCTCTTCGAAGGCCAATGGATTTGAGCCTGCGCTTTGACATTGTCCCAAACTGTAGTTGAGAAAGGGCAGTTAAAAAATAAATGCTCATGGGTTTCCCTTTCCACTCCACAGAGAATGCAATCTCTGCTACACACGATACTCCTCATCTGGGGTCTGTCCATGGTCGGGAGCCTGCCAAGGGAAGCTAGCCAAAGCATGAGGGAGTGCCTAGGGACATGGCCTGGGTACCACATCAGGTCATAGAGGGCGTTTTGAGGCTTCTTTTTCCTCACAAGGTCCCATGCAGAAGCAATGCTAAACTTCCCTAGTGGTATGCCCCTTCCAAACAACTGAGTCCCTAGCATCCACTCTTGGCTGAAAAGTGATTGAATTCCAAACTGTTTGTAAGTCTCGATGCCCCGAAGGGAAGGACCATCTCCCATTTATGATTATTGCATCCACAGTGGCATTCCATGGAAGACAAGTGGTAGCTAGAGAATTGGGAGGGAGTTTCTCAGAAAGACTTTCACCATCAGGCAACCAAAAATCATGCCATAGAGAGGTTCCCACCCCATCACCTATTTTGGAAAAGAAAAGCCCTTTGCACCATTTCCTGCTGTCCAGAAGCTTTCTCCAAGTCCACGAGACACGAGCTGGGAGGTGGATGTTCCAAAAGCTACGGCCCTTGAGGAGCACAGAATGAACCCAGGTTGGCCAAATGGAACTCTCTTTTGTGACTATACGCCATATGTGCTTGAGGATGGCTGCCTTGTTCCAATCCTGAGGTCTCTTTATACCCAGACCACCCTCTCTAAGAGGATAACAGATGTTCTTCTAGCTGACTTTGGCACCATGCTTTCCCATTGCAGGACCCTTCCAAAGGAAACGAGCCATAATAGTCTCTAATCTTGTAATAACTGCCATTGGGATGATGAAAAGGCTTAACCAGTACACTTGCATTGCAAAGAGGGTAGACTTGATTAGCTGAACTCGGCCTGCATAGCTGAGAGAGGTTGAAGTCCACAGCTGGATGCGAGCTGTAATTTTCTCCACAAGAAGGTTGCAGTCCCCTCTAGTAAGCCTTGTAGTAACAAGAGGGACGCCCAAATATTTTACTGGGGGAGTTTTGAGCTGAAACCCCAACAGATCCTGGATCTCCCTTTGCACATCCGGGCTAATACCCGTGAGGAAAAGAGAGCTTTTCTCTTTGTTAATACTAAGCCCGGGACCCGATGCATGAAGGTCGGCAAAGGCGTCTTTGGATAATCCCGACCGAGTCCAAGTCTGCATGACAAAACATTAAAAGATCATCGGCAAAGGAAATGTGAGTAATTTTATTGGCCTTGCATCTCCAGTGGAAATGGAAGCTAGGATTACTAGTTGCCGCTGCAATTTGACCACTGAGCCCTTCCATGGCTAGCACAAAAAGGTAGGGAGATAGGGGGTCGCCTTGTCTGATGCCTTTGGAGGCTTTGAACCATCCCTGAAGCTCCCCATTTATGTTGATGGAGAAGTAAGGGGTAGTGATGCAAGCTGCAATCCATTGCACCATTGTGGACGGGATGCCTATACTGCGGAGCCCCGCAATAATATAATCCCATCGAATAGTATCAAACGCCTTCCGAAGATCAATCTTTAGGGCACAGCGCTTAGGGCCCTTTTGATGGTGATAATTATGCATGAGCTCTTGGGAGAGAAGGACTGCATCTGCAATGTTCCTGCCCGGAATGAAGGCTGACTGGGAAGGCCCAATGACGCCTTCCAGAGCTTTCTTTAGGCGCTGAACAAGAACTTTGGAGATGATTTTGTAGATGACATTGCAGCACGATATGGGCCGGTAATCATTAAGAGAGCTGGGGTTCTCCACTTTTGGAATCAGAGCTATGGTAGTGGCATTTATGCATTTAGGCAGAATGCTAGTTTGAAAGAAATGCTGGACTGCTGCCGTGAAGTCCTCACCCACAATGCTCCAACTTTGCTTGAAGAAAATGGCTGAAAAACCTTCTGGGCCAGGAGCTTTGTTGTCCGGGATGGTGAACAAAGCATGTTTAATTTCATCATTGGTAATGGCCTGGGAAATGTCTTGCTTCATAGCTTCATTTATGGGATTAGGGAACTGGCCCTCATTAATCAAAACAGAGCTCGATGTATCCCTCATTAGGTCCTTGTAGAAAGCAACGGCTAGCCTCCCCATCCCCTGCTGGTCTTGCGTAGAAAGACATGCTCTCAAGTGCGTAGGCACTTGCGACTGTTTTCGTCTATCTTCAAGCTCCGCAACGGCTCCTAAAGCTATGTTAATGGCTATCTTCATTTTCTTGATTATTATTATTTACCTGGTTAGGCTATCTTTAACCTTTTTTCAGTTTTTCTTTCTTTACAGTTTCTTGGACTGGTTGCGGACCTGGTTTTGTCATTGTTCGGGCTAAAGGGGTGGTTCTCTTAGGCTTGGCTTCTAGCAATAAGTTAGTTCACAATGAGAAGTCATATGTCATGAATATCTCTGCAAAAAATTAGCTTAATCGTACCATGAATGCTCGTTGATCGAGTAGTTGATCAAGACTGGACAGGAAAATTCCAGAAACTCTAATATCTTTCTCCCTATTGCTGGCGGCAACTCCTTTTTTTTTTCCTGATTTTTATCTTGCTCTTTGCCGCAACAAAGATAGGGTTATTAAACCCTAATCTCCCAAATGATTTTTTTCCATATAAGTTAGTTTTACACATGTTTGGGTCATCTTCTACTAGTACTGTTGGGCTTGCATGGTCTGAGGCTATATGCTCTTAATTTGGTCTTCCATGGTCTAATTTTATGGGATCATACTATGTGTTTTCTTTTTTACCGACATTTGGATAACACGTACCAAATCTAGCATTGCTAAATTGGTAAAAGATGAAATGACCAGATTAGTACATCTTGTTTCGTCCATTCTAGCATATTCTTCACTGAAATATATATATTCAATTATCTCTATGAAAGCGGTTGTGTGAACATCTTCTTTAGTTTGTTACCATTAGTTCATTTTCTAGCAATGGCTGAATTTATCTGATGGCTTGAAGCTTTGTGCATCAGACAGCAACAGCTTTGAAACCAAAAGCATGTTTTGAGGATCGTCGAGTATCGGTGCACAGATGTTAACTTTTGATGGCAGTCTACCTTGAATAGATTTCTTGTTCTTATTTCACATGCTGCGTTCATTTCTGAACTCTATTTGCTCTGTTTTGTTTCAGGCCGGATGGGACAAAGAAGGCATGTGTTAGATTGACACCAGACTGCGATGCTTTGATGTGGCAAACAAGATCGGAATAATCTAAATTAGTTGCCATTTTCATTTGTATGTCTTCTTTGAAGCATTTCAATTTTCAAGCTCTCTAACTAAGAAGTTATTTAAGAACTTTGAGCAGAGTTGGGTCAGCAATTTCAGTTTAACACATTGCATTTGATTAACTTGGCTGATGTTCTGCTGTTGTCGTCCCATGGCTTGTTTGACTGTCAAAGATCGCGATCAATGTTAGCAGATGTCAGAAATCTATGCCATTTTTTTCTCACTGATTTCTTCAACTTAAAAAAAAAGTAGCATTTATATCTTTGTTCTCTGAGCATGGTTGATCATTGCTAATTTTGTGTCTCAAAGCCACTTGTCAGGTGGAGGAGAAAAGAAACACCTTTCCAAGAAAAGATTTTACCATATTAACTCTTCCTTTTGCCTGCTTGCAAACAAGTGTCTACAATAATATTTGGCCCTATTTCATGCTTCATTTTGTTACGAAATGTTTTGGGGCGACTTCACCATACTTGCTCGATGCATATGGGAGGAATTATGGGGTTTCAGAATCATTTCTTGTTCAACGTCTTCATTAAACTCCCAGTCAATTATTAAGTTATTTCTTGCCTGATCATGGACACAGCCTGCAATCTACCAGCGACTAATTCAACATGACATATGATGATACTTCTTCAGGATCCATATCTAGGAGGATTCGCGCTGCTAATCCCCCCAGTTCCATATTTAAATGGATCCAGCAGCCTCCGAGCAATGCCTTCCAAAACCCAATTCCTGGATTGAAAGACAAGCCATGAATACACTGCCCGAGCTTCTTTGAAACATCCACAGCGAGACAGTAAATCAACCATACATAAAAGCACAATGTTTAGGTTTTAACAAACTGAGGTAATCGTCCCAGTGTGTGTTGTGATGACAGAGAGCTTGTGATCTGTACAGTAGATTTCGAGTTCGAGTCAAGACATGCATCCCTTGTAAAAACCTGGGACAACAACGATTTTACTTGTTTACCTGAACCTACAAAGTTTCTTCGAATAAAAAAAAGTGAGGCACTCGAGCCTTGCATGATTACAAACCCATAACAGGCCACTTAGCGTATCACTATTAGGTCTCAGACTGGTGTTCCTCATTCTTTCAAAGAAGTTCACAGCGTCCTCTCCTCTCCCAATCTGTGCAGATTCACAGCATTCCAAGAGACGATTCCCCTTTTGGTTTTGCAAACTCAATTTCAGAGGCTGAGGAGATTGGTTTCGCTTCTTTAATCACTGCCGCAGCCATTCTGTCGAGAGAGAAAATAAGACGACGTGAAGAACAAACTGAAACTGAAATACAAAAGGAGCAAGCTTGTCTGGAATTCAAAATTTTAAATCTTTTCTTCGTGTAACAGAATTACCGTTTCCCTTAAATCACTCTTACAAATCTTTCAATGCTCTCTGCTTTATGGGCAATAAAACTGTCTGAATGCAAAAAAAGAAAAGAAAAACCTTTACGCACTAAAGAGAATTACTACTGAATCTGAAATTTTCTTGGCCTGAGCTGATAATATCTATCTCTCTTTCTCCCACTTTCTCTCTTCAACTTTATATTTCAGGAAGTTGTCAAAAAAGTGGGGGACTATCTTCCATGCTTCCACATTTTTCATAGCAGCACAAGCATGAATGCTTTAATTTGCCCATTTCAAGTGCCCGTTTGGTTCTGTGGTGCAAGCCACGTTCCAAAAAAAGCTATCACATAAGCATTTGGCAATGCAAGAAACGGGAATCAAACCCATGGTTTCAGTTCCTATGGCCCACATGAACGCGTTTCAACCCTTGGTTATGAAAGAAACAGCTTTAAATAGCTTTTTTATTTCGCCGTTTTATTCCTTCATTTCACCAACAAAATCTTTTTCTTAACTTCTCCCCTACTCAAACCCATCTTTATATATATATATATATATATATATATATAAGTGTATGTGTGTGTATATATATTTATATATTAAAATAATCTAAAAATTAATTACAATAAATAAATATATTAGAAGAATATCACAATACAATTTTTATCTCGCAATCCTAATTTTATTTTAGATGATATTTTACTATTGTTCCGGGATCGCAGAGGCCTTCATGTATATATTTAATTCGTGATAAAATTACAAGTAGCTTGATGGAAGAATAAAAACAAGTGTCTAATTTACTTGAATTATTAATTATATTTTATTATTATAATTATTAAATCTATAATATTTAAAAAATTATATATATACACATGTATATATACACATATATGCCTTTTAAAGTAATTTCACAAGTTAAAAGCAATATGAAAATCTTGGTAACCAAACACTTTAAAACTGTTTTTTTTCAACCTCAAACTCAACCACAGTTTTAACCAAAAATTTCTCTACTTATTTTGAACCGCAGTAAAAACACTTTTTATAAAATTACTTTTTTCCAACCTCAACCACAACAGCAACTGTAATACCAAACAGACACCAAGTACTAATATGTTTGCAGTAGCAATAACAGTACTACACGGGAACGCAAATTGACTAGGCTCCAAGCCTTCTCTAATCATCTCTACAAAAAGATTTAAAAAAAATAATCTAAAAACATAAAAAAAATTAATTTAAAACAAAAAATAGTTTTTTATTTTTATTTTTTTGTTTTGAAATGCAAGTGTTAACCATTGCAAATTGCTACTGCTAGCAAACTGACCAATTGTGGTTGTGTTGCTGAAAGAACATCCAAGTACTTGAAAAGAAGTCATATATGATATATGCTCAAACTGCAATTATGTAATGTTGATAGTATGGTTTAAAATAATATGCTGGTGAGCACAATTTCGTATGATAGATATATCTACATCCCTTTTGATTTTAATTATAGTTGTAAAATAGTAACATCCTGTCATTAGAAAATTTAATAATTTATGAAAATTTAAATAAAAAATAATTATATAAAAAAACGTATCACCTCAATTTAATTTATTTATAATATGTTGTAGTGTTGATTGATTATTTTGTAGATAATTTTTTCTTCTTGAGAAAATTTCTCCTTTAACAAATTAAATCCTACCTATTCTAGGACACAAATTTTAACATCACATTTGTATATTTAATATATAAGGATATGCTTTACAATTTGATTTTATATTCTTAAATAATAAAGTTAATAGCTAATTCTATTATTTTATAAAACATTTCTGAGGTGGACAAATTCTTTATTAATGAGAAGTAGAATAAAAAAAATTGAGTTGTCTAGGATCTTGAGGATCAATTCGTCGATATTCTCCGTTAACATTTTTTAAACAAGTAAAGCATGTGTAGTAATTAATCGTGGGGGGTGTTGAATTTTTATGATTTTCTGTGTAGAGATTTAAAGTTATCATTTGTGATTAATTTCCTAAGCAATTATTTTCTTTAAAAGTTAATTTAATGAGTGATAGCGCGTGCGCGCGCGTGTAGTGGAAAGAAATCATTACAAGTGAGGTGAAGGCTTATTTTTTCCCGTTCCTGTTTTCAGAAGTGAGAATATGTAATTATATATCAATCAAAGAGGCACGATAAGCTGTCTAACTGCATGATAAACCTCAGTCTACCAGCGTTATCATTATTAAACCAAGTCTACCTACATGGCAGTTCTTTACAGGTGGCATAATCTAATTGGATCAACCATGATAATCAACGTACCTTATCTCCCACGTCCGTCCATGATAATCCTAGCCAAGTATTGAAAAGTCTACTCGGCGGTGCAGTCTAGCCACTGAGGGGACGAACGTCATGGTCGGGCGTGCCATGTCATGGCCGGCTCTCCTCTTGACTATACAGCCTTTTATTTTTGTATTTTAAAAGAAGCTTTGAGTTCTTATTTTTCTTGGTTTTTTCATATTGTTTTAATAGATTTATCAATAATAAATTTTAAAAATGAATACTTTTTGAGATTTTTCTACATGGGAGAATGATGAGAAAGGAATGTTTGTCCATGAAATCCTGAGTGTGCGTTCGTTTTCCACTTTGGGTTTTACAAGACGACAAATTATGTGTGAAACACTGAGTTCTTTGCTTAGAAAAGATTTCTTGTGGGTCTCTGTGAAAGGGACTGAATTCTAATTCGGATCCATAAAGAAGAAGATGCAGCCATTGTCTTCGGTACACCACCTAAATTTCCACTTGTGACAACGATTCACTCAACTAAGTGAGAGATTAATTACTCCACCTTCGAGGAAAAAGCAACTATCTAGGGCAAACGAAACAAAATAAAAATTATTTAAAAAAAAACATTTGTAAAATATAAAAACAAATAAGCTCTCAGACATTTGCGCATCATTTTTATGTCGTTTTTTGACAATGACATCCATGATAATAATTAATCATGTGGGAAATGTATAAAACGACCGGAGCTAAAATAATTAAGCTCTCAGACACCATGGACCAAGGTGGCCTTGGGTTGGCACCGCCATTGTTTTTACACTACAATTACAATATTATATTGTCCAGTTGGTTAATTATAAACCGACATAATTATACTTTTAATTTTAAAGTTGGTCATTCTCTTATCTTAATATATATATATATTATCATTCTCGGGATAGAATATCTCATAGTAGTACTACCATACGTGTAATGAGTCTGTTGTGTGGTCCCGTATAATATGATGGTGGTATCACCACATTTAAATTAAAAAGTGGCATTAGAGTTTTTAAATAAAATAAGAGATAAAAAGAAAAAAAAAGTTTTCTCAGAGAAAGAAAAAGTGGCGGCAGCTGAATAATTTATATTCTTTCTTTGATTTCCAGCTCGTTCACCGTTGGATCGAGCTGAGATTTGGACATAGCCTTCTAGATACATTAATCTTCATTCAGAGCGGTTGGATTGAAGATTATAATTGTGAAAGTTGGTCGTTTCGATAGAAAACGAGGCTATCAGTATTGTGAGCCTTTTCTCAAACTTTGTTCTCTTTAATCTTGTTGTATTCCAAGAATAAGTTGTTCTTGATGATGTATGTTGTAGCCCTTAGTTGAATCTGAGGAAAATATTGTGAACCCATTATTTGTGATAGTGGAAGTTTTAAGTGGACTACGGTCCCGTGGTTTTTCCCACATTGGGTTTTCCACGTAAAAATCTTGGTGTTGATGTGTTTGATTATTTGTATTATATTATTAATTATTTGATCCTATTATTTGATTGCATAAATATAGAAAAAAGATTGAAACTTGTGAATGGTAATCCGCTAAATTGGTACCCGATTATTGATTTTTTTTTCCCCAACAGAGACAAGATCTAGACATCTCTTTTAGGGTTTCGTAATTATTCATAAATATTATATCTTCCATCGAAATAGAGCTACAAAGGCATCCAAGCGATCAATCAGTGATTTTTTTTTTGTATATATATATATATAAACAGATTCTTTGGAGCTACATCAATGTATCATCTGCAAATAGCATCTTCATTGATTGCATGCATAATTCTCGCATTATATTAAAAATAAACAAATAAAATATATTCCCCATACACTATCTCTCCTTTTCTTCATCAAAAACGTAATTTAATTTGAATATATTTATGATGTTCATTCACTGTTAGAAAAGTCTAAAAGTAATCGCATGATTGCGAAGATGGACCAAACAGAAACGCATGCAAAATATATTAAAATTACTAGCTACCCACTGCTCAAGTAAAAGAACCAAACAGAAACGCATGCGTGTGGAAAAACAGGATCACCAACCACTAAGTAACCCTTTTCTCTCCAAAGTCCAAACTACTGCTATGATCCATACATGTCCTTATCTAAGTAATTGCCATCTTCTAGATTTACACCGATTATATATAAGTGTTTAACATAGATTAGAAAAATAACTAGATCATGTTTAGCTAGAGCTAGTTTGTTTTTATATTTTGAAAGAATTTTTGAAAAAGTTTGAAATTTTTCTTTATTTTAAACCGTTTTTGATAACACTTCTTGATTATATATACAATGACAGTAGTTCTCTCCTATCGCAGAATATTTTCTTTCCCCTCCTAAACCCTTTTGCAGTTTATGCTAAGATATTAATCTCGCTTCAGGAGAGGCATATTGTTTTGGATCAAATCACACCAGTCGTGCCTTAATTACTAATGACCCCATTTGCCAAATCCTATTATGCTGATGTTAATTAGGGTTGGAAGTAAAGGAGAGATAGTCAATGTTGCACCAAGATGGTAGTCAAATAGTCAACCAGATCGATCCATGGAGCCCCAGTGGTCAACCACTAACACTGTATAATGAGTTTAAGCGGGTCCTACTAGATCCTACCTAGCTGATCTTCCACTACTGTAAGAAGACGAAATCTGGTGATCTCCCACTTCCATTCCAAATGCAAGGAACAAGTTATAGTTATGAATTTACTTATCGTTCCAACTAGAAAGTTTGAGCTGCACAGTTAACGTAGCAACAGAGGAAAGCTAAAGATATAATCATGCTTAATCTGCACCTTTATGTTATGCTAATTTACTTTTCATACTGTAATCTTGTGTTTTTAAACTATTAACTCGTGCTTTATTTCCTATTAACACCAATCTGAATCCACTCACATCCACATTTGGCTTTGTTTTTTTGTATTAAATAACTATCTTATCTAAAAATTTAAGTTGTTAAGTCAGTTTTTGAAATATAATTTATATTATTCTTTAATATCCTCTCAAGTGAAAGTCTTTTGTGCTTGAAACTTGCACAGGTCTACATTAACTCATGCTTGATTTTTATCAAATAAAATAAAGATAATAAGATTTAAACTCGTAATCATTACATTAAAACTCGTATCCAAGTTTTATATTATTCTCTCTTACATGGTGATGACCTCAATGAATAGGTCATGTGGCAACACCAGCAAAAATCAACACAGTGGGTCCAAAGCAAAAGCAATGGTCTTTTTCGCAGAATTTGGGACATCATAAGGGCATTTTTTATAGCCATATATTCTATAAATACAGCACCATCCATAAACCCAACATCATTCATGCAGAGAGCAGTGCCTAGCTATATATAACAGCTTCATTTTCACTAAGAAATCAATATCTCGATATATAAACCATGGGGAATTGTCTGGTTCTGCAAGGAGATGCTATCCAGATCATGAAACCAGATGGGAAGATCCTTGAATACCAAGCACCCATTAAAGTCCATCAAGTTCTGTCAGATTTCTGTGACCATGCAATAGCTGATTCACACCAGGCTTTGCAGCACCTTTTGCCAGACACCAGCCTAGTTGGTGGTCACCTGTACTATCTTGTGCCTCTTCAATTTCCATCCCCAGTTAAGAAGAAGAAAGTAAGGTTTTCAATTCCACAGGATGAGGGAGTCGAAGATGTTCAAGAAAAAACCAGAGAAGTGAGAATCAAGTTGGTGATCAGCAAGCAAGAACTGCAGGAGATGCTGAGAATGGGCGGGGTTTCACTTGATGATATGGTTTCTAAGCTTCATGGACAGCAGAGAGTGAAAAAGGTCGATACCCCTGATGGAGATGGCGAGCACAAAGGGTGGAAGCCTGTGCTAGAAACCATACCTGAAAGAATTAGCCACTAGAAGTCTCCTCCTTTGTAGTTCTAACATAGGAATAGATTTACTTAATTTGTACTATCCCTGCAGAAAGATATCGAAAGAATACAGGATTTAGCTCGTTTCCTAATCGGACTTACTTGGATTTTAATTACATGTTTTAAGCAAGGTTGTTAACAAGTATAATTTAAATTCAAGATAAATTAACTTTAAATTATACAATATAAACACAAAGTCAAACAAACATAATCTCAAAATTAGAAATATCTATAAAATTCCAAAATATTATGATAGTAAAATGTTCTAAAATAAAAGAAATATTATGATTTTGAGTCGGAACGGTACCGAGGCGTTCCGACCGTAATTTCTGGAACGGGTCGGAATTAAAACCGAGATGAAAACGACGCCGTTTCGTCTCGATTTTTTTAATGGTATGGAACGTTCCGGCCGGAACGGATCAGAATTAACAAGTCTGGTTTTAAGAAATGAACCTCATTAGACTTCTTAGAGATTATTATGAATGAGCTTTATATAGTCATCACTTAAGTTTGCATATGAGGATAATGACAATGCAATTATAAGTTTAAATCCTATAATTACTTTCTTTTTTGATAATTAATAATTTAAAAACTTAGAATAAGATAAGAGGAGGTCTAATTTAGTGGCTGGCTCTTAATATTATCAACTCACAGATTTTTGAGTAGTAACAACACGTGCAATACAAGTTCCTTTAAAGGTTTCGGACCCTGTATTGTCTAAGTTAGTTTAAATAGAAAGTGGAGGACTTGTGAGGCTCAAATGTGTGCGCGTGCTTTTAGTTTAATATGGTTTATATAGCTTTGAATCAATGTAGGTCATGGAATTGTAATCTTGTGATATATTCTCTTAAAAAAACTAGCCCTTCTTCTAGTTAGAAACCCTTGAAACCTTGCAATTATTTTAGATCAAATATCTAACCAACTCTGTTTGACCCTCTAGTTCAACTCTCTTTGATTTTTTAGCAAAAACATTCAATGATTTTTTCTCAATTTCCTTTTTTCTCTCTATTGTGTGTAGCTAGCCAACTTGTATTCCTTAGATAACTAAGTTCTTCAATTTATATATCCCTTAATTTTATATTTATAATTTTGTCATTGTTCTTTAATTTCAATGAATCTTCATGTAACTGGATATCTCATCTCAATTTGCTCTTAAAGTTTATCATTTTTAAAGTTTTAAATCTATAAAACTTTATCATTATATTTATACTCTTACATGGGTTTTACCGATACATCTTGATCTATCTAGTTTATAGATGATTTATCTTAGAGGTTGTTCAAATAGGATAATCACTTGGTGCATTCAAAAGTAATGTTTTAGCTTCTTTGTGGCTTTTACTAGAGTCCAAACTTTCGTTGTTTAAGTTCCAGCAGTAATATCTCTTAGAGATTCCAGAAGTATTATTCACTATACATACTTAGTATGTCATCTATATATGGTTTCATATTCCTCATTAACTGGTCATTAAAATTTGGTCCACAATCCTATAGTAAGTGGCTCCAACACTTTTAAACTAGAATGACATGATATTATAGTAAATTTCCCTATTTACTATCTAGAAGGGTGTTTTTCTTTCTTTCTTGGGGGTTTAACAACAAAAAGAAGATAGGTTTACTTAGTTGATGTGACAAATCTTAAAAATAAAATTGAACCAAAATAGAGATACAAATAGACTAAGTATTGGATGGTTGAATTTATAAATTAACTATTATGGGATGAGTGCATACATATCAATAAATTACTAGCCATTGTACAACTTGATCTGTGATAAAATGAGAGGCAAAGGGTGTTGTTTTCTATAAACAAAAAAAGAAAGAAGAAGAAGAGGTAGGGACAGGGGAAGAGGGGTGGTGGTTGTGGTTATGGGTATGTTGTTATAACTTAAATATTATTGATGGATTTCCTGGTGAAAATTAGCGATGATTATTTTCATTGATAATTTTTTCACCAATATTGACAGGTCAAATTTACTAATAAATTAACAAGGAAATACATGTCTAGTTTGTTTATAATTTTTTTGAATTTCATCGATCATTTCCTTATAGAAGAGTTTAACAAATGACGAAGCCTTGTTTCTAATTAACCTGATATTGAATGATGAATTGGAGGGAAAAAAAATACTCGAGAACACCAAGTCAAACCATTAAACTCGCGATACAAATCATGAGATTGAGATAATATATTAAAAAGTAAATTATGAAGTTTAATATCCAATAAACTTAATGTTGAAAAAGATGTAATTGAAATTGAAAAAAAAAGAAGAAGACAAAGTGGAAAATAAAAACAAAGAATTTTTTCCTAGTAAATAGTGGTTTGTGAGGGGGTAAACGACCATCGACTCCTCCTCTACTTTTTTTTGTCAATTTTGTCTAACAGTCTTTCATTATTTTCTATTATAAGTTATGATCGGGGCAATCCAAAACGACAAATACTAGATGAGAAAGATGGTTATTTTCAAGTGCTTCATATGTATTTGTTGGTGCATGTTCTTATATATCCCATATACCCCATTATCAGCATTTACATATTAAGAGGATGATATAAACTTTGAAACAATGGTTGTCATGATCCTTAAATTGAAGATCCAAATATTGTGGTACAAATGTTTGAAAGTGCATAAATTGTAAAATATCTTAAAACAACATATGCAAGTTCATAATAGTAGCTTCTACAAGTATTATGGTTTTAATATATAACATAATTTCATTCACCAATTTATCTTTCACAAAATGGAGTATATTGTTATGGTTTAACTAAGTTAAGTGCACTAATAAAGTGATTTAAGTGCACCAATAAAATGGGTTATGTTGTATGTAGGTTTTCTTTTTCTTTTGTTGTGTATGTAGAATTTGAACTTTCGTTGGATGCCACTTTTTCTTTTAGAATATAAAGATTCGAAAAAAGTTGCTTCAATGAAGTGGTTGAACTGGCCTTGAGGCTAGAAAATTTTCATATCATTCCCACTCCATGAGAATTATTCACTGAATGTTATAAACATGAAGTGATGCAATTAGAAAAAAAAACATTGTTGTCAAGGGGTATGTTTTTTGTTACTTGGGACCTTTCATTTGGCTATAAATAAAATCATTTTCCACTAAAATAGCTTATTCCTATTTATTTAAAGTTGAAGAACATACTATATGATGGAATATAAATCACTAGTCCTATCCTTGCGATCCGATGTGTGCTGACTCAAAACTTATGTAAAAATATATATAGATAATACTTTTTTTAAAAGAAAAATTTTAAAATTAAATTGAAACTTAATTTGTGTATTTAATAAAAAATAATTGATAATCATAAGTGTTAGTAAATACAAAAATCATTAAAAATAATCAAAAAAATAAACCACCGAGTTAAGAGACTCATATGATTAAAAAACATGATTACACACTACATCATGCTATTTAATATTTTTATTTATTTACGTGTTAATAATTTTTTTTAAAAATAAAAATTAAAACTCAATAAAAAAATTGTCATGGTCACTCTTGTTTATATTAATTTGACATGACATTATAATATAACCCCTTGCATGAGTCATCTTGTTCAAGTTAAATCATATTAAAGGTCCAAACACAACTTGATAACTTCATTCAAAACTTGATTTGACAAAAATAAATAAATCGTGTAGTCATAATTCTGAATATTTAAATTTGTTTTTAGGCAACAATTTTCTTATCAACTCAGGTTAACTGTTAAACCTGACAGAGGAACATGAACCCGATTGGATTTTATAATTCAATAATAAAATTATTTATTTATTTATGATAAAAGCAATATCCTTAACTCTATTGGAAAACAATCTAGTATATTAGTCCCTTTTCTTTTTAATATTTTTTTTTTGTCATGGGTTTTTGATTTCATAAAATTCAGAAATACTTAGAAAAAATATAAAAAATAATAATAAATAATTAAAAAAAACTCTTAATTAAAATCTCATTATATAACTAATGCAGGTTTGTTTTGGCATTTTGTTTACCAAAATATGTTTTTTGGACAACAACTTATTACAACCATAAAAGCAAGCTTTAAAAAAAAAATATTTTGATAATTTTGACGTGAATGTATTACAAAATATAAGAACAACATACTCCTCCCAAGCTAGGGAGGGGGAGTTTATGAAATTTATTTAATTATATAATAATCAAAGTAGTCATGCACATGAAAAACAACACACAAAATTTATGATAACATTTAAAAACAAATGATAAAGGACTCTAAAAAGAATATAAAAATATATTTAAATTAATTAATTTTAATGAATCTAATTATATATTTCCCTTACTCCCAAGCACGTGCGCTTGGCTATTATGTTTTATAAAAATAGGATAAAGACATGGTATTTGCTTGTCTAGTTTCTAGGAACCCGGGAAGTAAACGGAATTTTTTGAATTGTTTTCAAAAGAACAAAAACAAATACCTAATAAATACTCTTATATCCTTAATAAAGCTATTTTTTTTTCAATTTAAAACATATTTAAAATTGGTTAAAAAACAAAAAATCAAACCAAAAAAGATATTTCTTAATCCAGATCTATTTTTTTTTTGACAAAATAAAGGGTAAAAAAAATAGAAAAAATAGAATATTTCTAATCAAATAAAACTCATTAATTTCAATAAGGTGTTGTTTTGTCATTGGGATTTACCAAATCATTAACTTCTTCTCTCGTTCATTATTCTTCAACTACCCTCACTCTTTTCTCTCAAACTAAGAATTAAAAGATAAATAGAATATATGTTTTTGATTGATTTTTTTTTCCCAAACTTAAAGGGACCAAAATGGAAAATGAGCATTTCTCAAGGTAACAAGTAGCAAAAAAAAATAAAAACCTGAAATACAAAAACCTTTTTCTCTAATATAATGTCAAATTTGGTCTATGCATTTTATTTTTTTAAGAAACAAAACTAATTTTATTTTTATAATATTAAGCATCAACCAAATATTATGATATTTTTTTTAACACTTCAAGAACCAAAAAGCAAGAAAAATAAATAACTTCTTAGACAACAATTAAGAAATAACACAGTGTATAAGGATCAAATTAATAAATAAAGTTAAATTGATTGGGAAAAAAAGGCTTAAAGGATTAATGAAAGTATAAATAATTGTTACAATAAACAATGATCAATTATAAAATCCTAAGGGGTTTATTTATGGGACCTATACTCTGAATATGAAGGAATTTATGAGCAAAAAAATTAATATGCCCTTGATTTAGTTTTGTGTTTTGGAAAACTATTTGCGAAGGAAATCTAAACTATTTTAGTCTAATCTTTTATTAAGTTAATTATGCAGAAAATGATTTTTTATACTTTAGTGTTGAGTATTGAGATACAATACACATTTATAACCTTCAATATAACTTGAAATGAAGGATACAAATGTACTTTATAGTCATAAAAAATAGGATGAAAGATAAGAGAAAAATAGCTTATTGTTTTTTGTATTATTAGATCTTTGGTAGCATAAATTGGGGATGTTTAGCCGCTATTTCACCTATAAATAGACTTCATCCCAAAATCCGTTTATACACCGAGAGAAAAATAATAGTTATCTCATAAAAGTTGAGCGATACATTTTGTGAGGTGTTTTGTGAAACAATGTGAGGTTTTTACATTTCTTATAGGAGAGAATGATTGTAATTCTTATATTTTTTTTTAGTGAAGTCATTCAACACTTGCCAATAGACAAAGCTTTGGGTAAACCATGTAGATTTTTATGTGTATCATTTTTTATTTTATCCGAATATTGATAGTTGTAAATTGTCTCTTTTATATATTGTAATTTTAATAATGGTATTAGAGTTATTGGTTTAAAGTTTTCATTCATGTATAATACTATTCTTGTATATGACACTATTTACATATATGTAAAATCAATATGATTGCTAGATATGGTATAAAAAGTTATACCTAATAACATGTTTGGAAATCTCTCAAATGAATTTAATTTTAGTGGTTTTAATAAAAACATCTCATGTTTAGAACTATTTTGAGTATTAAGAATTAAATTTCAAATGGAACTCAAACTCTAAAAAATGGTTAAAAATAATAATAATCAAAGGCTAACCCCTCTCGTTTACTATTCCGAAGAGGAGAAATTCAATGTGAAAACTAGGTTTTTGAAAATACCATTTTTCTTAGACCATTATAGAAATAACATGAAGATGACAAGAGTAATATAGGAAACAAAATAGATTCAAGAATTATTTCTCTTTGAAACATACATATTCAATTTATTTATCAATTGAATTCAAATTAAGCACTATAATTATTTTAAATACAATAGAGAATTAGTTTTAAATAACCTGTAAGCAAATTATGTTTATTTATTGGAAGTATTATTCATATATATTATTTTTATACCCATTACAATTTATAGAATAGTTGAGTAAATAAAAAATAAATAAAAATAAAAATAAAAGTACATGATTGATAAGTTTAATGGTAGCAGTTCCTCGTATGATAACTTAAAGAAGAAATTAATATACTTTAACTAGAATTTTTGTTGAAATACATAAGGAAAAGTTGGTTTACAAGTTGAACAAATCCCTATATGGTCTCAAATAAACACTTATGTGTTTGTTTAAAAGATTTAAAATCTTTCATAATTAGACTTCGATACAAAGATTTAGTTCAAACCATTCTATATGCTACAAAAGACTTACGAAGAAGATGTTATCATGTTGTTATACTTGTATGACATACTAGAAGTAGGGTCTAATAAGGATTGAGTCTAATAATTCAAAGGATAATTGGCTAGAGATATCGATACGAAGTATTTGGGGTCAATAAACTAGATTCTAAGAATGAGAATTCACCAAGATAAGAGTAAGAAAAAGTTGTACCTTTCTTATAAAAATTATTAAAAGAAAATTTTATGACACTTTAACATGCAAGATTATAAATCAATTTCCACATCAGTTTTTGTAAACTTCAAGTTTTTCTCAAGTATGTCTCCTAGCAATAAATAAAAAAGGATGTGAATGTCTTGCGTATAATATGCATTAGCATCGAAAGTTTAATGTTTTTCCATGATATATATAAGACCAAATATTGTATAAGTATGGGATTAGTTAGTCGATATATGAAAAATAGAGGTAAAGAGCATTAAAATACAATTAAAAGATCTTGAGATACATTAAAGGTACTTAGATGTTGTATTATGTTATGAAGGATCATAATTAATTGTCAAAAGCTATGTTGATTAATATTTTATAGGATCATATTTTCACTATAACATGCAGATGATAATGATGGAGTATGAAGATGGATCTAATGGAGTTTGTTTCCAAAGTAGAATATTGTTTTTTTTTTTGGTATAAATCACGTGGTGTCCTAGATACTGACCCAAAGCTAATCCATGTTTGCACTGGGTGGGCCCTAAAAGAATAGAGTGCTGGTCAAATGGGTGTCTCCATACAAGAGCGGGGTCGAACCCCAGACCTCTTTTAAAGAGTGAGATCGTCGAACCACTCACACCAACCACACTTGGTCAAGTAGAATATTGTTGAGTATGGAGACAAATTGCATATTTTCAGCCTTCAATTAAGCTAGAAACAAAGGCTGGAAATATGTTGAAATTACCACCCACTAATATGGTTGGTTGGCACATCATTTACTTAGTGGGGGAGAAAATATAGTGAAAATGATCATACGTAAATGATGTGTTTATAAATGAACCATGAAAAACTAGGTGATATTATATTTGTCTTAATCTCTTATAGGCTCCCTGCGTATATTGGTTCATGCTTTTGTGGTTTGGAAGAGATTTGATCATTCAAGAATATATATATATATATATATATATATATATATATATATATATATATATATTGCTGCAAATTGTGTTTTTTAGAATGCAGTGCACTACTTAATGAGTAAGGATATGATGTACATGATTTACATAAATAAAATCTTATTAAAAAAGAGATGAAATGCCATTAAGAAAATATCACATAAAAGCATAAAATAATAGATTTAAATTCAACAAATCCAAAAAAAGAAACAAGCATATTAATTGCCAAAAGATTGTGTTATATGACTAATACAATAAACTATAAATTATCAGATTTTCAGCACATATTATTGCATTACTTTTTTCAAAAAACTACGATTTTCTAAAACAACGAAAACCCGAATCATCCACTCAACAAAAGGCCATTGATTAGTTACAGTGAGTAGCACAATAACATACTTGTTGTCTGAAGTTTATCACATCCAGACAGTTAATGTCACTCCAACTGGATTGACCATATTTGGACTATAAGCAGGTTAGTTTTTGGTTATAGACACGTTAACTGGTAGCTGAAAACAATCCAATCGAATTCAAAATAATTACCACAGCATCATCCATGGTGGGACAAGAGGATTCATGAAAAATATGTTTCTACAGCTTTGTCTAGGAGCTGAACCTTGCGTGGCATGGTGGGAGTATATATATCCACTCGCCAACCTCAGCCAACCCCTTTATAGTTATGATTCTGATTGGTAGACCGGCAGTGCCCTCTCGGAGAGATTAGATTTGTCTTGGAAAAACCTAAGACATGTTTATGAGGAAGCATTAATTCTTACAAATTTTAAAAAAAAAGTAGTTTGGAAGCTTATCCCATCTACAAAAAGCTGTGTACTAGAACTTGCAAAGTATGACTGTGGCATATGGTGGGGACTGAAGAGCTGTGTGCTAAAGATTCTTTTGAATGTTTTGAAGTGGTTTGTATATATATGTGGTAGATAGAGTTTATAAATTCAAGTGATTTGTATTCACCGAGAGCTTCTCATAGTGCGTTGTCATATGCTGGGACAACGTATCCCAGCCACGCTTCTCGATCTATCCATTTTAGCATCCTGTCTTCTTTCTGTCTACTTTTGTTTGTCGAGTTCAATCACGCAGATAGATCCCATGTTGGACGTGAGCCACGAGTACTGTCACTGTTTCTTGTCATTTCTCCTTCTGATTCACCATTCATTCTAAATTAAGATGTTCAATCAAGGGAGTTCTTCATCCAGAGGCGTTGATCATAAGTAAATTTATCTGAAATGGTTCCCGAAGATTAGGATTTATGGCTGGTTGTCAACCTGATCGATTCTTAAGACATCAAAAACCAGGTTTTCAATCTGGAACATGCATGTCAGTGTGATGTACATTTGCAAACACAAATGCTTTCTACAGTGCCTATGATTTAATGTTTCTGCACAAACAATTCTGGGACCAAAAACCCAGTGACACGTGGAGCTCAGGTTGACCTCTCGTTGGTAATGGGGAATCCACTAAGAACTTGATGAAAGCTAGCCTGAGGAAGGTGTTATTTGTCTGTGGAGAATAAAAAAAAGCAATGGATGTGGTGGCTCGAGTTAGGAGGCTATCAGGCTGGTTGACATTTCTCTTTATTTTTGCACCTTTTATTGGCTTGCTGGTGCGGATGTGGGGTGATAGTGGGCTTCTTTTTTAAATTCGGTGATGGAATTTTGAAAGGAACCACTGAATCGAGAAATTTTAATGAATTGTAATAAGTTTTTCTTCACTACTCTTTAATATTCACTCGCTCTTTCCACTAGATTCGAGAAATGATTTGTAAATTTATAATGTGTTTTGTATTGTATTTGGAAGAAGTTTTCAAAATATGTTTGAATGAAGGTTCTTTATATGTTTTAGATGATGTTGGTATGTTTATTTGAAATTATAGAAAATTAAACATTTGAAAAACATTAAATTTTAAAAACAAGTGCACCATGTGACCAAACATCCATTTAGTATTTCCCAATTTGTAATTAATATATATTTATATATTAGTTTATGCCTTGATCACATTCCTGAATTAAATAGTAATTTGATTGGATTTGTGTCCCGCGCTTAACCACAAGCCGACCAAATTTCTTTGATGTAAAGAAGAATGCTGAGAAAAAAAATTGAGATCCAAGTTATTGATTCAATGGATAATTCAAATAATATAATTAAAAATATGCAACAACAATAATAAATTGATTAAGAATTACAACTAAGAAGGTAAAAACAATAGGACATGAGTCATTTGAATTATGTAACAATTCAATGTTAAATAACCCTATAAAAAGCAATCCAAAAATAATTATAAGGCTCGGTTCCAAATCAACTAAAAATTAAAGGATGAAATAAAAAAAAATACAATTATAAATATAGCATCAAAAGTATCATAACCAAGTTTGACATCAAAGAAATTGGCATTCCACATTTGTCTTTTGTAGAGAGTTAGGCTAGCAAACTAAAAAAGAGAGAAAAAGAAAGAAAATAATAACGGTTTGCCAAATCTAAGCCGGAGATACTTCATCAAGTTACCAGTGAAAAAAGCTCTTATCAAGATGGTTCTAAAGGGAAAAGGGAAATGCACCTTTAAAGTGTGGTCCATCACATACACTGATAAAATCTTCCCCTTACATTCAAATGAGTCCTTAATTTGGAAAAAAAATTGTAATTTTTTTTTATATTGTTCTTGAAGCTTAAATTATTTTAATTCAATTGAATCTTATTTTTTCAAACTAAGTATGAACCATATGCCAAATCATTTTCTCGACACCACTTAGAATCTCATACAAAGCAAACTAAAGCAAACCATAGCAAATCATCAGATTTAATCCTAAGTCAATTCATTGTTAAAATAATAAGATTAAAAAACAAATATAGCATTATGAAAGCACTATTGAGATCCATAGTACTTTGTGTTTTAAGCCGCTATAATGTTTGCAATCTATAATGTTTTTTTTTCTAGAAAATTATTTATAGTATTGTTCTTATATTCTATTTAATGACTAAAAAGCCCTTGAAATAATAAAATTTCAATAGTTTTTTTCATTTATCTAAAAAAACTCTAACAACCAAAGTCAATTTCTTCTTCTTCCTTTTCTTTTTAATTTCCAACAAGTCCACAAGAAATGATTGAAGTCATTATTTTTCTTCTTCTTTTTTCTTCCTTTTTCATTTTAACTTTTTTTAGGTGCTTAGTAAACAAACAATGGCAATAGAGTTAAACCCCAAACCATCAAGAAATTCTGGCAACCCATCACACCCCCTTAAAAACCTAAATCAACCAAGATTATGTCCCTAAATTGATCAAATATTCTAGGGCTCATTTTCCATCTCTCTTTACTGTCAAACATAAAATCCTAGCCAACAAATTATTTTCCTAGATATTTGGGATGTTGTTTACATTCTCAATAATTTATTCAATAATAATTCCATTCATCCCAACATAAGTGAAAAAAAAAGCCAAAAATCTATCTTGATTAATGCATGTATCAAGGTGAAATCTTTTCCCTTTTATGGGCTTCTCTCGTCTTAATACTCATTACTTTTTTTGCAACTACTTCAAACAATTTTGCTTGAAATTATGCAATCTATTTTTTTCTCTTTCTAATGATGGTAGCAAATCTACTTCTTTCAGTTTTTCATCTTCAACCTTATTGAATATTACCTCAGAAGCCTAGTACTCAAATCTATCAAGCTTTTATTTTGTGGTTTAGGCTCCAAAATATTTATCTATATAAATATCCTCTCACTATGACCCATATAACCATGGGTTCTCATCACTATCCTTGACCATTATAAATGATGTTTATGCTTATTAAGGTAATGCTTTCAATTAAGCATTAAAGGACTAGAAAGCCTTATTATTTATGAATATGTTTTGAATCAAAACTTCATGATTGGCTAGAGACTTGTATTTTGGCTTGTTAAGTTTGTATCTATGTGGATAAGCTATTAGAATATCAACACTTCAACAATTGAAGACTTGCTAGCTTGTTTTGCTTCTTGCTATACTATAGTTTTGTTGATGAAATAGTGAAAAAAAGTTGTTGAATTTCAAGTTTTGCTTAACTATTAAAAGTTGGGACTACTTGGGTATGAATATTTTATGAACACGAGTGTGATTATGAATTGGAAAAAGAGAGCATTAAGAGAGAAATGTTGATATGTTATTTGTTGGTGTTTTTTATAAGCAATATTGCAAAGGTATTTTGATCTTTGCATACAAGTTTTAAGAAAATAGGTTGAACTAGAATAAAATATAATTTTTGAAATAACATTAGCAAAGCCAAAAAAAAAAGTAAAGACTTTTGTGTAATTAACTTTTTTAATTAATAGCATCTGTATTTGCCCCTAGTTCCGTGTCTGACACTGCATTTCAAAAATGCTTTTGAAAAAAATGAATTTTTATTTATTTTTTACTGTAACTTAAATTTTTTAGTGTTCTTAGATCATTTTCAGGTGTTGATTTCAAAAATACTTTTTTTTTTAAAAAAATATTGTTTTGATGTATTTCTAAACGAAAAACGCTTTTAAAAGCAACTTTAACTACACTCTCAAATAATCACTTAATTAGGATCCTCTCATGTTTTTTGCTACCTTTTTATCCGGTCCTAATTTACAAGAAACTTGAGATAGTTAGGCTCGATGGCTTGCCTTTGTGAAGTAATGGATAAAAATATTTTATTTTTATTATTTACTTTAAATTAATTTTTTTGGTGTTTTTATATTTTAATGTACTGATGTAAAAAATGATTTATAAAATAAAATATATATTATTTTGATGTATTTATCATCAAAAAGAACTTTAAAAAACAAACACTTTCAAAAACATCCATGCTGATAACAAATGCACTAAATTGTTACCCAGGGAGCCGTGGTCCCCCTCAAATAGCACTATAACATCTACATATCTATAAGCTTTCGGCAATTTTAATGATGAAAAAGTTTTGCAAATTCACAGAAAGAATTTACCTCCAAAAGGTAGAAAAGCAGTCAGCAGGTGTCAATCCATCTTGACAGCAATGTGACCAGAGCAAGAATTCATAGATGCAGATTATATTAGTCATCCAATAAGTTTGATTAATCTCTGAGTCAGTTCTCATAAAAAGCTAGCCAATGGCCTGAGCCAGCTTTCTGCGTTTTCTACTTGTAATAATAACAGAGCCAAGCTGCTACTTTCTGACGAAACTGCAAATCCAGTAATCTGTATTTAAAGCATTTTGATTAACCCCCTAATTTATTTATGATCAAGGTTTCTCTTAGAAGAAACGGAGCAGGATAGGGCAAACTCAGTGCGTATATAAATAGACATAGACATTCTAAGCTCTCTCCAGATTTAGAACCAGTGAAGTTCAGAGCCGAGCCGAGCCAGCCTCTCTCTGCAAACATCTTCAAGGAGAAGGTCTTCAAAAGTCTGAGATGATGATGAGAGCATACCTACAAATCATGTCTTCTCAGCTGTCCTTCTCCTTCATTTCTATTGCGTTGCTGTTTGCTGTTGCTTCTGCAAGATTCGGACACCAAGCTCCAGGTATGGCTCTCTTTTGCATACCTATTTTTCGGCCATTAGATTGAGATGGTAACATAATTATGTTACTTTCACAAGTTCTATGATCTTTTTCTTGCTGTTACGTCACAAACTAGCTTACTTTGATTCTTGAGATTTTCCTGGCAGGATCTGATTTGGTATTCAGCTATGCTGGTTTAAATGGCCCTGCCAACTGGGGAAGCTTAAACCCCAAATTCTCTACATGCTCATCTGGGAAACTTCAGTCTCCTGTCAACATTATCAAGAACGAGGCTGTGGAGAACAAAAAGTTGACACCCTTGACCAGGGATTACAAACTTGGAAAGGCTATTCTTGTTAACAATGGCTTTAATATTGGGGTTTGCTCCTGAACTTGAAACAATCTTGCTAATTGTATCATAAGAAATTAGTATGCTGAAATCAACTCTTTGAATGGGCTGACATGTATATTGTGGTAGCTAGCTTAGAATCATATGAGCTAATTAATGGAGAAAAATAGTTTCCTGGACAACTTTATACATGCTAATCTAAGATATCATTTGTTCATCATAAATGCTAACAATTATTCTGAATTTTCTACATACAGTTGCTCTATGAGGGGAACTGTGGAGTCTTGATTATAGATGGTAAAAACTTCACCTTCAAGCAAATGCACTGGCATTCTCCTTCCGAGCATCGGATTGACGGAATCCAGTATGCTCTCTCTCTCTCTCATATCAAACATCTTTCATTTCTAAACTTCTTCAAAAAATCAAATTACATGTTAGAAAAAAGAAAAAAAAAATGTTTGATAAATATAAGTGGACACCAAATTGAACTTATAAATTGGTATTTTCTATATCTGCAGATATGCTGCCGAGCTTCATCTGGTCCACCTGTCAGATTCTGGCACTATTGCTGTTGTGTCAATGCTCTACGAACTTGGTGATGCTGATCCGTTTATCAGTAAGGTCGAGTTTACATCACAGTTTTTGTCATCTGTACTAATTTTAGCTACTGATAAAGGGCATGTGTTGCAGTAATGCAAACAACCAATTGCTTCACTGTAACAAGTCTTGGGTAGAAGTAAAAAACCTCGTTCCTTCCTGGGAAAGTTTAGTTTCCTTCAGGCAACCACTAAGGGTTCTTACTTCTGATGTTGCTCTGCATGAATAGATTGAAGGTCTAACATACCTCGAGGAAAATTTTGACCAAAAAAAGCTATTCATGGCTGCAGATTACAAAAAGGCTGGGTGATCTTGCAAAGGACGCGAGTGCAGGCTACGAAGAAGCCCACATTCCTATTGGGGCACTGGACAATAAGCTCTTGAGAAAAAATACCCGCAAGTATTACAGATACGTTGGCTCTCTCACCGTTCCACCATGCACTGAGAATGTGATCTGGAGCGTTCTCGGCAAGGTAAGATGCTCACACGCGCGCGCGTGCAGATAATCGTGCAAAGCAGACTTTCTGATAATGACACACAAATTTATATGCAGGTGAGGACAATATCCAAGGGAGCAGGTAGAAGCCCTGAAAGCTCCACTGGGTGCTGCGTTCAAGATGAACGCAAGGCCTCTGCAGTCAATGAATGGAAGAAGGGTTGACGTCTACGATGATAAAATTACCAATTAAGATTATTCCTACTGGGAACAAAATGTTCTGTTCCTGTTTCGAGCTTGTTTTATGTAATGTTATGGAAAAAGTCAACTCGATTCAGCTGGAAAAATCAAGTCAATAATTGCATTTGACAATCTACGACTGCTTAGGCGTCAAATTTGCCAGCTGTGTTCAAACTTGTATTAGGAATTGAAGATCAATTCCTTGACAGAAGCTCCTCCCTAGTGGAACAAATCAATCCGACATCGGATTTAATTACTTGTCCCCAAGAAGTGATGAGGTTTCGAGAACAACAAGATCGAACTAGTCGGTGTCGTTTCATTTGAAACAGAATAGAGAACCATCATGAGTTGGTGTTCTAATCTTGATTTCAGAAATCAGAAATAGCCAATCTACTTCTAACTACTGCCTGCCAGCACCAGACGCTGCTGATAGGTGAGGCAGTCAAGTTGAGAGACAAATGGGTAGGTGAAAAGCAAGAGCCTGGTCAAGATTCCCGAGCCATCAAGCCCACTCATGCATAGGGCTTACACCACAGAGGTCAAAAATGACTAAGTTAATGAATGACCCCACCTAACCCACAACAAATTAGAAGATAGTTGAACAAAGACCCAACAAAAATGATCAGATCAGACCACAGAACAATTTCTGACGATGCAAAGTTCACCCAATTTTTCAAGCAACCAAATCCTCCTTTCCTACTAATAAATTTTGCCATTCAATTAGTAAGAAAACTAAATTTGGTGGGACTTTTTTTTTTTTTCATAATATTGTTTAAGAAAAACCCTTATAGGAGAACTCCATCTCAACTTAATTCTAAAGTCTTCAAAATCCCCTGTTTTCTAGCAGGTCAAACACTCCAAACCCACTATTCCCTTCTTTGATAATATTCATATGAGGTGGGTGGGTGGATGTGAGAGGGATAACCAGGTTTTCCAGTGCAAACAGTAGCTATCATTTAACCCAGAAAATGATTAAATTTCATGCAAGGTATAAAAAATAATATTGCAGCGTCGTTCGGAGACAAACCACCACTATCCAATGAGATAACAGCCTTCATTAACTACATTATATAACAGAATTTACACTCATTATATATCTACAAGCGCTATTTGTGTAACTTTTGAAAAAAAACATTAAAAATATAAATTCACAGAGCATGAAAACAAAAAAGACCAAAAAAAAAAGTGGAAAGGTAATTACTGTAGTTACCGCGCTTGAAACGGTTAATTCACCGTGCCACGTCGACCTAACCGTAATTCAAACTTTGATCAACCCCACATGTGCCCACCAATCACGACCGCAAACAAAAGCGCTCCTCCGCCCTTTTACTTATTTCACCCTGGACAACATTGTTTGCTTGGCCAATCAGATCATGCCACGCCAATCTCAGCGCTCCACGACTCCGATTTCCTCCCTGACGCGAACCTCGTCATTCCTCCCAAACCACCAACCGGCTCGGCCGCCACCGGTTCCATTCCAAAGCTCCTTCTATGTGGCGCGTCTCTATCACTCTCCGGCAACCGATCCCTGATATCGCTCGATTTCTTAAACGTGTAGCTCTCGCTGACCGATCCACCATACGACGTGTCATTGCCGGTTCTCTGTGATATGTCTTTGATGTTGCTCTTACACCTGAAAATGGTTTTAAGACTAGCAAAGAAACCTTTTCTCTTCTTCTTGTCCTTCCTACTACTTTCCTTCTTCCCGATTGATTTAGAAGATAGCTGTTCCTGTTGCTGTTTTTTCCGCAAACTACGGTGACGTTCTTTCTTCGATCTTACTCTTCCCATACAAGATACTTTGGGTGAAGACGGTTCAATCATGCCCGTCGAATCCGACTTACCGGTCGAGCCTGACCGTTTAGGAAAAAACAATCGTGTGTTTCCATGGTTACAGTTGCGGCGTTTCTTTGTGTCAACAACGTACTGCGTCTTTGGTAAGCCAATGATTGATGCCTTAGCGTGTAAGGAAGAGAAACGCTGTGAATTGGAGGAGTTATGGTTGGGATTGGGGATGAGGTTAGGGTTTAAGTTTGCGGAGTTTGAGTTTCCTTTTGTGGAGTCTTTGCGTTCGTAGTAAGCGTTGGTGCTGAACCAGTCGAGCTCGGCGTCTTTGGAAAGCCAGAAGGATTCTGGCGGGAAATCTGGCGGTACTTCTGCAACATCGGGTGAGTCTGGTGGTGGCGGTTGGGAGTGGTTGTTGTTTGTGCTAGTTGTGGCGGCGAGAGTTTCACAGGCGATTTTGCGGTCGCAGGCGACGCCGGCGCAGGCTGAGACTAGAGTTTCAAGATCCACTTGTGGCATCGTCGCAAGTTCAGCTAAGAAAATTAATGTCTTTGTAATTTTAGAGAGAGAGAGAGAGTTGGAAGATAAGTGATCGTAATATGTGATGATGAAAGAGATGTAGTTTCAACCTGTTGACTTGTGTGCTTGCACTGGTTACGGAAAGTAAAAATCAAATCTTTTAAGAGAAAATAAATTTATTATAAAATAAGCACTCTTTATTATAATATATATATATATATATATATTTTTAAATCCCCCATTTTCTATACTTCTCTTTTTTTTTTCTTTATTTCATTCTTTAAAATATATTTTTTTAAGAAGAGAATTGATGGAGAGACTAATTGTAAAAGGATTGAAAAAATTGAGTAATCCATCATCATAAAGATTTTAAGCAACAACATTAAAAGGATTTTGTCTATTTTAAATGCTAATTGTAATATTGATGGATTTTATTGAATCATCATTTCATTATGTGATTATATACCCCTTTGAACTCATCTGATATTGTCTGTTATCTCTCTCAAAGTCTATTGCAATGTCCTTCGGCTACTTAACTTTTCAAGGATAACTCATAAGAAGTGTCAATATCATTTATCTCAATGACTTTGTAAACTCAATCAATGAACATTTTGTTTGAAAACCATTTTCTTGTTTCGGAATAAACTCTCAAAATTCAAAGATTGTATGAATTTTAGTCTTATTATTGTAAAGAGATCAAGAGATGTAATTTTTAAAACTATTTATTTGATCGTCACCTTAATATATGTCATTTAACGCTAAGATGCAAACTGTGTGTTTTTAGCTGTGAATTGACAGAGTAAAGTTTGAGAAAAAAATGTTGGCTCAAAATAGAGTTATCCATGACTCAAATAAATTTTGCAATTTTGAGGACAAAACAAAAATATTTTTGATTCCTTGCTATTCCCAAGGATTTAAAAAAGATAGTTTTATCTTTTATTCAAACAAGTTAGAAATTGGTAAAGGTACAAGAAAATGTGACCTTTTGTTTTTTTTAAGTTGAAGGCAAGAGGCTCGAGTAAAAACTCGAGGTTTTGAGAAAGGTCTGTCCTAGTTTTAGTAATTATTTTATCAACATAAATAATAACAAGTAACGTTATTTGCAATGCCAAGATTCTTGGGAAAAAAAAGTCTGTTTGCATTTTGAGAATGTCATTTATTGGTTTAGGTTCCTTGGTTAGAAAAGGCTTTAAAAGGCATGTAAAAAGAAATGTTTTATAGGCTTAAAGAGTGTTTCAAAGTTTTAAAGACATGAGATCAATGTCATCGTGTCTTTTCTTTTTCATCATACTCCTCGATTCTCCCTTTCTAATTATCTTGGTGGGGCATTCTCATTTTATTTTGACATTGACTTGATCAAAAAATATTTGTTTTCGGCATGCCTCTTATCATTTGTGTTTCTCAGGCTCTTTGGATTTTGTTTGCCTCATTAGTGTCAGTGCGACGTGTGGTTTTAGTTAGGATAAACATTTGATTGTTGAAAATTTCATTTGCTCTTCAATATGGGGTGTGATCATAGTGAGGAAGTATTCTAAACAACAACATCTTCATATTGTCAAAATAGGCCCTGCACTTTTTTCTCATGTTCGTATTCCCACCATACTTTGGACTTATGCTTTTAGCACTGCAATTTACTTAATTAATTGAATGCTTACGCCAACCTTAAACATGTCTTCTCCATATGAGTCCATCTTTCACTAGCCCTAATTTTTCCAAACTTAAAGTGTTTAGGTGTTTGTGTTATCTTTGGTTAGGTCCATAAAAATCTCATAAACATGATCCCAAATCAAAACCTTTTTGTTTTTCTTGGATATTTTCTTCATCAAAACACATATCTATGTTTTGATAAATCCAATAAAAAATGCATGTTTCACATCATATGCAATTTATTGAGTTTGTCTTTCCTTATACATCATCTTCCTCTGCACCATCTTTTGTTTCCTCCACTTATTACCATTACTTTTATACCTCAACTGTAACTGGCTCTCTTAGCTCCATCTGCACAATGTCTTGCATCTATGTCTTCTTTTGTGGGCTCTTCACTACATTGTCCATCATCTCCATATTCCACTGCCACAAGTGTGCTACTTAACACCTCTTCTCAGTAACCTATACATCATGTGCTTTTTTTTATCTCCCTCTCCTACCCACTCCATCTCCACCACCACCCCTAGAGCAATCTCAACACCCCATGATCACTTGGGAGAGAAAAAAAAATTAAAAAACCTATCCAAAAACTCACCTTTCACACCATTAAATCAAATAGCTCTTAAACCAAACCTTCCTCAACTTCGCAAGCCATCAAAGATCCCAACTAGCATAAAGCTATATATGAGGAATATGATGCTCTTGTTCGCAGTGACACATGGGAACTTATCCCCTCTGATGGTATCACTAACCTTGTTGGATGTAGGTGTGTTCACCGCTTCAAACAAAACTTTGATGGTTCCATTTACAAGTTTAAAGCATGTCTTATTGCTAAAAGCTTACACCAGTGCCTTAAAGAGGACTATCATGAAACCTTCAACCCCGTTGTTAACCAACAACTGTTCATTTGGTGCTTAGTCTTGTTTTCAGCCAAGGATGGTCTCTTAAACAGTTGGACATCAATGATATTTTCCTATAAGGCAACATTTTTGAAAGTATACATGGCACAACCACCTTATAGATCATGATACTCCCTTCTTTTTCTGCAAACTCCACAAAGCCATTTACGGGGCTTAAATAGGCACCCCGACCCTGGTATAATGAACTACGACACTTTCTCTTGGCCTCTGGGTTTCACAATTACCACTATGATACTTCTTTGTTCATCTTAATACTGCTCCCCATGTTTTATATTTATTGGTTAATGTGGATGTCAAAATTGTCACAAGCAGTAGTGATAATATTCTCTTCCAATTTGTTTCAAGACTTGCCCGATGTTTCTCTCTGAAAGATCTTGACAATTTGTCCTACTTCTTATGTGTTGAAGTTCATTTTCACAAGCATGAACTCCTACTCTCCCAACGCCGGTATATCATTGACCTGTTCACTCGCCTGAACATGCTGGAAGCAAAACCGGTTCTCACACCTATACTAAGCATTACCTCTACTATTTCTTTACTGTCTAGCTCACTTATACTTGATCCCACCACTTACCGTGAAGTTGTTGAGAGTCTTCAGTATCTCTCTCTTACAAGACCAGATATATCGTTTGCCGTGAATAAACTATCTCAGTTCATACACAGTCTCACCAATGCCTACTGGATTCTTTTTTCAAATGCATTCTAGAATATCTCCTTGGTATGCTCAACAAGGGTCTTTTTTTACATCATAATTCCTCCTCTTCTCTACATGATTGGACTGGCAACAAGAATGATTATTCCTCAATCATTGCATATCTAGTCTATCTAGGGCACAATTTAATTTATTAGAGCTCAAAGAAACAACGAACAATTGCTCTGTCTTCAACAGAGGATGAGTATCGATCTGTTGCCGCAACTGTTGTCGAGTTGCTTTGGGTATGTTCGTTGCTTTAAGAGCTTGGAGTTACATTGCTCTATTCTCCAGTGATCTACTGTGATAACGTGAGGGCGATTCAGTTAAGTTCCAATCACATTTATCATTCACGTATGAAGCATGTTCTCATGGATTACCACTTCATTTATGATTAAGTTCAATCTGGTACGCTTCTTGCCGCTCATGTTTCTTATATAGATCAACTCGCTAATCTTCTAACAAAGTCATTGTCTACCTCTAAATTTCAACTGCTTCATGACAGGATTGGCTTCCCGGATCGTGCCCTATCTTGAGAGGGCATGTTAGCCAATGTATTTCTGTATATATTACAGCATTTAGTCTAGGACTTTGTTATTTACTTGACTCTAATTATATTTGATTATTCAAAGGTTGAGCTGATAAGCTCTCACTATATAAATCCCTTAGGAACCGATTTCCCTCCTTGATAGGAGAAATCAAATAGCATTTGTAAGTATTTATATGCCTTTCGTCAAGAACATTCTTAAGCAATTCTCTCTTAAGCTTCACCACTTGTTAGAAAAGAGATAAATAATGGACATCTTTCCATCCAAAATATATAACGGGTGATGATTCAAACTTGACGATCGATATCATGGTGGACGCCGGAGTTTTGGCATTTTGTGATGCGTTAAATAAGAGAGACAGTGATGACACAACCAATCCTCAAAAGATGACCCTTCTTTGGTCACAAAACGAGGAGATAGTTAAGGAAAAAAACATCATAGGATGGGACTTCTCTCCTACAGTCCTACTACAAGTCTAGAACCACTTAAAACATTATGTTATATTTAATTTAATTTAATTTAATTTTATATGGATCTCATTAGTTTGTATTTATATTTGATGGAATATGTATAATAATTGATTTACGTTTGCTATAAATGAACGTTGCCATTTGCTATTTTTTACTGTTATTTTAAATAAACACGGAAAATAAAGAATAAAATATTATTATATACTTCACCACAAATTATATATATAATTAAATTTGAACCCATGACGAAGTTGAAAGACTATCTCAAATTTCTCTTGGAAAAATTGAAGGTGCTAGCTTCTCTTTAAAGAGAAAGAAGTGATTATTGTGATTATTTTACACTTTATTTTAAAAGTATTTTAACAAATATTTAAATTTTTTTATTTTAAATTAAATGTTTTTGGTGTTCTTACATTATTTATTTAATATGATATTGTCAAAAATAATTTTTTAAAAATAAAAAACAATTTAAAATAAACTCAAAAACGGCCCTAAATTCTGCATTTTGCCGCAGGGGATATATGCTCAAATTCAAACTCTTTCTGACGTGGGTCTTTGCTTCTTTCTTTTTCGTGAAAAACAGGCAATCTTTTAATGTCAGAGAAGAAATAAAACAGGAATAAAGAAAGCACTGCTGCTTTGGAATGGCTCCCACCTGAGCCAATTAAAGTATCAAACAGCCGCCAATAAGGCTTCTTATCTTGTTTGTGAGGGCTTCTTTAATTTCTAGAAGACGAACTAAGGACAACGGAATTAGGCCAATATGCTTCTTTTTTTTTTTTATAAAAAAAATAATGTATAGTAAAATATTATAAAATTCTTTAATTTTAAAATAAAAATGAATAGTTATTATAAAGTATTTCCGTCCCTATAAAAGTGATTTTCTCTGTTTTCTGGTTAAGGAAAACGTAAAGTTTTTGTGGGATGCGAAGAAACCTAATTCTAGAAAGTATATTTTAGGCATGTTTGTTTCTGCCGTTGTTTATTCAAAATTTAATTTTTATTTTATATTAAATGATTTTTTTATGTTTTTAAATTATTTTGATTTGCTGATGTCAAAAATGATTTTTTAAAAATAAAAAAAAATATTTCTAAATGAAAAATACTTTCAAAAGCAACCACAACATCACTCCTAAACAGGCCCTTGATAAGTCAAAATAAACAAATAAAACTTCAATTATTTCTAGTTTTTATACAAATTACATGCTCTAATTTAAATTTAAAATTAAATTATAAAATTAAAAACATAAAGTTGGTAGACGAGTATCAAATGACAACAGCAAGCGTCCACCGTGAGAAGAGACCTCGGTATGCTCTTTTTGGAATATTTCGAAAAGCAAGCAGTGGCCTCCTCCGATTGAAAAAGACTGTACGGTCACTATCCAAGGCTCCGCTGCCTGGATTTTTCTCTGCTAAAACATCGTACAAAGTCGTAATGAACAAGTGTCTCGCTACTTTATGATATAAAAAGGTTTCTAGATTTCCGACGTTCAATTTTCAAACAAGAGCAGTTGATTTGTATTGAATAATAATAATAATAATAATAATAATAATAATAATAATAATAATAATAATAATAATAATAATTTATTATTACCATAGAGAAACACAAAAAAATAAATAATTTAATTTTTCTTGAAGCCAAATACATTTTTAAAATATAACTAGAAGCAATCCCAAATATAAAAACAAACAATGTCTAAATTTTAATCAAGAATGATGACTATCAAGACTATTTATTCTTGGGTTTTAAAATATTTATAGAAAAATATTTTATTTTTATTTTTGATATTTAAAAAAAATTGATGTACTAATATAAAAATTAATTTTTTATTTTTTAAAAACAATATTATTTTAATATAAAAATACTTTAAAAAACAACCATAATAACTGTACAAAATAAATTTTAAACACATATTTTAATCAAAATCATTATTGTACCCTCATCCAAATCATAAGTTGGGCCAAGCCCTTTGCCACCAATCAGCATACAACTAATATACAGTGAGAGAAAAATACACCACTTGATGTCAACCAGATTTCCAAATAAATTAAACCGCCGAGTGAAAAACAAGCTACAATAGTAATTTCTCATGATAATTCACCTTCGAAATGGTTAATAAAAAAGTATTTTTTCTCAAAAAATATTTAAAAAATTCATGTATACAAAATAATAAATAGATAAGAGAAAGATGAAAATTAATTCCTCTTGAAAATAGAAATGCTAGCTGTCATGAATTAGTGACTCATCGATGTACAATTGGTTCTAAATTCATTGTTTCTCCTGCAGAGACAGGATTTCATATTCATAATGATGTGATCAATAGGCCAACACGAAGATTTGTAGCCACTCTCTAAGGGTTCAAATTGAAAGGTTACTTACAGGAATTGGGCCAAAAAGGAAATATAGTAAGATGAAGGCGTCACTAAAAGCAATAACTTAAATAACGAGGGCTTTCTAACAAAATAATAGAAGCATTCGAAAATTTCGACCGTTGGGTCCGTTCCAGACACGACACAGGGTAACGGTTAAGTTCTTCGGAAAAGAAAACGAAAACCAAAAAAAAAAAAAAAAAACTCCCCCACTTACTTGCACTTGTCTCTTTCAAAACTGCAAAGAGATTGAAGAAACCACCAGACCAAAAAGAAAAGAAAGGGTAGAGCAAACCCCACGAGATAGGAAACAATGGGATGTGTTTCTTCAAAACTCTTCAGGAAAGAACTCCATCAAGAAATCATATTCAACAATGGCGGCCAGTGTGTTAACCACGTGGTCTCTCTCACTTCTTCAACTTATGGTGCTCTCAAACTTGACTGCAACAATCAACAACCACCACCACTACAACAAGAACAAAAACAGGAGCCCGTCAAAGAAATTCTGGAAGAGAGTAAGAGATGGCAACGAATATCGCCAACAAAAGAAGATCCAGAGGTTGTTAACACTTGGGAGCTAATGGGAGATCTTGAAGAAGGAGTACCCGTTTCAAATCAGACCAAGAGAAGCACAAGTTCGAGGGTTTTGCTTCGTGGGTTTCCTGATTTGGACCTTACGAGTCCACTCAAGTTCTTGAATCAAATCGGGTCTCCAAGAAAGGCGAAAACTTATGGCGGAAAAGAAAATAAGGTAAAGAGATCATCGGATTTTAGCCCTAGACCAGTTTTAAAGGCCAATAAATCATCAGGGAATTCGTGCAAGGCAGTCTTGAGACTGAGTTTTCCAGTGAAAGCGTCTCCAGTTGGGGCTAAAACAGAGAATTTTAAAAGTGAGTCTGGATATTCTCCGAGGAGGAAGAGTAATTTTAGTCCTCTGTTCGATCCAGAACTTGTTGCATTATATGAGAAAGGGTTGTCCGAAGAAGAAGAAGAAGAACTCAAGAGGATAATTTTACCAAGTTCAAGAACAACAAAAGTAATGAATTTGCGAGATTTGGAATCTATCCTTCGATCTTTCGAGCAAAAACGCCCGCCTGGAGGGGAAAATAAGGTCGTGATCTACACTACTACATTGAGAGGTATTAGAAAAACATTCGAAGATTGCAACACCGTAAGATCAATTATTGAGTCACATCATATTCATATCGTGGAAAGAGATGTTTCCATGGATTCGGGCTTTAAGGAAGAGTTAAGAGAGCTAATGGGTACGAATGAAGTCAAAGTTCCACTTGTATTTGTTAAAGGGAGGTTGATTGGCGGTGCTGACCAAGTGGTGAAGCTGGAAGAGGAGGGAAAGCTGGGGATTTTGTTTGATGGAATCCCGAAAGGGCTCGCTGGAGGATGCGAAGGGTGTGCTGGGGTTAGGTTTGTGATGTGTGTGGAGTGTAATGGGAGCTGCAAGGTTTTGCATGAGGAGCAGAAGAAGATGGTTAGATGTGGTGAGTGCAATGAGAATGGGCTGATGCAATGCCCCATCTGTTGCTGATTGACAATGAGGTGTGTGTACAATTTTATCTAACCATTCGTACTGATTTTGAGATTGTGAGATTTTGGTAGGCTTGGTTAATTCTTGTGATCATTCCTCGTCAGGAATGAACATGTATTTACTTCATGATGTTTCTAGATTGAAAAAGTGGAGGTACTAAAGTGGGTTTTAGGCCTCTTGTCAGATTGACTGCTTGTGTTTCTGGCCATCAGTTGCTAATGTAATATATATTTGACGAATTCTTTAGAAATTCCTTGCACCTATAGCATTAAACCTTAGTTTGGTAAACAAGTGTTTCTCATGCAAATTTGCTTTTGAGCCCCATTATCTTTGGGATTCAGTTGGTTCTAAAGATGCTTTTCCTTTTCTAATGTTGCGATAGTGAGGATAACTTTTGTGCCTAAGCAATTAGCCGTGAAATCCAAATGCCATCAGTGTAAAAGCTTGTGTAAGTGATTCAGTGGCTCGACCGGAGGCTACAATGGTTATGTGGGGCTGCTCCTAGAACTCTAGTTTCTGGGAGATTTTCTCCCGCGATCATCTTACAAATTAATCTCTTGCCTCCACTTCTTTGCTTATTGTGAGAAAGTTTCCAGCTGAATCACTACTGTTAATTCACAAGAAGATTATTGTGCAGATACAAAATATAGTACATTCTCTGTTCTGCAGAAAACAGAAGAGTTGAAGAATTCTGAAGCAGAATAGAGAGATGTAAATATTCTCCATCTATTGCACAGATATAAAATTCAAGATTATAAACTGGGGTTCTGTTTTGGGTTTTATATTCACTGTTCATTAACCTCACTTGTTTTATATATGACTTGATGAAAAACTGAGTCCGGTGGTGATTATCTAACCCAGGTCTCGAGAGTTGGTCCAGAAGCTTAAATGCATAGCAGTAGCATTATCATCCTCATGCTTAGCAATTTTTTTGAAGAAAAAGGAAAACTGAAAGATTCAACAGCATGAAAATCGCTGTTACATTAACACACATGAGAGGATACATCCAGGCACTACGTAAAGAGGGGGCTAAAAGGTTGAAGTGAAGATTACTAGATTAGTTAATCAATTCTACTTAAAACTGGAAGCAATTCTTTTAAATTTTATCTGAGTGATCACCGTAGAAGAAGAATAAAATCCTACTTGAGATGGAATTTTCTGTCCAGATGAAATCATGGACTTCATCAAATGCTCCTTCCAAACGATAGAAACATGTTGGAGAGATTGCTGGAAACTTAGGAAGTGCAATAGAAGATTATAGGATTGCTAGAAAAGTATGGTGCGTGGGCTCATGCGTCGTCACTAAGAATGACAACAAACGGGTGGACTAGTTAGATCTCCTCCTCATCTTCATATTTGTACTAGTGGCAAGGGTACCACCACCTGCAAAACTAAGAAAAATCCATAGACAATTGTTTTTTTTATAAATATTTCTCTCTATTTTTCTACTATAACTTTTCAAATCTTTTCCTCTTTATTTGCTGTAAATGAGGGTTGGTATGTGTAGAATTGTATATTTCTCATTGAATTTGAACAGCAATTACAATGGTTTAAATAGATAACTATCTTTGCTATACAGAGTTCTATTTGAATTTTGAATTTAAACAAAATCTGTAAATAAAGGAAAGGAGTGATCTTCGGGCTTCTCATTGATCTTCAGCTCCTCAATCTGCAGATAATATCATTGCATGATTATCTGCAGATTTCATGCTTAATTATCTTCATGGTTTACTTGATCTTCTACATGCCCCCTCAATCTAAGGGGTAAAGAATTGACCCTTAGATTGGAACGAATAAGTTGAAACCGCAGAGAAGGCAATGGTTTTGTCAGTGCATCCGCATATTGATCCTTTGTGGAAATCAACCGAACCAGTAATTGTCCGTTAATCACTTGATCACGCACAAAATGAAAGTCAATTTCGATGTGCTTTGTTCGCGCATGAAACAACGGGTTACTGGTTAAATATGTGGCACCAATATTGTCACACCAAAGTGTTGGAGGCTGAGTTTGTGTAACCCGCAAATCGATAGCAATTGTTTAAGCCACATAACTTCGCCACTGCATTTGCAAGAGCTTTGTACTCGCTTCGTGGAACTTCGCAACAATGGGTTGTCGTTTGCGCTCCAAGACACAAGATTTTTTACCAAGATAAACACAATAAGCTCCAATCGATCTTCTATCATCCTCGATCCATTGCTCCAATCGGCATCATCGTAGGATTCTAATTGCAAATTGGGATCGAGTTGAATGAATAATGCATGGGAGATGGTCGATTTCAAATACCGTAGGATTCGTTTGACAGCCACCCAATGAGGTTCTTTCGGATCATGCATGTATTTACTGACTTTGTGAATTGCAAATGCAATTTCTGGCCTTGTAAATGATAGGTATTGGAGCCCCCCAACAATGCTTCTGTATAATTGGGGATCATCAAACTGTTTCCCATCTGATTTGTTTAACAGTTGGGATGTGGACATAGGTGTGTTTGAAGGCTTCGATTTATCCATCTTACTGCGCAAAAGAAGATCAAGAATATACCTGGCTGTGTTAAATAGAGCCCCTCGTGTTCTCTTATAGCCTCCACGCCCAAAAAAAAAGAAACTCAATTTGCCCAAATCTTTCACTCGAAAATCAACCTTCGACAAGCTTTATAACTTTGTGAATAAACGGCGATCGACTCTGCTAAAATAATGTCATCAACGTATATAAGTATATAAGTTAATACAGAATCACGGTGATAAACAAACAGGGAATGATTAGCTTCACTGCCCACAAAACCCATATCTGTCAACTTCTCTGTCAGCCGAGAAAACCATGCTCGGGGTGCCTGGCGAAGTCCATAAATTGATTTCTGAAGTTTGCAAACATGCCGTGGGTACCGGGATGTTGAAATCTCGGTGGTCGAGCCATAAACACATCTTCGTCAATAAATCCATGTAAAAACGCATTCTGGACATCAATTTGTCTCAGATGCCATCCACGTGAAACTGCGATAGACAACACCATTCGCACCGTCGTGGGTTTTACCACTGGACAAAACGTTTCAGAGAAATCAATTCCCTCTTGTTGATTGAAACCCTTTGCAACCAACCTAGCCTTAAAGCATTCAACACTTCCATCAGCTTTCCTCTTGATTCGGTACACCCATTTACATCCAAGAATGTTTGCAGAAGGGGGTGAAGGAATCAATGTCCAGGTTTCATTATGTAAGAGTGCATCAATCTCTGTATTCATAGCAGCTCTCCACTCAGCATGCTTGTTTGCTTCGGTGAAGCAAGTGGGTTCAATTTCCAGTGGCTTGACAGTAGCCATCAGAGCCTTTGGGAGGGGGTACCTGATGTGGGAGTTTGGTGGATTTTTGGGTTTGTGAATGTTGTTTTTACTTCGGGTAGTCATTGGATGAGTGTTTGTAGGTTGAATTTGGGAATTGATTTGTGAAGTGGGAATGGGTCTGTCAAATTCGGTTAAATTTGGGGAAGGTGGCTGTGGTGAAGAACCGTGATTAAGGTGGTCTGGAGAATGAGCATTTTGTGGAAATTCACATGAGGCACGTGGCAATGGTGCTGGCTCAATGACGAATGAATCTGCAGTGGAAGGAATTAATGAATTTGAAATAACAAGATTTGAAGGAAAAGTGACCGAATCGCGATTTTGAGAGACAGTAACGGGTGACACAGTAACGGGTGGAGAGGACTCGAAGGGAAAAAGATTTTCATCAAATACGACATGACGGGAAACGTATATTTTTCCAGTGGAAGCATCTAAGCATTTGTAGCCTCTATGACCAATACTATATTCTAAGAAAATGCATGATTTTGAACGAAAATCCATTTTATGTTTGTTATATCGACGCAAGTAAGGCCAGCAAGCACAACCAAAAACGCGTAAAAACTCGAAATCAGGTTTGCAACGATTTACCATTTCGTAAGGAGATTTTTGTTGTAAAATTGGAGTTGGCAAACGATTGATGATAAAAACAGCTGTTGAAAATGCATCTTCCCAAAAACATTGTGGTAATTTTGAATGAGCAAGTAACGCAAGACCAACTTCAACAATTTGGCGATGACGCCTTTCAATGGCACCCGCTTGTTGATGCGTGTAAGGGCATGTTACTCGATGAGTAATTCCCAGATTTTGTAAAATTTGAGTGAAGCTGCGGTATTCTCCTCCCCAATCAGTTTGGATGGATTTAATTTTGGCATCAAATTGACGCCAACCGCAGCTTTGAAATTTTTGAAAAGTTGGTAAAGCCGCCGATTTTAATTTTAAGGGAAATAGCCATAAAAAATTTTGTTGCATCATCCAAAAAACTTATATAATATCGCGGCACCTGTAGTGGAAATTGTGGGTGCCGGCCCCCCAAACATCTGGGAGTATAATAACTCTAAAGGTTTTGATGCGTAAAACATGTTTATGATTAAATGGTAAAGTGTGGCTCTTGGCCATTTGACAATGAGAACAAACGTGCATTTTATTACTCGGAAAATGGAAACGAAATTGCCTTATTCATGATCGGAAGGGAGGCATGGCCTAGACGCTGATGCCATAATTTGGCGTAAAACCTCGAATCGCCGGAAAAAGACTTGCGACGTAGATTTGCAAGTGACATGGAGAAACCCGTAGAGACCATTAAGGAGTGGACCCCGATGCGGGACGCTCCCCAAGTAGTCCTTCACAAGAAAGAAGAAATCATGAAACTCAAAGAACACATTATTATCACGACAAAAACGATGGACGGAAAGCAGATTTTTGGTAATATCAGGAACTAATAAAATTTGATTTAAAATGAAGGACTTGGACGGAGAAGACAAGGTGGATTTTCCATCTGCGAAAGTGATATTCAAACCTGCACCATTAGCCACTTGAATTTGATCGTGACCAGTATAGTTCTCATGTGTGAGTTGAATATTGCTCATCTCATTGGTGAGGTGGTGAGTAGCACCTGTGTCAGGATGCCATTCAGTAGAGGGTTGGCTTTGTCGAGCAGCAAAGTAGGCTGAGGGGGGTGGTCTTTGGTTGCTTTGGTCCTGAAATGTTAGATCAAATCTGTGGTAACATTTCAGTGCATGATGACCAGGCTTTTGGCATACCTGACAGACAAGAGCATTGTTTGTGGCTGGGGCACGCTGCTGATATCGTCCACCTTTATTGTGGGGGCGAAATTGATTTCCACGCCGAAATTGATTTCCCATGAAATTACCAGGACGAGAGTGGTGTGGAGGAGCTGATCTTGTAGCCATGTTAACAGAGGCAGCTACATGAATTGAATCATGATGCTGATTGATTCGTGCTTCAGTAAGAAGAAGCATGGAATACAGTTCTTCTAAGGGAACTTCATCAGAACGTGAAGTAATTGTGGATACAAGAGAATCATACTCTTGACCGAGACCAGCCAAAACATATGTCAAAATCTCTTCATTCTTCAAGGGTTGACTGCGAAGAGCAAGATCATCACCATGCGCTTGATTGAGAGGAAGAAGTCCTTGGCGACATGGCGCCTTTGGCGAAAGCAAAGAGCAAGTCGTGTGCGAACTTGAACTGCCTTGCCCTTGAGATGGACGAAAATTTTTGTTGAAGAGCAAGCCACACATCCTTTGATGTGTTGTAGGACATAACCTGGGAAAGAACCTCTTCAGTGAGCGAGGAATTGATGGTGGCGAGGATGATGGAGTCCTGACGAAGCCATTGAGCATATTCTAGATTTGGTACTCTTGAAGTGGTACCTGTAACAGAGTTTGTGACATCAATTTCTTGAGGAGGGGCTGTAATTGTGCCATCAAGATAGCCAAGAACACCTTGACCACGAAAATATGGCAGTGCTTGAGCTTTCCAGACAGGATAGTTGGAATGATTAAGCTTAATATGTAGAGTGAGAGGGAGTTGATTGAGAGATGGAACAGAATATGAAGAAGGATGGTTGGTAGAAGAAGAAGAAGCCATGAAGAACAGAGGGGGTTTGAAAAAAAATTTATCAGACGTTGGTCTGTTTTTGAGGCTCTGATACCATGTAGAATTGTATATTTCTCATTGAATTTGAACAGCAATTACAATGGTTTAAATAGATAACTATCTTTGCTATACAGAGTTCTATTTGAATTTTGAATTTAAACAAAATCTGTAAATAAAGGAAAGGAGTGATCTTCGGGCTTCTCATTGATCTTCAGCTCCTCAATCTGCAGATAATATCATTGCATGATTATCTGCAGATTTCATGCTTAATTATCTTCATGGTTTACTTGATCTTCTACAGTATGGGTTGAGGGAGGCTGACGATGTTCCCACGAGGAAGAGAGAAGCGAGGGGAATATGTTGTGTTTTGTATTTATGGTTGAAGGTTGTATTATTGCTTCTCTTCCACGACTAGTGGCTTCTCGTCGTTGCTGGGAGAAAGAGCTTTCAACGCTGCTAATAAATTGTCTTATTAAGAGTTTGATTGTGGTTATTTTTAAAAATTTTAAAATATTTTTTATTCAGAAATGTATTAAAATGATGTTTTTATTTTTTTAAATTATTTTTTACATCAGTATATAAAAATGATCTAAATACATTTTTTTTTAAAATTTAAAATAAAAAATAAAAACATTTTTGAAACGCAATGTCAAATAGAATTGAAATCTAACTTTGTTGTTGGGATTTGCAGGAAGAAAAGGCAAAGTTGACTGTTATAAAAGGGCAAAACTAGTTCTTTTTTTGTTCTCTTCTTTGGGGAGAGAGAGGGACATGAGGTTTTCTTAAGGAAGAGAGGATAAGGGTTGGTTGAGCTATATGTTATGGTGGTGGTTTAAGATGGGGGCTGATTTTAAAATGAAGGTAAAGGGTTTATCCTTTTTCTTTTTTATGAATGTATGTGATTGAATCAGTTTATACACATCTCAACTAATCTCATGAATCATGAAAGTAATGACCATGTAAGCTTTCAGTGACCATCATATTAGACATCACAGGCTCGAACATGAGACAACAAGAGAATTAAACCTCTTAGTTCCAAGCTCTTACTACTGGATCATCTACTATATAAATAACTTTATCCTTTTCTTTCTTGTGTGGATGTGGCTAGGTTTAGAAAAAAACAAATCTATGGTTTTCTTTCTATTCTAAAGTGTTTTAGCTCCAATTATAACCCAAAAACCAAACTGTATCTCTCTCCTCCCCTTTTTATAAAAGAAACCAAGCCTTTTATAGAGGCCACAAGGAAGAACCTAGAACCTCTCTTTCATTAATCCTATCCTTAACTTTAGCATAATTAATCTTCACCACCTAGCTCTTCCTTGCTAGATGCAATAACAAAAGGTATATGGGCTGTATTTTAATGGTAATGTACTCTATTTGCAGCATGAAAAAAGACTTGAAAGGGTGAGGTTTTGCTTGATTTTGCAACAAAAAAAAAAGGATAAAAATGGTGCATTCTAGCATGTCATGTGAAGTTTAAGAGTGGGCTTACAATTGCAAATAATCATATAATAGTGACAGCCCACCAAGAAAGATAAGAAGTTTGAATGACTTGTATGAGATAATTATTGTTGATCTAACACTGTTGTCATATTGTTACATGTGAAAGTCATATTGTTACATTATAGTGTTTGAAGAAGCAATATGGGATAAAAAAAATAGAGAATTTCTATGGATGAAGAGATTTTATTAATCGAGAAGAATGACAAGTAAAAATTGATTTTTAAACCAAAAAGAAAGAAATCAATGAGTATAAGGTGGATCTACAAAAATGAATGCCAAAAGAGAAATGGAGGTGTACAAGATAAAATTAATGGCCAAAGGCTATAATGAAAAACAATGGCTTGATTATGATGTATTGTTTGCCGGTTGCTAGATTAGAAAGTCTTCGACTAATAGTTGCCATATTTTTCCAACATAAATGAATAATCTACCATATGGATGTTAAATCAACATTTCTAAATGACTTTCTTGAAGAAAAAGTCTATTGAGAAACATATGATTTATGAGGTGAAGGGACATGAAGTCAAATTTTTAAAGTTGAACAAAACCTTTTATGGATTGAAGCAAGCCCTAAGGGCTTGGTATAATTGCATTAATGGTTATTTCTCAAATAATAGATTTGTAAAATTCTCCTATGAATGTGTTATCCATTTCAAGATAAAAGAAAGTGATGATACTCCTATTATATACTTTTATATGAATGACTTAATATTTAGAAATAATAATCTAAACATATTTGGAGACTCGAAACAAGCAATGATAAAAGAGTTTGAGATGATAAATATTGGTCTTATGTCATGCTATATAGGGATTGAGATCAAACTAGAAAAAGATGGGGAATCTTTATTAGCAAAGAGAAGTTTGTAAATGAGATTCTCAAAAAGTTCAAGATGAAAGATTGTGTAAAAGTGAACACTTTAGTTAAGTGTTAAGTAAAGATATCAAAGAGTGTTGAAGGAGAGAAGATAAACTCTACAACATTCAAGAGTCTGTTTGAGAGTTTGAGATATTTAACATTAACTCATTCAAATATTTTTTTTAGAGTAGGGCTTATGAGCAACTTTATGGACACATTAACTATAACATATTTTAAAACATTAGAATGAATTCTTTAGCATATTAAAGTATTGTTGATTTTGACATGTTCAATGAATATTCTAATAGCTTTGAACTTGTGGTTTATAGTAATAACGATTGAGATGAAGATATGAATGATAGAAATACCACTATAGATTTTGTTTTCTATATAGGACACACAACATTCACATAAAGTTCAAAGAAACAATCCATAGTCACATTATCAACTTGTGAAGTTGAACATGTAGTTACTATAACATCTGTTTGTCATTATATATGGCTAAGAAGATTAATGAAAGAGTTGCAAATACCACAAAAAAATAGCTTATATAATTTATATGGACAACTCACCAGTCATTGTCTTAGCAAAGAGTCTAATATTTCATGTTTCATGACAAGAGTAAGCACATTGACATAATATTTCAGTACCTCCGAGATTGCATCACAAACAAGAAAGTTAAATTATTAATGTAAAGACTTAAGATCAAATCACATATATTTTCACAAAGCCACTGAAATATGATATTTTTTCCAAAATAAGAGAGATTTTAAGAGGTGTAAGAAATCAAGTTTAAAGATGGATGCTGAAAAATAAAGTAGATTTTATTTTTCTATAGAATATAAGAACTAGTCTACTGGTAGAGAACTGATCAATTGGTTGAATTATATAAAACTGGATGATTGGTTAAATCAGAAAATACTTGATTATATTAGAGGAAGCTTTCTTGTTTAGTTTAAATTCAAGATTCTCAAGGATTTTAAGTGTATGAATATATTTATAATAATAAGCATAATCCATGTATGAGAGTAATTCACAATAGAAAAACACTTAATGAGATTAACTACCTTTAAAATTTTCTTCTTGATTTTTAGTTTTGTAACTTTGCATTGCATCTATTTTGCTTTCAGTAGGTCATATTCGAATAAGGAGGAAGAAATCATCAACAAAGATAGTTGCAATTCGTTCAAAATCAACATGACTGCAACCTGTAATATGCTTAAAGCTGACAGAGTGAACTGTTATTTTCCGTTTGCAGATTGTTTGATGCATCTGTTTCACTGTCTTCTTCAAACTAGACAAGAAAATAACTATAAGCATATTTCCAAGGATCGACTAACAAGCATATACAAGTAAATGGACATATGATTTTCTTCTCCAGAAATGATTCTAGAGAAAATGGTTGTCGGCTTCACCAAGTAGCTGGTGATTATCCACAGGATTTTCGAGTCGAACTTCATACGTAAACTTCATAACCTTAGTCTAGGAAGCAGATCAGCTTAATTTACTTTACATTTTCTATTGAAGTTGATCTGAACTTCAACTTTATGACCCTAAGAGCGCATCGACCTTAGCATTCGTTCCCCTCGACAAAAACTTCATGCAGATCGGAGGTTTTACTCCAGCTAGAGCAAGTATCGCACCAGGCAAAGTCCATATCCCATCCCCACAAATCAAACCAGAAGCCACTGCTGGCCCAAAAGCATCTGCCTTCGCCTTGTCAATCTTTTCCCAGATGAATAGAATCAAGCTTCCCACACACATGTCGATCGCAAAGTATGAGCCGATATAGAAAGGTATCGCCATCGCCATTGGATTGGGAATGAACCTAGCCCATTTCTTTCCCAACGTATCCTTGATCAAATTTATCAGAATAGCTGCACCGAAGAACCCATAACAAAGATAGAGGCAATTCTTTGGCAGAGACGAGAATCCGTCTGTCCCCAATATAGCCATGTTTCGAAATAAAGTAGCGTAAGGAGCAGGGTATTGACTTCCAGGAATCCCAAGATCCTTGAAGGCCTTGAAAAAAAGCCAGAAGACACAAGGGGAAATTATGCAACCCATTGCAGTGCCAATTAGCTGGCTCACAAACATGGACCGTGGTGAAGAGAGGGTCAAGTAACCAGTCTTGAAATCCTGAGAGAGGTCAGAGGCGGTGGAGACAATGTTCATCATGACTCCACAGGCCGCGAGTCCTGCAAGAACTCCACCATGAGCGGCACCAGCCCATGCCCCGATTACAAAAATAGCAAGCGTCCCATAGGTGGAAGCTAGGGACCAGTCAGTGAGGCCACAGCCATAAGCATTACAGAATGCAAGGCCTGGGGCAAAGATGTAGAGAACCAATATATAATACCATTTGAGTTCGGGAAATATATGCGGAAGCGTGGCTGTGGATACGGCAGCAATTGCGACATAGCCTGCAACAGCAACCCATGTTGGGATTTGATCTTTGAGAAATAGTTGGGTGCGGCGTTGATCATCGTAGGAGATCCTGGAGGTCTCGGGAGAGGAACGGTTCGCAATAGGGAGGGCACCAGTTGCATCTCTCCCACGAAGTTGAAAAAACAGGGCAGTGAGTGTTCGGCTTAGCACCTTGAAGAAGTTGTACAGACCGTCACCCAAGATCATGGCAATGGAAATAAATACCTGTGTTCATTGAATAAGCGTCGGTGTGAATGAGAGGGTCTGTGGAATAGCTCTCTTTTCACCTTAACCTTTTTAAAAAAACTTACCTTGTAACCTTGAAGGCCATGCAGGCTGCTAGGTTTGAGGTCTGCTGAATACCAATCACCCTTTTTTGTATCTATGAGAGGCCACATGAGACCCCAGGAAAGAATTCCTCCAAGCAAAAGTGATATGTTTATGATGTATGGGCAAATCATTCCTACTCCGACATATGTTGCTGAGAAATCAAAGAAAAATCTGCACATGTAACAAGAACATTATTAGTCAGAGAAACCACATATAATTTGAAACACAGTGCCCTCATAAATGTAACTACATTCAATAGGATGATAAATTTTTTGAAGGTTGAGCAATGCTTTTACTTGTTTTCATGAGCTTTAAGCCCAAGTGAGGGGAACTCAGCGAATCCACAACCATCTCCTGCAGTGTAGAACCACTGGAAGAAACCCCACAAAAAGCTGAATGAGAAGAACTTGCCCAACGCTCTCACTTGTTTTCTGGGGAAAAAAATTAAAGTTGGATGCTTTTACATGCCGAATGGTCATCCAACTACAAGTGCATGAGGTCTGATAATGCCTTACCTTGCAAGCTTGGCTCCCGCAGGGGTGTGGAAGCTGTTGATGAGATAAGCAGTTGCAGTGCCACTCGGATATGTCAATTTGAAGTCTATAATCATGACCTGGAAATAACCATATATGGTAACAATGAAGACTAGATTTTGGCAGAGCCAATACATTCAACAAAAATGAAAAAATGCAGAGAGAAGTACTTTTCTATTTCCTATAATCTTATGACGAAATTGAGGCTGTAAAAAATCTACCTTTCGAAGAGGCACCACCGAAAAGAGTCCAAGAAAGCTAACAACAAACATAAAGCCAATCATCCAAGACAGGGATGGATTTTTGAAGGCATCTGTATGTTCCGTTGATTGTTTGGCCACAGCTTCACTCATTCCAAACATGTAACTCCCAAAGCCTCCTTTTATAAGGAAACAAGAAACAAATTATAGACTGGAAACTGTTATTGCATAAAATCAACATGCTTAATTTAATCACAAACTAGCTGTTTCAGCTCCGAAACAAGCTTGGATGATAAGCTGGAAATGCAGTGTATAACTCATCTTGACATTCTGTTAATGATTCTCAGTAAATGAATATTATAAATTATTTCTGTGACTTCTTGTAGCTGATTAAGTTTTGGGGTTACCATGATTCAAAGTCTTATGACTAAATAATTACGGTTCAAATCTTCTTAATCTTTATTATTCTAATTAGAATTAATTAATGATATAAAACAGTATACATCTATATAAATATTCATATTTACTTTTCTCTTACTAATGGGGAGGACTTCCTTTTCCACTCATCAGAATCCATTCTTATATAACTTTAAAATTTAGCAAACCATCCATATCCAGCTCATATGAATTGAGCTGTCAAAAAAGTATATCACTAGCGCGGCTTCACTGCCACACTTTATGCCTCGTGGAGTATCGTAAAAAGAATAAAAAGCACCATCACACTCCATGAGACAGATAAGAGCTAGTAGAGAAAATCTGCAGACCCTTTAACTAAAGTGGATTTTTTCATGTCTCTAACAGCAAGTTCAAGTGTTGATTAGTTTAGTAAGACTTCACAAGCGGCTGAAGCAGCAATAGCAGATCTGGCAGTCATAAAACCTCAATCTTGATTTGTGTCTCAAAGAGTTTAGGCAGTAAGAAATGATTGTCTTCAAGGATCATGTAAAACCAAAAGGGATCCAGAGAGAAAAGGAAAAAAAAGGGTCGGCTTGTCATGTAATTAAGCAATTAGAAGAAGCAAATCTTGACATTGAATCTATGTAACTGCTGTAAGTTTTCAACCTTAAGGAACAGAAACGAAACCATATGATAGAAATTGTAATATCTTGATCAAAGAAGCCTACATGTCTCCTCAACCCCAAAAGTAAGAGAGATGGAATGATAATTAATGGCAGTAATTAGGAGTAGAGAAAGCATACCACTAAAGGCAATGCCAGAGGAGGCAACCACACAAGTCTGGATAACTGTGTTCTCTTGCCTCGTAAAGGGTTGCTTCAAAAGGCCAGACTTTTCAAGAAGCTTTGTCCAAGTCTTGATGAAAAAGAAGCCCAGAAGGCCAGCAGAGACGTTGAGGGAAGGTATGATACCGGTTGTAAGATTGAGTTTCA